>JAGDYQ010000013.1:6843059-6940559 GCA_021962125.1 Bulinus truncatus | reverse complement strand
AAGATTTTACAGTAAACATGACCATATAAAAAGGAGTGAATAAATATTGTCAATTTAGAAAAATATTAAAGAGACATTGTTCGTATTCGTTTTTGTAGTAAGAGTCTGAGCCATATTCCGCCTTGAAGTAATTCGGTCAGTTTACCCAATGAAGATATTTTTAGACAGTCTCTCTATATATATATATCAGAGAGAGAGAGGTATATGTAACCTCTTAACAGTAATGTCTGTCCGGCATATGTGCTAAACGTGGTTCATTTGGCCAGTCATATTTGTTATATTTTCTGCCAGAATTTCGGTGATGGTTCTTTCGCTCAGATTGACCTTCTCAGTATAGCGCCAGCGTCTCTTTCAGCTGCATGTAGCTTATATCCCTTCATTGCATGTTCGTTTGGGCCAGCAGTGCCTTCCACATAAGGTATAGATAGAGGTGGTGTTGCACTTTTAATGCCAATGATGTTTAAAAACAAGATCGTAAAGAAGACAGAGAGATCAGAATATATAAGACTTCAACTGCAGGTGGAGTCGAAACCAGGCCACTGGAGTTTTGAATGGAAAAAAAAAAGAGTCGCCAGGAAATTATTTCATTTTAAATTTCATATATTTTTTGCTAAGTGAAACATTCAGACCAATCCCAAGAATAGATGAAACAAGATTTTTACATCGAGAACGAAAAGCAGATAACTATAGCATTAGGATGACAGAAAAAATGTAAATACAGAGCAAGTCAGTAGACAAAATCCATGACTAAACAACGGGACAATATTATTTGGATAATAACAATAATAATGATTATTGGTAAAGTGATGACGCATTTTGATGATGATGGATGATAGAGTAGAGGTGATAGATAGATAGATGCGATAGAGATAGATGATGATAGATAAGACAGATGGAGTACTATTGTAGTGTTTCTCAAACTGTGGGTCAGGGGCGAATTTCAAGTGGGACGTGAACAAATTTCAATTTATAATTAAAGGATCTAGAATCGATAAATGCATATTTCCAAACTCTAATTCTCCATTTGTTACAAAACTAAAAGATTTGTTAATCTACTAAATTATAAAAGTTAAAACTATAAACACAATTGTTTCTTAGTTTTTCTTTCCAGATTGGTCGCGATGCTTGCGTGTGTATTTGATAAGAACCGATTTCATGTCAGTTATTTTATAAAATAACAATCTAACTTTGAATAAAAAAAAACCAACAACATTAGAAATCATTTAAAATAAATTTAGCCTCTACTTTTCTAAACCTTTCTGTTAAATGCTCGAAATTCTCTAAATTTGAAGTAAGCACTATTTATTGTTTTCTATAAGTTGTTGAGATATTTTGTCCAGAAAGCTGTATATGTATGTATATATATATAAATAAATTGTAAAATTGATTTATATCATTATATATATATACTACTAATGTATATTATATATATATATATATATATATATATATATATAATATACATTAGTAGTCTCCGCGAATAATAATATTGTGAAAATTATTGGATAACGCTACTTTTTTCATGATAGCATAAAAATATATTACGGTAAACAATTGAGATATTAAAAATTATGTCTCTCCATCCTCTTGATTTCATCATACCATAGTTGTTTTTACATCAATCTTTGGAATACCTCGATGTCTGAACAATTGTATTCCCAACTAGAACCCAGCCGATTGTTACATCTCTCTCCCAAGTAAGTTTGGCGTTATATTATTTTTCTCCTTCACCTGCTCCCTAAAACTGCTCACTGCTCTCATCGTGTTAAATACTGGCGTGAGTCGAGAAATTGTGTTACTGTCTCATGTCTGGATGTCAGCGATGTAAATCATTTTAAGGGGCACACAAGATTTTCTCTCATTAGTCGTGAATTTTTCATCGTTTGGGCATGGTTGGGGGTGGGGGTGGGGGGGGGGTAGGTGTGGGTAGAAGAGTGATAAAGTTCTGTTGAAACTTGGTTCACTATCGATCTAGGTCAAGTAGAGCAATAAATGGGGTTCAGCAGCATCGTATACCACAGCAGTTTTAAAAAAAAAAAGTGCACGTTTTTATAGACAAGATCTAGATTTTTATAAACACCAGCAACTTCTTGACTTGGGAGTAAACTAACATTAAAATAGTGCATTGTTTCAAATTTTATGTTTAAGAGCAACCATGAAATCAGTTTTTTTAAAAATTAAATACGCATGAACTCGTGTTCATTATTAGGAATCTAAAAAAAATATTGATATCATTAAATGGGTCAACAATATCATAAAATAAAGTAATAGTATTCATGTGTAGTACAAGCAGAGGCGATCTATTGAATAGACCAGTTAGCAGAGATGGGGTACTGGAACTCGTACTAGTATGATCAGTACTTCAAACATCCCTGCAAATTAGACGGATGCCTTTGACACCAGCCCATCCGCTAAAGGGGCCTGTTGAGATTTTTTTTTCGGCCACAACTTGATGAAAATTAAAAGCTAAAATATTTTTAAGAGAACGAATTACACGAGTCACCGACATAAGAGGTGTTTGTTATTTTTAATAGAAATGCCCTGGGCACTACGCCAATATTGGGCAGTCCTACGTTGTGAACAGAGCCACAACATATAAATAACCTGGGGGCTGGGAGGGGGAGAAGGGTCCTAAATGTCTTATTAATTGGAGGTACGGGGGGGGGGCTTGGATTAGATTTTTTTATATATGGACCGAGATTTACATCTGCGGCATTGACATAATCTTTTTGTACCTAGGCCGGCAACAACGTAAGAACGCCTCGGAGTCAGGCCCGTAGCCAGGTCAAAGTAAGCAGGGGGAGGGCACCAATACCCAGCAAGGAGGTACTTTCTCATTTTAATTACTTTCTCTTTATTTTTTCCTCTTTTTCTTTTTTTTAAGCGGGGGGGGGGGACACTCCACACCTAGCGGAGGGGGGGGGGCAAGGCCCCCCAGTGCCCCCCCTGGCTACGGGGCTGCTCGGAGTACAACCATACAGCAGCGGTTCTCAAACATTTTTCGCAACGGAACCCCAAAGGGTACGAAAGTATATCCGCGGGTACCCCTCATACGTAAGTCCTCGAATAAATATAAACATCGTCATAATGGAATGTGCTCACCGTTCTAGTGCGATACTTGGGCACTTGGTGATGGATCACGTGGTTTGGTGATGAGTAACGTAGTTTGGTGATGAGTCTCGTGGTTTGGCGATGGGTCACGTGGTTTGGTGATGGGTCACGTGGTTTGGTGATGGGTCACGTGGTTTGGTGATAGGTCACGCAGCAAACTGGCGACCTTCTTCCAGACTCTCGGTTGTTTAAACAAAAATATATTTCGCTGTGTACCCCTGTACAGGCTTGCGGAGCCGCTAAATTTCTTTCAGGCTCCGGCTCCCACAACTTTGACGGCTCCGGCTCCGCTTCTTATTAAGATAGTATCACACGAGACAAAAATGTTTGTAATTGCGCCATGCAAACATGCCGCTGATAAAAAGTTATGCAAATTTTGTCGCGTTCACCCCCATGGCAGGCCCGTAGCGTGCGGGGGGGGCAGGGGGCCGGGGCCCCTCTACGTTTTGTCTGGCCCCCTCTGCTTATTTGTTCTACTTAGTAAAATGTATTACCTGCCCCACCCCCCTGATATTGCCTGGCCCCTGCTGTAGAATGCCAGGCCCCTGCTGTAGAATGCCTGGCCCCTGCTGTAGAATTTTCACGCTACGGGGCTGCCTAATAGTCAGGAACTTGAAAAATATATGCATGTCGGTTTTACTAAAAACAAACCATTTCAGTGCATCCAGAATCATATCATTATTTTCGACCGAGGTTTCAGTAGTCGCCATTTTCATAAGTAATGAAAAGTTATTTCAATGATCAAATTAGCAAATAGTAAAATGATACATTATTTAAAATATTTTAAAGACTTCAGTATTTATATTTATTATTTATAAATTCGAAGTGACTATTCGGACCCAGTACCAACAAACTCCGATTTTTATTCGGACCCCGTCCCAATAAAGTCTGATTGTTATTCGGACCCGTGGCAAATATGCACTTAGCTTAGCTATACATAAACTTTATTATTGTTTTTTTTTTATAATTGTTTGAATGGTATGATTTAATCGTTACTCAGTGTCTAGGGTTCCACTAAGCGGACTCTGTATTATTATTTTTTCGGGTTCGAATAACAATCGGATTTTATTGGGACCCGGGTCCGTATAGCCACAGCCTTATAAATTTATCTACTCTATTTCAGATATTCTGTTTATAATAAAATTGTTAAATACTGAAAGCGACCATTTTGTTTTTAGTCTATTACAAATTCGCGGCAGCCCCGTAGCGTGAAAATTCTACAGCAGGGCCCAGGCATTCTACAGCAGGGGCCAGGCAATAGCTGGGGGGGGGGGCAGGTAATACATTTTATTAAGTAGAGCAAATAAGCAGAGGGGGGCCAGACAAAACGCAAGGGGGCTAAGCCCCCTGGCCCCCACACACGCTACGGGCCTTATTCGCGGTCAAATAATAGTACGAAATGACGCGTTCTATTTGTCGTCTTAGTAAAAATTTATTTTAAATGATTGATACAATTATTCTATGAAATAAAACTGTTTTAACTTTATATATAACAAAATAACATGCCATTAAAAAATTTTCGGAGGGTAAACAAGATTTAAAACGAACACAAAACGATTCCCCGTTAAAGATTTCTTGTGGTGATGTACACGCTATCATTTTAACGCTGTTACTGTTGTAGTGTTCGTAAAAATAACAACATTTCAAATTGTAGGAGGCAAACAATCAAACAAATTTGGAATTTTAAAGCTAAAAAAAATATTCTGCTGTAAAAAAAAACAACATTTGGGAGCCGTGGAGCCGCCAGATTTTTTCGGCTCCGGCTCCAGCAAAAAGTAGCGGCTCCCGGCTCCTCGGCTCCGGCTCCTCGGCTCTGGCTCCGCAAGCCTGCCCCTGTACACCATTCCACTACCCCTGTCTACCATTCCCGTACCCCTAGCGGTATGCCTACCACCGGTTGCGAGCCGAGGACATACAGCAAATAAACCAGATATTACGAAAAATGGAAACCACTGAATCCATTGTTAAAACGTGAACAGTCTCAATGTTTTGATTAGAAAAATTTCGTCTCACACATTTATACAGTTGTCTGGAAATAAAAACATTTCTTTACTCAATTTGAATTAAATGTTTGGATTATGTCAATGGATATTTTTTTTTTAAATTAGGGTGAAATGAAATTTAATTTGAAAAAAAAAATGATAAATGAAATACATTTTTAACCAGGTTAATATTATGATAGACTAATTAATACATTTCTGCTTAAAAAATGTCTTCATTTTTCCTCCTGGAATCGAATTTTTAAAAATTTCATTAGGTATTTTTTTATATACATCAAGGACTTTAGAAAACATGTTAAATATTATATATATATATATATATATATATATATATATATATATATATATATGAACAATGAGTTTGAATATAACACATCCATCGCTCATATATAGTAATGGAAATAAGACAAGGGCCCCATTAGACTCGAGGCCCCCTCAAGTAATGAGCCTGGGTCCGTCATCTTAGTTGCCTCTCACTAAGGCGGTTACAGTGGTGTACATTCTAAGGACACTTATATTTCATTGGTAAATGTACTACGTTGTTTGTTTATATAAAAAAAAGTCGAAAAAAAAAAGCTACGACCTATCTTCGAAAAAAAGTCTCAAAATTTATACCAAATACTTCCACCAATTACTTCCACCAAATACTTCCACCAATTACTTCCACCAAATTCTTCCACCAATTACTTCCACCAAATACTTCCACCAAATACTTCTACCAAATACTTCCACCAAATACTTCCACCAAATACTTCCACCAAATACTTTCACAATACAGAGCAACGTATACCAAATAGTTCCACCAAATACTTTCACAATACAGAGCAATGTATACCAAATACTTCACCAAATAATTTTACAATACAGAGCAACGTATACCAAATAGTTCCACCAAATACTTTCACAATACAGAGCAATGTAATAAACGGCATAAAATGAAATCAATGACACAAAACTAAAACAAATACACAAACACACAAATAACAAATCGGATGTTTATTTTCATTTCCTAAGTTCACACACTAACTAACATTCACAAACAATCACACACAAACGAACATACAGAAACACACACTCTCCCCCCCCCCACCCCATGTATCTTTTAACTCCCCATTATAACATTCTCGCCCCAATAGAACTGAACTACCGAGTTATGCCAACTACCAGAACAACTCACTGATCCAGACCGCCAGGAGACTCAGCCAGCCAGTATAATTGCAACTGTTTAACAGAAGCAACAACTAAATAAATCTACGGGAATGTTTTGGTTTCAACCCAGGTGCTGATAGCGTTACAGTGGCAAATGTTGAAGTAAAAAAACATTCTTCTCGCCTATGTACAAAAGCAATGAATTGATTAACTGATATTAGTGATAATGTGATAACTCAATAATCCGGTTACAAATGACATTTAATTTTACCCAAAAAAATCCATACGGGATTCAAATATGTACAAGAAAATCGTCAATTGTGAAATAGTTTTTTTTTTTTTTTTAAAAATTCGATTCGTGTGCTACGGATGTTTTGTGTGAGTGTATATTTAGTTTGTAAGAATAAATGCTTGTATAAGTTTTTGGGTATTGTATAATTATGTGTTTGTGTAATTGTTTGTTTGTGTGAATTAGTCTTTGTAAGAGTTTGTGCACACATAAAAAAAAATCAAAATAAAAAAAATGTGTGATGGATTGACTTGAGTTAAATTTTTTTTTGCAATAATTTTGATGAATTGCGTAAAATGATTTATAATAGCCACTGTAAAAATACATCATTTTAGTACATAAACGGGTGAGGGGTGTGAGGTGGAAAACACCGTTTGCACCCGAGTGGAAGATGGGTTAGACGAGGCTCTGACGAGGACACCTTACACACACACCAATCGTTGTCATTTTATAGCAGATTACTCTACAAAAGGGGGCCCACTGACATGTTCTCGGGTCGCCCCTTGCGGCGGCCCTGTCAGAAGGTCCAACGTATCACGCAAGCAATCAACGTACAAACATTAATATAATCATGAACGAATCAATGAAGGTCAATCAATGTCGATCAAAGTTATTTACTTGCATTTTGTCTCAATCAAAAATGTCTCCCCCCTTTATTACATATAACGTGGATGGAATATATTCATATATTAAACCTGTATGTTTTGTTTTTTTTTAATTTTTAAACTTGTCTTAAAGTTGATTGAATGATCTGGCTGTTCCCAAGACACACATGTGCACCAGATTTGCCTTTCATCCATTTTATTTGTTTTGCAGACAATAAATCACACCGGGTTCACTTGTACTCAGTTAATTTAATGAGCGAAGTTGAGCGGTCTGACCTTTTACTGGACATGCATTGTCCTGAATGGATCACGTGGTAGTACCAAATGTACTCTGATTGTTCGATATGCCACGGGGACAAGATGTATTAGTTGTGTCAGTCGAAAGATGAATAAATCATATTTGATTCACTGAAAATAATAAGTTAATTCCCAAATGTCGTAACTGAAAGTCGTGAAACTGTAAATAATAAGAGAATCACCCCCCAAATGTCATAACTGAAAATCGTGAAACTGTAAATAATAAGAGAATCACCCCCCCCCAAATGTCATAACTGAAAGTCGTGAAACTGTAAATAATAAGAGAATCACCCTCCCCCCCCCAAATGTCATAACTGAAAGTCGTGAAACTGTAAATAATAAGAGAATCACCCCCCCAAATGTCATAACTGAAAGTCGTGAAACTGTAAATAATAAGAGAATCACCCTCCCCCCAAATGTCATAACTGAAAGTCGTGAAACTGTAAATAATAAGAGAATCACCCTCCCCCCAAATGTCATAACTGAAAGTCGTGAAACTGTAAATAATAAGAGAATTCACCCCCAAATGTCATAACTGAAAGTCGTGGGAACTGTAAATAATAAGAGAATCACCCCCAAATGTCATAACTGAAAGCTCGTGAAACTGTAAATAATAAGAGAATCCCCCCCCCAAATGTCATAACTGAAAGTCGTGAAACTGTAAATAATAAGAGAATCCCCCCCCAAATGTCATAACTGAAAGTCGTGAAACTGTAAATAATGTAAGAGAATCCACCCTCCCCCCAAATGTCATAAATGAAAGTCGTGAAACTGTAAATAATAAGAGAATCACCCTCCCCCCAAATGTCATAACTGAAAGTCGTGAAACTGTAAATAATAAGAGAATCACCCCCCAAATGTCATAACTGAAAGTCGTGAAACTGTAAATAATAAGAGAATCACCCCCCAAAATGTCATAACTGAAAGTCGTGAAACTGTAAATAATAAGAGAATCCCCCCAAATGTCATAACTGAAAGCTCGTGAAACTGTAAATAATAAGAGAATCCCCCCCCAAATGTCATAACTGAAAGTCGTGAAACTGTAAATAATAAGAGAATCACCCCCCAAATGTCATAAATGAAAGTCGTGAAACTGTAAATAATAAGAGAATCACCCCCCAAATGTCATAACTGAAAAGCCGTGAAACTGTAAATAATAAGAGAATCACCCCCCAAATGTCATAACTGAAAGTCGTGAAACTGTAAATAATAAGAGAATCACCCCCCAAATGTCATAACTGAAAGTCGTGAAACTGTAAATAATAAGAGAATCACCCCCCAAATGTCATAACTGAAAGTCGTGAAACTGTAAATAATAAGAGAATCATCCCCCCTCCTCTCCCCCCCCCCCCATGTCGTAACTGAAAGGCTTGAAATGATGATTTATCCATCTTTTCCATTTCAATAAGACCTGCTTCCTATGAAGTAGATTCAGGTTTTCAAACTGACCTAACTCAATGTACTCAACTATTTAGACCCATGATCGATACACAGAATCCGTAACTACAAGGACAACTCAATTAAATAATCAGCAGGTTGTAATATGTTTAAAAAATAGAGACATTATGAGGGGGTATGTTTTTGCATGAATAATTCTAGCAATCAACAGCCAAGACAGATTTTAAAGTTAGTTGACGAAGTTAATTTAACTTTAACACACACAAAATAGATAATAGCTGATCTTGACACAAATACAGAAGTATTTAGTCGACATTCTATTTTTTCCCCTTTGGCACTGAATTTAATATTTTACCTGTTCAATAACCAATGATTCATTGATTGGACTCAGTCTTGATAATTAAAATTGAATCATAAAATGTGAAGTTTCTGAAAGTAATTTATAAAATGTTTTAAATTACTATAGTTAATTACTGATATAGATATTTAAACTATTGTTATACATTACTCCGGTTGATTTTTGTTGAAAATGATCAACCGATTGTTATACATTTCTTTAGCAAATATTTTCTTCTTAGTTCATCACTTGTTAGTATATATTTACTGTTTGTTCCGCTGCTGGTAATTTGAAACATGGTCTAAGTTTGAGATGACAATTGGTAAACATCTTTAATTCTCGAAAGTCAGAACACTAAGGTAAGGTAAAAAACAAAAACCAGCAGACGACTGTGATTACTGATTGTATTTAATTACTGATTGTATTTAATTACTGATTGTATTTAATTACTGATTGTATTTACTTTCAAGTGACAGAAATTTAAATGTATATTCACAAATTCAGAATTCAAATAGACGCAGTTTGAGATGTACTTTTCACAACCGCATTAATCCCAAATGTCAAATAAAGGTTTGTGGGCAACTCTTTAAAACAAATCTTTGACAACACTGTCAATTACATAGCACAGTAACATAGTTGGCAGTGGTCTAGTGAATAGAGTACTGGCTTCTGAAGCCGAAAGTCCAATGCTCGATTCTAAGCTTAAAAAATAAAACGGCCAGTTAAACAGCATCATTTATTATTATTACATTTATCAATATTTATTTACATTTTGAAGATAAGACATGAGCTTGGAAACCCTCTGCTTTATTTCATATGGTGTTTTAATGCAAGTGTCAGCTTAGCTCCGAGATATGGACATTAAAAAAAAATTATCACAGACGGCAACAACAAAAAAACTTGCAGTTTCTAGCAAAAACACCATGCCTATGTGTATATACAAGTATTTCAGTGTACATAAAAGTATGTCAGTGTACATACAAGTATGTCAGTGTACATACAAGTATTTAAGTGTATATACAAGTATTTCAGTGTACATACAAGTATGTCAGTGTACATACAAGTATGTCAGTGTACATACAAGTATGTTGTGTGTTGTGTGTTAATTAGCGATTGAAGAAGTATGAAAATAATAGTGAGATATACTGTCTAAACAAAGTATAAGCAAAGCTGACGTTAGGTTAAGCTTCGATAAGCGTTAGCTCCTCCATCTATAACAATCATTGGTGCAAGTAGCAGGGTGGAGGGTGGGGATCTGGGCTACTGGAGACTACTAGCCAGCTAACATGATTATCTCATCTAATGACCGCTCACTTTGTAGAGAGAGAGGGACAGTCGGTTACAGGAGCCCTATACTGACCGGGTTACGTTGTGCTGTCCACTTAGATGAGGCCAGGTTACGTCAGCTAACGGCGGATATATCTGTGCCAAACTGTTGATGGCTAAATGAACTAGAACCGGTCGCTTTGAAACTATACCCAGAGTGAACTCCTGTGTCAGTTCAAAGCATTGTCTGTCGTTATGGCTGCAGTGGCCAATTCCCCAGTTCTCGGTGCTTCACACAACAAAAACCCTCCGATAACACTGGTAAACAGTGAATTCGTTGCCAGTGATATTTGAATCATTTTATACAAAGTCAACGATGCTGATTTAGAATATGTAAGTACTTTTGCTAGATTGGCTCTATTTTACGAGATAATTAAACTTAATTAAACAAGCAATTAAGCCTGTTCCATTCTGGACACAGGACGTGTTAGCGCATTTTCTTGTTATGTATCAGTACGTATGTTACTTTCAGTAAATATTTGTAAATTTTGGAAATGTTTATAAATTCAATTGTGTAATGCATATATCTGTAAAAAAATATTATAAAGACGTTTCTTTATATTTGAAAAAAAATTATTTTCTCTTAAATCTAACTACAAGTGGTTTGTAGTTACTGAAATAGGACTCATAATTGAAAACATTCGAAATTATAGTCATTTAATCGTCCGAAAACTCCGTCAATTGTTGCATAGCTCTGATACTTTCAATTAAACTCAGAACACAAGCTTACTATTTCATTTGATGAGTTTCTTAATAAATCTTGGTGAAACTACGTGCTGCAGTATTTCGCACCAAATGAATGGGTTATTGAACGTACAAGGTGTATATATAATATATAAGCCCCTTAGGAGCCCTGAAGCCCGGCCCTCAGAGGTCCTATCGCGAAATGGACTTTTGATGTACACTTGGCAGGCCAAGACCTACAAAATGATATATACATCATGGGTCTAGGACTTATGGTTGTTGAGATATAGGCGCTCTTTATTAATATAGCTTACATAGCAAAAAAACGGTACTAAGCCCCCTTTTACGGCCCTGAGAGGTCAGATCGCGAAATGGAAAAAAAGTCATTTCTTGGCAGGCCAAGACCTACAAAATGATATATACATCATGGGTCTAGGACTTATGGTTGTTGAGATCTAGGGTGATGACGGACAGACGGACAGACAGACAGACAAAACGGGGACAATAGAGCATTTTTTTTCGAAAATGCTCTAAAAATGTATGCACCGTATTTGGAATTTGTCAAGAATTGCATGAAGTATAATAGTATACTAACAAATAGTAGTGAAAATGTTAATTTGTTCAAAAATATGTGTAATAATGTTATAGAAGAAAACATTTTCATTTGAAAAACTAATTATGTCTAATTAATTAATTAATTAATTTGTTAATTGTCTATGGTAATGCATTAGCAAATCGCTGTTTGCTCGACTTCCTTTTGTATGTGTCGTTGATGCAATTGCGTTGGAGGCTCCAACAGTAGTCAGCCATCATTTGTATGTCCCATCTTCCTTGATATCTCTCCTCCATCACCCTCATATCCTGATGGAACCTCTCGCCTTGTTCCTCACTGAAGTCCCCAAGGTTACCTGGAAATTTGTCTAAATGACTGTGCAGGTAATGTACCTTGATGCTCATATTTGTTCCAATGTTTCTGAAGTTAGCGAGCATATCTTGCACCAGTTCTTCGTAATTCTCTGTTCTGTTATTACCTAAGAAGTTCCTGACAACTGAAACAAAATTGTTCCATGAAGAAGCTTCAATGTGATCCATGAAATTAGTAACATTTTGATCATTGATGAGTTTTCGAATCTGAGGACCGTCAAAAATCCCAGGTTTCAGCTTCTCCATGCTCAGTCCGGGGAATGATCTGCAAATATACCTGAAGCAATTGCCAGATTTGTCCAAAACCTTAACAAATTGTTTCATTAAAACTCATTTGATATGAAGCGGTGGGAGAATGATCTTATTTTCTTTACCTACATTCATGGTTTCCCTTGCAGGCCATGTCACTCTTGTCCAAAGATCTTGCCTTGCTCTGCTATCCCAAAGGCACATGAAGCATGGGTATTTTGTGTATCCTGACTGCTGTCCAAGCAAGAAGTTTACTATTTTTAGATCAACAAAAATTGACCACTGATGCTCATAATAACGGACTTTCTGCAATACTGTTTTGATATTCTCATACTCTTCTTTAAGTGTTGTTGAGTGAACAATGGGAAGAGATGCATAACGGTTACCATTGTGTAACAGAACACATTTCAAGCTTCTGATGGAACTGTCCCATTTGGAGCAGAAGTCCAGGGATGTCATTACAGTTAACAAGATCTTCCTCTTGGCTGAAATATGGAAGAAGAAACTCTTTTCCGATAAAATGTTATTTTAACTTCTGGTTTGAGAAAATTTCTTTCATTGAGCCTGGACGCTAAAAACTTGGACAGATTTAGGTCTCGTATTAGGTCATTGGGTTCTTCTTGGCTGAATGGTTGAGGTGTTGAAGAACTTCCTTCATAATCGCTTCCACTGTTTTCACCTGCCTAAAACTCCAGATCTTGCCCTTCGTGGGAGTCTGATGGTAAAAGCTCTAATAATCCAGTAAACACTGGTATAGGAACTTCACTGCTATGTGGAATTGGTCTCCTTGCAGATTCAAGATCAGGATAATCCCACTTAGATTTCTTGTGGCGATTGAAGCCTTTAACATTCACAATACAAAAATAATAATCACCATAATGGTCTTTCGGCTCTCGCCATACCATTGGTACACCCAAACTTAGACTTTTCTTCTCACCATTTGTCCACTGCTGTAGGCTCTCCACACATTTTTTTCAGACCTTATGGGGAGCCCAAGACTTGTCTTGGTTTCCCAGCTTCACACCGAAATAAGCCAAATATGCCTGCTGCACAAAGTCGGTTATATTTCTTCTTTGCTTTTCAATCAAGTATTCTCCACAGATGTAACAGAATACATTCGGATTATTTTTGCAGCATCTTCGTGATGAACTCGTGATGTCTTTAGAAAGCAGCAATAAAAGAGAAAAAAATAAACCAAGTTATAACTTGGTATATTTAAATTAAACAACAGACACCAAACTTATTGCATTTGTTTTACACAAATCATATTTTTAAGGGTGTCCAATATCTCAGAAACTAGAGCCAATTCAGCAAAAGCAATGGCAGTTTTGAAATCAGCACTCATGAATTGCTATAAATTCATTCAAATATTCTTGGCAACTCGCAAAAAAAATTTTTTTGTTGGGCTGTGTTATTTGGAATTTAAAGGGAATTTAAAAAATGGGATCTATTAAGTGATTAACAACGAATAAAACACTAAACCGATTTTTTAATGTTGAGAGTGAAGTGTAGTTCAAAAAAAGTTCTAATTGGTTTTTAATGATGTTTTTTTTTAAAACCAGATATAATTGAATCGTCTTCTGCACCACTTGGCAATAATGACAACACAAGTGGCACGGATCTGTGTCAGAGTTCTACCTTCACCCAGCTGCACGATGTCATGTTGGGGCACACGAAGATCATTGAAAGGGATAAATTCCATAAAAAGCTACATCATTAATTAGACCCGGTCAAGGGTCATTGAGAAACCGGAAGTAGTGCTATACCCAGAGGAGTTCATCATAAGCCGGCCTACTGAAATCCTCCATCGTCTCCCCCCCCCCCACCCCCGTTCTCCGGACAAATTCTGAACATTCTGTTCAGAGGCTTGGCTATTATGATGAATCAATAGATCTCGGACAATGCAAAAGGGCGGGGTTAGCTGGGCAGTCGGTAGAGTTTCCCCAGTAAGTAGCCTGTGGGCAACACCTGAGCCGGAGGGTAATTAGAAATGGCTGTAGGACATTCAATGATGGAAAGAAAGGGAAAAAAAACAGCAACAATAACAACAGAAAACGAGATAGAAGTCTTGTCAGACTTTTCAGTTGTCTGTTAGATAGATGAAGGGAGGTAACAACTTGACGGATGTTTTTAAAGAGAAGAGTTAACGGTGCTGTCATGTATAACTTTTTTTCTTTCATGCTGTGTTGTCATATTTATCAGTTCATCTTGTTCTTATCATGCACACACATTTGACAGATCCCTAGCCCGACTCTGGTCAATACAAATAAATGTGTAGCACTGACCACTTATGTTTCAAAATTTTATGTGCGTGATTATGATTTCACAGGAGTATCAAAGTCTGTGACACAGGGGTGTCATAGTCTATCATACAGGAGTATCAAAGTCTGTGACACAGGGGTGTCATAGTCTATCATACAGGAGTATCAAAGTCTGTGGCACAGGGGTGTCATAGTCTATCGTACAGGAGTATCAAAGTCTGTGACACAGGGGTGTCATAGTCTATTGGTAGTCTATCTTTGAATAGTACAAGTAGCCCCCCCCCCCCGCAAACCTTCTTTATGGTCAATTTAAGATCGATTTGTCCACAGTTTAGGTCAATTTTAGATCGATTTGTCCACAGTTTAGGTCACTTTTACATTGATTTGTCCACAGTTTAGGTCAATTTTACATTGATTTATCCACAGTTTAGGTCAATTTTAGATCGATTTGTCCACAGTTTAGGGTCAATTTTAGATCGATTTGTCCACAGTTTAGGTCAATTTTAGATCGATTTGTCCACAGTTTAGGTCAATTTTAGATTGATTTGTCCACAGTTTAGGTCAATTTTAGATCGATTTGTCCACAGTTTAGGTCAATTTTAGATCGATTTGTCCACAGTTTAGGTCAATTTTAGATTGATTTGTCCACAGTTTAGGTCAATTTTAGATCGATTTGTCCACAGTTTAGGTCAATTTTAGATCGATTTGTCCACAGTTTAGGTCAAATTTAGATTGATTTGTCCACAGTTTAGGTCAATTTTAGATCGATTTGTCCACAGTTTAGGTCAATTTTAGATTGATCTGTCCACAGTTTAGATCAATTTTTAGGCAATCACTAATGAAGAATTAATTTCAAGACGCACACAATAGAAAACCTAAACCATAATAGCCCCATTTTTATATATACTAGTCTGCTAGCTTGTGTTTAACTTTTCAACCAGAAATGTTGTGTAAACGGCTACTAAGCATACATTGTATCAAAGCTTCTATACAAGAATCATGTCTACTGTTGAACAAAGTGTTATTTTTTAACTGCTATGTATCGATAGAAATGAAATAATCGATACAAATCATCGCTGCTAAAGCAAGATGATATCTGTACAAGAAATCAAAACTACTATGAAGTTAGAACATATTTTAAACTAGTCAACAAAGAGCTAAATTTGGAATGTAAATAATCTACCGGGATCAAAGAATTTCTAGGTACACGTTGAATCCCGCTATCTCGGGAGAGAAACCTTATAAGTGAGTGAACAAATGAATTATGAATAAATTATACCACGAATGTCCTATAGGATTGTATAAAAGTGTCAAAAATTAATAATTTTTTCTATGCCTGTACCTTTATTTTTAAGTGTAGTATTTATGATAATATTTATATTTGTTGAATTTCTCGGAAGATTTTTTCCGACCAGCCAAGTTTTGAACGTGCTCATGTTATTGATATCCCCCGATTTACTGTAAACATTCTGATGTGTAAGGACTAGGGCTGTACCGGATTGTAATTTTTAGATCCTGCAGGAATCGGAACCGGATTTAATATTTGAATCCTGCCGGAATCGGAGCAGGAACCGGATTTTACCAAATAAAATAGTAACTCTTCCGAACGAAGTAGTAATTTCTCGCCTAATATAAAAAAGATATAAGAATGAAAAATAGAATAAAAAATTTAAGTTCTAGATAGCAACAAACAGTATTAACCATTTAGATCTTGAAAAATGTGACTAAAACCTCTTCCCCATTCTTGAGTTAAGAAAGATAACTCTGTCAAAATAACAGGTTCTTTGTTTTCAAATATATTTTAATAAAGCTGTACCTAAGTTAACTTGATTTCGGTTACAACCAAACAAAGAAATGGGTAACATATCTTAGAAAGTATAATAAACATGTTTATTAATAAATGAATTCCGAAAAAAATATACTGTGGCACCTCCCGATAGTTCATTTTTCTTTAGTTTTCCATAGTGACGTCACCAGACTTGTTGTTTCATTCATACTTTCCTTTAAATCATTATCTGAATATTTCCCATAAAACGCAAATTAAAATGCATTCCAAATCTAAATCAATATCACTTTAACGTTCAGTTAAAAATGTATCTTCAAATTATTTATATAAATATGCGAGGAGTTTTGTCCAAATCGTGACAAAATCCACTAAATTAAAAAATTTGCAGAAAAATAAATTATTGATCTATTTTTAAACTGTAAACAAACAAAAATAGATCGTTGTCTGCTCTTTAAAGAAGTTAAAATTTTGTAGCTTAATATAGTTTAAAGAAAACACGGAATCAAAAGTTGCGCTTGGTAAGGTGTCGTATTACATGTACTACTATTAGACTAAATACGATTCAAATCTTCCTTTTTAATATAATTTTACTTACATACAGAACTAAAAGCGATCGACGTTATTGCAGTTTTAAAAAAGCACAGGAAGTTATTGTTTTAATTTAATTGTATAGCGCTAAATATTTCAAAATTATGTTGCGCTAAAAAATTTCTTTCAAGTTTCAAACAACAAAGAAATCCGGCTTAAATCCGGCAGATTTTAACCGGAACCGGAATCGGAACAGGATTTGTTAAAACTGACGGAATCCGGCTTAACAGGAAGCGGAATCGGATTCCGGTACAGCCCTAGTAAGGACCCACTTTGAAGGAAAAACTATGATAAAAGGAAAGGCAATAAAAGCGTCATTAGTTATATCTCTATACTTATAAGACGCATTTGTTGTCTGTCTGTCTGTCTGTCTGTTCCCTTATAACTCAAGATCCAGACAATCAAATAACGTGAAATTTGGTACAAGTACAGATAATTACATGGGGAAGGTTATAGGACAGGTTTCGTTTCATCTCAATGGGTAGTTTAATTGTAATAAATTATTTTTATTTTAGTATATTTTACTATATAAAAGTAATCTCGACGGCGCCATAGATAAAACTCTTCTGTGACGTCATTTCCCGATGATCGAATAGAACTTGCGCGCTGGTGCTGTATTGTGCCTTTGTGATGCGAAGAATTGTTGATGTTTTTTCATGCTTCCGATTTGTACAGTTTGAGGAAAGTAAATGAATGAAGAAGGATTTTAAAAGAAGTGTGAAGCCATAATAATATGTATATATATATATATATATATATATAGAGAGAGAGAGAGAGAGAGAGAGAGTAAGAGAGAGAGAGGGGGAGGGGGAGAGATAAAGCGAGAGAGAGGGGATGGGGGGAGAGAGGAAAGGATGGTTGGAGGGAGGAGGGAAGGAGGGGGGGAGAGGGAGAGGGGGAGAGAGAAGGGGGAGGGAGAGAGAGGGAGGGAGAAAGGGAGGAAAGGAAAAAGAAAGGGAGGGAGAGTGGGAGTAGAGAGGGAGATAGAGAGGAGGGAGGGAGGGAGAGAGGGTGGGAGGGAGGGATAGAGATAAAGAGAGAGGGGGCAGGGAGGGAGAGAGAGGAAACTAGGGTGGAAGGAAGGGGGAGGAGGGGGAGGGAGAGAGGGAGAGAGGGGAATGGGAGAGGGCGGGATGGAGAAAGAAGGGAGGGAAGGAGGGAGGATGGGAGAAATGGGAGGGATGAGAGATAAAGAGTGAGAGGGGGCAGGGAGGGAGAGAGAGGGAAGGAGGAAGGGAGGAATGGGGAGAGAGGGAAGGAGAGGGATGGAAAGGGGGGAGAAGGGGGTGGAGAGGGGGAGAGAAGGAGATGGGATGGGAGAGGGAGGGGGAGGGAGGGAAAGGGAGAGAGGGGAGGGAGGGAGAGAGGAAGGGAGAGAGGGGGTAGGGAGAAAACAAAAGGTAAACAGAAAACCTTATTTTAAACCCGGGTACTTGCAACTAGTATATATCTCAAGATCCAGACAACCAAAAAACGTGAAATTTGTTACACATACACATAATTACATGGGGAAAGTTATAGGACAGGTTTCGTTTCATCTGGGTGGGTAGTTTAATTGTAATTAATTCTTTTTTATTTTAGTATTTTACTATATTAAAGTAATCTCGATGGCACCATAAATAAAAATTCCTCTGTGGCGTCATTTCCCGATGATCGAATAGAACTTGCGCGCTGGTGCTGTATTGTGCCTTTGTGCTGCAAAGAATTGTTGATGTTTTTTCATGCTTCCCTATTTGTACAGCTTGAGGAAGTTAAAGGAATGAAGAAGGATTATAGAAGAAGTGTGAAGCCATTATAATAATAAGTAATAAGTATATATATATATATATATATAGAGAGAGAGAGAGAGAGAGAGACAGAGAGAGAGGGGTAGGAGGGAGGGGGGGGGAGAGGGAGGGGGAGAGGGAGGGGGAGAGGGAGGGAGGGGGGTGGACAGGGGGAGAGAAGGAGGGGGAGAGAGGGAGATGGGAGATGGAAGGAGAGAGGGAGAGAAAGGGAGGGAAGGAAAGAGAAAGGAAGGGAGGAAGAGAGGGGTAGGATGGGATATAGAGGGGAAGGGAGAGGAGAGAAAGGGTGGGAGAGAGGGAGGGAGAGAGAGATAAAGAGGAGGGGGTTAGGGAGGGAGAGAGGGAATGAGGGAGGGAGGAAGGGGGAGAGAGGGGGAGGGAGAGAGAGGTGGAGAGGGAGGGAGAAAGGAGGGAGGGAGAGAGGGGTTAGGGATGGAGAGAGAGGGAGGGAAGGAGAGAGGGAGAGAATGGGAGAAATGGGAGGAAGAGATAAAGAGAGAGAGAGGGGGCAGGGAGGGAGAGAGAGGGAAGGAGGAAGGGGGAGAGAGTGAGGGAGGGAGGTGGACATGGGGGAGAGAAGGAGAGGGAGATGGGAGAGGGAGGGAGGGAGAGAGAGATGGGAGGGAGAGGGAGGGAGGGAGGGAGGGAAAGGGAGAGAGAGGGGGAGGGAGGGAGGGAGAGAGGAAGGGAGAGAGGGTGTAGGGAGAAAACAGAAGGTAAACAGAAAACCTTATTTTAAACCCGGGCAAAGCCGTGTACTTGAAACTAGTAAATATATATATATATATATATATATATATATATATATATATATATATATGTGTGTGTGTGTATTTCCTCATTTACTTATAAAATATTTAGAAGCTTTTACTTCTTTAACTTTTAGAGAAAAATAGTTGAAATTATCGGTTTTAAAAAAAAAATCTAAATTTTGTGTCCTCCCCCCACTTTGAGAACCACTGATGTTAAGTGTTGATGTATACTCCTACAGTGTTGATGTATACTCTTACAGTGTTGATGTATACTCTTACAGTGTTGATGTATACTCTTACAGTGTTGATGTATATTCTTACAGTGTTGATGTATACTCTTACAGTGTTGATGCATACTCCTACAGTGTTGATGTATACTCTTACAGTGTTGATGTATACTCCTACAGTATTGATGTATACTCTTACAGTGTTGATGTATATTCTTACAGTGTTGATGTATACTCTTACAGTGTTGATGTATACTCCTACAGTGTTGATGCATACTCCTCATCATCCTTTATTAACCTTGTTCATTTTCACGCCCATCTAAGCAAATCACTTTCATCTTTGACAAATAATGATCACCAATCATCTTTGATTCAGTCTTATGTAAACACAAACCTAAATTTTATACACAGGAAATAACCAGGCAAAGCAATATTCTGTTGTTGCCTTTTTTTTTTTAAATCTCCTGGGGTAGAAGATGGAATGGAGCATCGCCATCTTAACTCACTACTTCACCAGATCTAAATATAAACACTTCATTTGTAAGACAGTGAAGGGAATGACACGACATGGCACGTTTTTAACCTTCTCTTAACATCGATCTTTTCAATAGACCCAGTTTCTATTTTGATTTTTGTTTACTGTATTTGTGCTCATCTTTGAATGTTTATGCGGTGTGCATCTGTGTGCATATGTGTGTGTTCAGTGTATGTGTGTGTGTGTGTGGGGGGGTGCTCGTATGTACAGCAAAAATAAAAACAACAACAAAAAGCTGTAGCCGGATACACCCACTTCTTGGTAAGTGACATTTATCTGAGAGGCAATCAGTTATGTCAGATTTAATGTTTGTTACTGTTTATCAATGGAGATGACCTGTTTATGATCTTACTTAGTTTTTCTGTTAGTCGATGTTAATCTAAGTCGCTCATTGTCAGCTAGTGAAAACATCTGATGGATGAAACAATTAGTTTGTGGTGTGCTAGAAAGACGACGCAACAAGATGACGGTGTGCTAGATAGATGACACAAGTTGGCGGTGTGCTAGATAGATGACACAAGTTGATGGTGTGCTAGATAGATGACACAACAAGATGACTGTGTGCTAGATAGATGACACAACAAGTTGACGGTGTGCTAGATAGATGACACAACAAGTTGACTGTGTGCTAGATAGATGACACAACAAGTTGGCGGTGTGCTAGATAGATGACACAAGTTGATGGTGTGCTAGATAGATGACACAACAAGACTGTGTGCTAGATAGATGACACAACAAGTTAATGGTGTGCTAGATAGATGACATAACAAGTTGACGATGTGCTAGATAGATGACACAACAAGTTGACGGTGTGCTAGATAGTTGACACAACAAGTTAATGGTGTGCTAGATAGATGACACAACAAGTTGACGGTGTGCTAGATAGATGACACAACAAGTTAATGGTGTGCTAGATAGATGACACAACAAGTTGACGGTGTGCTAGATAGTTGACACAACAAGTTGACGGTGTGCTAGATAGATGACACAACAAGTTTATGGTGTGCTAGATAGTTGACAAAAATAGTCGGTGGTGCGCCTGACGATATAATAAGATTTTGGTAATTTTTTTATGGTTGCACTGGATGATTAAGTTATTTAGTGTACTTTGGTTGGTACAGTTATGTAAGGTTAAAGTGAATGTTTAAGATAATTTGTGGTCCAGTAAATAGCCCAGTTATTTAGCGTTTTACCGGGTAGTAGTTCTAATGCGCCAATCAACTTTGTGATGACCGTTACATCAAGATCTGTCGGCTATGCGATGAATGGTCAATCAAGATCAGTCAGTTGTGTGTTAGCTGGTACAACAAGATCAGTTAGCTGTGTGTTAGCTGGTACATCTAGATCAGTCAGATGTGTGTTGGCTGTTACATCAAGATCAGTCAGCTATGTGATAAATGGTCAATCAAGATCAGCCAGCTGTGTGTTGGCTAGTACATCTAAATCAGTCAGTTGTAAGCATTTTGTACGTCTAAATGAGTCAAATGTAAGCTGGTTACTATATTCAAATAATCAAGTAATTAAAGTAAATAACCACCAGACAAACAGACTGAAATACAACACAACACAATGTATCTGTCAGTTTCTAATGTATTGATCCAGTTTTACAACAGTTCGTAGTTGACCCAACAGAACTAATCGGGTATTCTCACCTTTCATTCAATTGACATTTGAAAATTTCTGTTCATCCCCAAGTAGATCTTCGATCCAACGTTTCCTTCACTTCGACCCTCCTCGCCAGCATGACTAGCTCAACTGGATCTGTACAGGCCGTGTGACATTGTGACGTGAGTGGAATCGATGAAAGGCTAATTCCTCAAACTACTAGACTTTGATTGGTTTCTCTCATGTTTCGGACTAGTTCTTAGAAGCCACTAGGCTCTGATTTGTCTCATGTTTCGGTCTAGCTCTTAAAAACTCCTATACTTTGATTGTTCGGTCTAGTGTTTAACAAAGTAGACTTAATACTTAAGTTTGTCTAATGTTTCGGCATAGTCTTAATACTTAAGTTTGTATTGTGTTTCGACTAGTTCTTTAAAACGACTTGACTGTGATGGCTTTGTCTCGTGCTTAGGAATTGTTCTTTAAAAAAACGCCTGACTTTTATAAGTCTAACTTTTGGTGTCACTTTTTTATTCCTTGTCTATATCGGTAAATATTTTCTGAATAAGAAATGTAACTCTAGCTGTTGTTACATTTTTTTTCGGCTTTGTTTCAGGACACATACAAGAGTTAAATGATAATATGACCAACACGTTATGTTTAATTAAATTATTTCTAAAAAAAAAAAAACCCGACAGAAAAGAACAATCAAGTTCCACAGAAGTCAGTCAGTTGTTTAGTCCGTTAGTCAGTCAGTTATTTAGACCGTTAGTCAGTCAGTTATTTAGTCTGTTAGTCAGTCAGTGTCAATGAATGTTCAGAAAAATCTAAATAAAGATTAGGTTACATTCAGAATGAGCAGAGACTAGCTGACCACCAAATGAAGATTTAATGAGATAATCTATCTATCTATCTATCTATCTATCTATCTATCTATCTATCTATCTATCTATCTATCTATCTATCTATCTATCTATCTATCTATCTATCTATCTATCTATCTATCTATCTATCTATCTATCTATCTATCTATCTATCTATCTATCTATCTGTCTGTCTGTCTGTCTGTCTGTCTGTCTGCCTGTCTGCCTGCCTGTCTGTCTGTCTGTCTGCCTGCCTGCCTGCCTGTCTGTCTGTCTGTCTGTCTGTATGTCTGTATGTCTCTCTGTCCGTCCATCCGTCTGTATGTTTGTATGTTCATCTATCTATCAATATATCTATCTATCTGTCTATCTGACTGTCTATATATGTCTGTTTATCAACACGTCTGTCTGTTGATCTATCTGTATCTGGGGTGCCGACGTATGAGGTCTACGAGAGCCTCCACACATTTGATTTATATCGCAAACAAATACTTAAATAGCCGTACTTTATACACTTGATGAAAATGTGGTCAACAATAAGTTGACAGAAATATATATGATAGACACATTTTTGGCTGATTGGGAGTCACCCAATACTGGTCTAGATTGATACGCTGATATATCGATTGATTGCGTGTATTTATACAAATATATGTCTATCCAAAGAGAAGGAGCGACTGATATATCGGTTTACTGAATGAAGTTTAACTTTCATGTCCGGAGTGAAAGGGCCATGTGGATGATATAGGGCTCGGGTCTATTATTGCATATTGCATTCTATTAGATCATATCTCTGTTTAAAAATAATACTGCGAGTAATTGAGTCGGCCCACAAATAGGTAATGCATCTGGAGATTGTAGTCCCTCCAAAGTAAAGAAAGATACACTCTTAGGGGATTGATCTGCATAGTCACTACTCCAATGATTTTGGGGCCCTGCGGAAAGGTATACTTGGGGCCCATGACAAATGCACTGTAATCCTCCATATGACTCTTTATGACAAATGCACTGTAATCCTCCATATGACTCTTTATGACAAATGCACTGTAAAAGCTCCATATGACTCTTTATTAAAAAAAATCATTTCAGTCCGGGGCCCTTGAGAACTGTTCAAGTTGCCCTTTTTGTGAATGGAATGATTCAAGTCTAGACAAGGGACCCCTTTTGCAGTGGGGGGGGGAATTTAGACAGCCGATATCCTCCTGTCCACAAAAAGGGATCTTGGTGGGTGCCAGCACTTGGATGCTGGGGTGGTGGGTACCAGCACTTAGATGTTGCGCTACACAATGAATAGTTTAAATACTATTGACATTCAGGTACATCTTTTTTAAAAAAACAAGCAATTAAGCCTGTTCCATTCTGGACACAGGACGTGTTAGAGCATTTTCGTATTATGTATCAGTACGTATGCTATCTTTCAGTAAATATTTGTAAATTTTGTAAATGTTTATAAATTCAATTGTGTAATGCATATATCTGAAAAAAGATATTAAAAAGACGTTTTCTTATATTTGAAAAAAAATTATTTTCTCTTAAATCTAACTACAAGTGGTTTGTGGTTACTGAAATAGGACTCATAATTGAAAACATTCGAAATTATAGTCATTTAATCGTCCGAAAACTCCGTCAATTGTTGCATAGCTCTGATACTTTCAATTAAACTCAGAACACAAGCTTACTATTTCATTTGATGAGTTTCTTAATAAATCTTGGTGAAACTACGTGCTGCAGTATTTCGCACCAAATGAATGGGTTATTGAACGTACAAGGTGTATATATAATATATAAGCCCCTTAGGAGCCCTGAAGCCCGGCCCTCAGAGGTCCTGTCGCGAAATGAACTTTTGATGTACACATGGCAGGCCAAGACCTACAAAATGATATATACATCATGGGTCTAGGACTTATAGTTGCTGAGAATGGGCGCTCCTTTATTAATATAGCTTATATAGTAAAAAACGGTACTAAACCCCCTTTTACGGCCCTCAGAGGTCAGATCGCGAAATGGAAAAAAGTCATTTCTTGGCAGGTCAAGACCTACAAAATGATATATACATCATGGGTCTAGGACTTATGGTTGTTGAGATCTAGGTGATGACAGACAGACAAAACGGGGACAAAAGAGCATTTTTTTTCGAAAATGCTCTAAAAATTAAGTACAGTTTTATTGAAATATATTTTCTTCTTAACGATTTTCTTGTGTAATGTATGATAATTATCCTATCTGCTAGAGTGCGTCCCTTCTTTCACACACACACACATGCACACGCACACACATACACGCACACACACAATAAATTTGAATCTATAACTAGCTTAGCCAACTTATGAAAGCATTTCTCAAAATTCGATTTGTACGAAACCCAAAAATAGCAACGTAAAAATGTAAAGGCGAAAATGAGGCTGTGTGAAATATTGTGTCGGGTTGTCTGCCCATGAGATAAGTTTGTTGAAGAAACTGATACTAGTGTTGTTTTCGTTGACGAAAACTAAAACTAAAACTTTCGTTGACGAAAATGTTGACTTTTCGTCAACGAGAACTAAAACTAAAACTAAAATTAGCAACAAGACTAAAACTAGACGAAAACTGAAATTATTACAGAAAAAACGAAATAAAAACTGAAACTAAAATATGACCTGGGACTAAAACAACACTAACTGATACCAGGAACACGTCACACGATAGCAGCCAGTAGTAGCTGGGGCGGACAGATTATGGCTCCAGCTGCTGGATGGACTCATACAACTGACATGCAGCTAGAATCAAAACAAAGCTGGCTGTAAATTTTCGATTTCTAACTTTGAACAAGGAACGTGCGGGCATATAAAAGCTTCTAATGAGCAGTAGAGCAGTGGAGCAATAGAGCAGTGGAGCATTAGAGCAGTGGAGCAGTAGAGCAGTAGAGCAGTAGTAAGGACGATACGATGGCAGCTAAGACGTGCGTGACATCATCGTGCAAGTCCGGGCGTTTGCATGGGGGTGAGAACTTTGAAGTACAGCTCATTTAATAACCTCTTTTATGACAAGTAATAATGGATGCTACATTTTTTTTTCAACTGAAGATCGTTCATTGCGATGCAGCAAGTCCATGCATCAAACTAAACTTTGACATGTAAACAAATGATTGTCTTAGCTGTCCAATGAAAAATACTGTTTACGTATAAAAAAAAACACACAAATGGGGACAACAACGGAAGATAAATGAATGTGACTAGACCTGATGAGATTCGAACCCATAATCTTCAATGTACAGATCGAGAACACTCCCAAAGTGCCAAAGTACATTGAAATATATCCACAACAGACATTGAAATGTATCCACAACGGACATTGAAATGTATCCACAACAGACATTGAAATGTATCCACAACAGACAATGAAATGTATCCACAACAGACATTGAAAAATATCCACAACAGACATTGAAATGTATCCACAACAGACATTGAAATGTATCCACAACGGACATTGAAATTATCCACAACAGACATTGAAATGTATCCACAACAGACAATGAAATGTATCCACAACAGACATTGAAATGTATCCACAACGGACATTGAAATGTATCCACAACAGACAATGAAATGTATCCACAACAGACATTGAAATGTATCCACAACGGACATTGAAATGTATCCACAACAGACATTGAAATGTATCCACACCCGACAATGAAACGTATCCACAACAGACATTGAAATGTATCCACAACGGACATTGTATCCACAACAGACATTGAAATGTATCCACAACAGACATTGAAATATATCCACAACAGACATTGAAATGTATCCACAACAGACATTGAAATATATCCACAACAGACATTGAAATATATACACAACAGACATTGAAATGTATCCACAACAGACATTGAAATATATCCACAACAGACATTGAAATGTATCCACAACAGACATTGAAATATATACACAACAGACATTGAAATGTATCCACAACAGACATTGAAATATATCCACAACAGACATTGAAATATATACACAACAGACATTGAAATGTATCCACAACAGACATTGAAATATATCCACAACAGACATTGAAATATATCCACAACAGCCTTTAAGAAAACAAAACAAAAACTAATCACGCTGTTGACAGCTGAGCTCACAAAATGTAATAACATGAGACAGAATGAAAGTTGAAGTGATACATAACAAAGTGAATGTCAGCTGTTTCTCATCAGCAGACGTTTCCCTTAAATATTGATAGAATGAAGTTACAAATGTTTATCAAAGAAAAGGTCTTTTGCACATATTACAGAATGCGCATCGTTAATTTAAATTGATGATTCCAAAAGCCCCAATATTTGTGTATTATTCTGTCCTATATTAATATTAAGGTCCTGCACCGTGTGCTGCTAGACTATTTTAAAAATAAAAAAAAATGGCGGCTATTTTTTAGTCATTGGTAGGGGACTTTTTAAATTGCGATACGATTTCTATATGATATATTCTTTGGTCCTGCGTATGAATTTTTTAGACTATGAGACTAACTCAGTGAGACTATGATATTGACTCAGTGAGACTATGATACTGACTCAGTGAGATTATGAGACTGACTCAGTGAGACTATAATACTGACTCAGTGAGACTATGTAACTGACTCATTGAGACTATGATACTGATTCAGTGAGACTATGATACATACTCATTGAGACTATGACACTGACAGTGAGACTATAATACTGACAGTGAGACTATGATACTGACTCATTGAGACTATGACACTGACAGTAAGACTATGATACTGACAGTGAGACTATGATACTGACTCAGTGAGTCTATGAAACTGACTCAGTGAGACTATGATACTGACTCATTGAGACTATGACACTGACAGTGAGACTATGATACTGACTCAGTGAGACTATAATACTGACTCAGTGAGACTATGATACTGACTCAGTGAGACTATGATACTGACTCAGTGAGACTATGATACTGACTCAGTGAGACTATAATACTGACTCAGTGAGACTATGAGACTGACTCAGTGAGACAAATTGTGTTTACACATCTGAATTTTGCACGGACCGGACCATCACAGACTGACTAAAGAGAGTTTGACAAAATTATTTCAAGCCATTGATTGGCACTTTGAAATGTTTTCTTATTGTTATTGATTAAATCCATTGATATAATTTAAAAATCTGTAGTGATTGATTGAATCCATGGATATAATTTACCAATCTGTAGTCATTGATTAAATCCATTGATTTAATTTATCGATCTGTAGTCAAGGATTGTATTCATAGATATAATTTACCAGTCTGCTGGTGCCACTGATATAAAAAAAAGTGATTTTTGAAATAAAAATGAAACAATAAACAGTATGAAATATAATTGTGTACTATTTGTGTAAACTTTTTTTTTTCGTTGCTTATTTATATTTCAATTTAATTTTTTTTACTGAAAAAATGTTTTTTGAGTTGTAAAATATAACATTTTTTTAAAAACATTTTCCATCGATACTTCTAACAGAAGTTTTTTTTTTATCATCATTATTGCTACGAAGACAAAGAGCAACAATTATACATGTATATCCCTGGGGATAGGTGTGTGTGCATATGTGTAATTGCAAAAGACCCCCCCCCCCTTTCCCAATAAAGCCCCCCCCCCCAATACCCTGTATGACATCTGGTAGTGTACATCTGGCAGTGTACATCTGGCAGTGTACATCTGGCAGTGTACATCTGGTAGTGTACATCTGGTAGTGTACATCTGGTAGTGTACATCAGAGCCTTACTTTGGATTTTGAGAGCCCTGGACGGAGACTTATTAATATATAGGGTGCCCTTAGGTAATAGTGCGTATTGGGGGGGGGGTCCTTATCGTACAAAATTTGATATGTATTAAACCGGAATGAGGCCCTTTAGAAATGGAGTCCCAAGACAGTTGGCATAACCATCAAGAACGACTATGGCGAATGTCAAACCATCAATTTGGGATCCATCACACCCATCATGACACTGTTTCAGTTTGAAGTCATAACTTTTCTGTGAAAAGAAACTCTGAGGAACAAAATGAACTCATCCATTGACATTTGTCTAAAAAATGAACTCATCCATGGACATTTGTCTACAAAAAAAATTAATAAATTGAGCAACAAACACCAATAATGATTAGGAAATGTCCAGATATGTAAAGTGGCTAGAAAATGATATGGAAAGAAAGAAATCAATATGAACGATTGTTATCTTCTTTTATTTTAAAGCTATTGTTTATAATTGATGGCGAAAAAAAATCATTGATCATATGGAAAATATTTAATCACTTTGTTTTATAGCTTTAGACATAAATGTATCTATGTCATTCTTTGTTGTATGAAATCTTCAATATAACTGGGGGGGGGGGTCTCATACTCAGATGTCAGATATACATGTATTTTTATTATTCTGGGTTTGTTGACTTGGTTTAAAGTGTCAAGTCTTACATCCTTTAAAGAATTATTTCATTTGGTTTTTGAATTTCCTTTTTTTTTGTTTTATAGATCATTATAAACAAAACATGTGTGACAAGATGTCTTGATGAAGGTTAAATTGTATTAATTAATAGGAAAGGTGTAGTCAATTTGCTTATTGGAGACGAAGGGTTATGGTCAGCCCCGTAGCGTGAAAATTTTACAGCAGGGGCCAGGCAATAGCAAGGGGGGGGCAGGTAATACATTTTACTAAGTACAACAAATTAGCAGGGGGGGCAGACAAAACACAGGGGGAGGCCCGGCCCCTTGGCCCCCCACGATACGGGCCTGGTTATGGTTATCCATCCATCCGTCCGTCCAACCATCTACCGACCTACCTACCTGCCTACCTACTTATCTATCAATCGTCTATATATTCCATTTATCTACCTATCTATCTGTCTGTCAGTCTGTCCGTCTGTCTGTTTGTCTATTTTTCTGTCATTCAATGAATCAAGGTATATCACAACACATATAGTTAACATAAATCGTTCTTCTCAATACCACATGACGTGGTATCATACTCTCACTTTGTTATTATCTTAGCTTACATGTCTTGTCATGGACACCATAAAGTTATTCACACATAAGTGTTGCATTTGAACTTACCCCACAAATCATTTGTTTATTGTGTTCACTGCTGAACTGCTAGAAAACAAAACACAAACATAAACAAATCTTGCCATCCAAGTAAATTAAGTTTTAATCCTGAATTCGAATTAAAGATCAATATTCACTCTTTGAAATGAACAATATGCTAATTAGATCCAGAAACGTCTTGAGCATCAATAAACCTGATCGTTTGGTCTGGAATGAATGAGTTAAACAATGACAATATACTAGATTCGGTTTGTATTATTACCGAAGTTGGCTTATTCAGAAGCAAAGCTAAGACAACTCTTGTATAGTCAAAGCTAAGACAACTCTTGTAGGACAGCGAGTCACTTCCAGTATGTTGACCTGCTGTGTGTGATGCCAGCCTCTCGCTTCTTACAACCGAATTTCTCTCCCCTCCCTTACCCTCTTACTTCGTCCCCACCCACTGGTCCTACCCGCCCCCCCCCCCGGTCTCACAGAGGAGTCGGGGTCCTGGCATCGGGTTTTCCCCACTGACATTCAATAATGTTTACCACTAGAAATGGGGGATGATAACATGGAACGAAATCTGACACACACACACACGCCACACGCACACAGACACGTACTCACATATACACATGCGCGCGCACACACACACATACATATGATAGCCGTGTGCCGCAGGTCAGCGGAGTCATGAATGTTTCCCCATTACCAGTAAACTAAATGACACACTTTTAAGTAACGACATTTACAGTGTTGGGAGTGATTTTAATGACACCAAAATATTTTGCACGGCTGTTAAAGAACTATGAAATGTAATGCGTTATATGAAATGTAATGTGTTATATGAAATGTAATGTGTTATATGAAATGTAATGTGTTATATGAAAGGTAATGTTTTATATGAAATGTAATGTGTTATATATATATATATATATATATATATATATATATATATATATATATACACATACAAAATAAGCAAATATTAATTTAACAAAAACGGACATGCCGCAGCAATGAACCGAGACCAATAACACCCCCTTGAACTGACACTATTAACACCCCCTTGAACTAACACCAATAACACCCCCTTGAACGGACACTATTAACAACCCCCTTGAACTGACACCAATGACACCCCCTTGAATTGACACCAATAACACCCCCTTGAACTGATACCATTAACAACCCCCTGAATTGACACCAATAACACCCCCTTGAACTGACACCATTAACAACCCCCTGAAACGACACCAATAACACCCCCCTTGAACTGACACCCGTTACACGCACATAACACCTCCCCCCTTCAAGTGACGCACATAACACCCCATTTCTTTCACGATGCCTGCATATTTATAAAATTAATATTAGACACTGTCACGTGATTATAAAGGATTGAGATCATCATCAGTCGAGGACCTGGTGGTTTAGTCCTACTTACTTCTCTGTTAGTATAAGCTGTTAGTTTACTCCTTACTTCTCTTTGGTGGACAGTCCAGCGCCCTACAATCCTCGGCCAACCCTCCCTTTTGTTAGATAGACATTAACCAGTAACTGATGGATCACTAAAGTATTGTCGCTTTTAAATGCAATGTATTACTCATTAAATATTTACTGAATTTTATCTGATATAAAAATGGGTATATTTAGAGATGTTAAAGTTTGCTAAGCTCATGTTTACATTTTAATTAACTAACTAAAAATGTTACATCCCTTGTCTACTATATATGCTGACAACTTTATTTTAAAAAAATACACATAAGACAGAAATTCTTTATTTCACTCAAAACTTTCATCATGTTACCACTGCGTTTTTTATTCATGAATTATTTTATTTTTGTATCGGGGGTATAAATAGAAAATCAAAGAAATCGTTTTGCGTGGGGATGAAATACTAGTGGAGTAAAAAAAACTCTATGCATTATCCCAACTAATCACTGACCATATTCCTATTAATACACACTAAACAGTTTAGCAAACACATATCTACTACACATTTCAAAGACCAAACACATATTTACTACATGTACACATTTCTAAGATCAAACACACATCTACAACACATTTCAAAGACAAAACACATATCTACACATGTCAAAGACCAAACACATATTTACTACACATTTCAAAGACCAAACCCATGTCTACACATTTTAAAGACCAAACCCATATCTACTACACATTTCAAATACCAAACACATATCTCCACATTTCAAAGACCAAACACATATCTACTAGTAGTCTACTACACATTTTAAAGACCAAACCCATATCTACACATTTCAAGGACCGAAGTCTTATAAATATTTAGAAAATAGTGGGGAGAAATCCTTCTTTTTATCTGTTCTCTATAGATATGTATCTATAGCAGCGGTTCCCAAACTATGAGCTCTTAGTTCCGGGAGCACATGCAATAGGCTCTGTAACCATAGCAGGTAAATTAAACACCACTGTATCTTAGGAACAACATCTCGTAAAGCATATATTGGGCATGAGGAGACAAGGTTTAAAAAAAAAAACTACTTGTATTTAAAGGGGGGATTCAGAGTATGAGAACCACTGCTATACGGACAGAGATGACCTAATTCAGGGCCAGTAGACCACGTATACACCAGGCCCGGAGCCAGATGGCTCAGAGTTATTTCTTTTCCGTTTGTTTGACACAGTGTGAATGAAACAGAGCTGCCAAGCTTGTCCTGTGAGATGGGTCTGTGTCTATGGGATAGCATGTTGATTATTTTTACTCTATTGTATGAAAACCAGTACTATTTCGTTTGTAAATATTAATTAAACCGTACTTAAACAAACAACTAAATCAAATGAAGAAACTCTCCAAAAAAAGGCAAACTCTAATTCTGACATTCAGCAGACGGCAATAGATCCTTTTCTTCAGATAGTTCAATGGCGGATTAAATTTGGCGCACCCCCCTCCCCACTCCCCCGGGCACAGATAAAATTATTGGAGATGAGGGCAAGGTAAATATATAATATACAAGAGTAAAGTTGTTGTCTATATTTCAGGGGTTAATCTGATTACGACTGTCTCTGCCAGCAGAATGTTGAATTCTCTACGAAATTTTTTACGAAGACTTGATTTCATTTAAATTTCTCCGGAGTCTCTAGCATAAATAATAACCAAATTACTTCAACAATACATTTCCAAAAAAAAAAAAAATTCTCCAACAAACGACATCTAAAAATAACAAAATCGTAAAACATCAAATAAAATTTCTTTCTCTTTTTTTTTAACACCCCAGTCCAGTAATAAAAATGTATTTGAGCGATTTAAAAATAAAAACAAATTATGTCAAGAAAACTTTCATGATTTAATGACATTAGTTCTTCAGAACGGGTCCATCGGTAAAGATTGGCTTAAATTATCTTGTCAGCTTCTTGGCTTCAATCTTGAATTAATCCTATTAACTGAAGTCAATGTTGCAAACGCTATAAAAATAGAATCAATATTAGCACACACATATAGAAAAAAAAATCGGGCTTCCATTAGTCGTTGCTACAGTAACGAAACAGAGGTAAATTGGAAGGTTTTGTTTTAAGAACTTACACATTGCCTTACAGTATTATTCAACATAACCAGTCACTATCTCAATGCTGTGTAGACAATAGAACCAGAGACGAGGCGTGAGTGTTGCCGGTCACAACTCTTGGAGGAAAATGTATTGATGTTTTTGTGGTACATACAAAGCACAAACGACCAAAAATTATATATTTGAATAAAGTATTGGACTAACTACAATATATATATATATATATATATATATATATATATATATATATATATATATATATATGGTATTGAGGACATGTTACAGCAAGTTATTGTGTAACTATATTCAATAAATACATGACCATTTTATAGCTATATGATGGTGCTGTGTTTATTGAATATAGTTAGCATAATCATTCATTATAAAATGACTAAAAGTTTAAATATATGTATAACATCAGTTATATATAAATTGTATATGTTGTTTTTTTAATACTTTATAGAAATACTAGTTGCAAGTACCCGGCTTTGCCCGGGTTTAAAATAGGGTTTTCTGTTTACCTTCTGTTTTCTCCCTACCCCTTCTCTCCCTTCCTCTCTCTCTCCCTCCCTCCCTCTCTCTCCCTTTCCCTTCCTCCCTTTCTCCCTCCCTCTCTCTCCCATCTCTCTCCCTCCCACCCTCCCTCTCCCCTCTCCCCTTCGTTCTCTCCCCTGTCCATCCCCCTCCCTCCCTCTCTCCCCTTCCTCCTTCCCTCTCTCCCTCCCTGCCCCCTCTCTCTCTTTATCTCTTCCTCCCATTTCTCTCATCCTCTCTCCCTCTTCACCTCTCTCCCTCTTCCTCCCTCCCTCATTCCCTCTCTCCCTCCCTGCCCCCCTCACTCTTTATCTCTCTCTCCCTCCCTCTTTCCCACCCTCTCTCTCTCCCTTCCCTCCCTCCCTTCCTCTCTCTCTCTCTCTCTCTTTGAACTCTCTCAGTAATCTGCGGGCTGAGACTTAGTCTCTTAGAGCCCGTGAGATCAGACTTGCTGTGTCTCTCAACATCTGGAGACTGCCATAGAGCCCGATGGCCAGCAAGCTTCCGGACTGGTCCACCCTGTGGTCCGCCAGTCCGGGGCACTCAAAAAGCAAATGATCCACGGTTTCCTCCACTTCCCTGCAGTGTCTGCAGAGGGTGTCGACATTGGGCCTCAACCTCCCAAAGTACGCGCCAATAGGACAGTGCCCGGTACGGAACTGGGCATTTAGCGCCTGCTCGACACGCCTAAGCTTCCACCACGGGTCAGTTTTGGACGGCCGCTCTAGAAACTTTCGGACGTAGACTCCGTTCACCCCATGAGCCCAGCCCGAGAACCACTTCGATTGTCCAAAGAGGCAGATCATGGAACGTGCTGCCTCGAATGAGCTCTTTCTTGCACTCACGGGCAGCACTTGGGAATCTGTCGACTGGACTATTGCCTTGGCAATGCCGTCTGCCCTTTCATTTCCGGGCACGTCCGCATGCCCGGGAACCCATTGAAGGGTCACATGCACGTGATGTTGGGACACAAGACCCTGTATTGCCATCAGCATGGCTTCCAGCAGAAGCGGCCATTCTCCTGTCCCTTTTACAGCTTGGAGAACGGAGAGCGCGTCAGTGAGGATGACAATGTCTGTAGCAGGCAGAGTACCCCCACCGATTAGCTCACCTATGTGGTCCACTGCCTCAGTAATGGCTGTCATCTCTGCCTCGTAAGCACAGAGCGACCCACATAGACCAGTATGGTCTTTCACAAAGCCTGTTTGTGGGAGAGTGATGTGGACCCCAAACGAGGCGCTTGTCCGGCCGTCTCTACTGGATACAGAGGCATCAGTATAGGCAGTATAGCGTTCCCTGAGTAGGTTCCAATCATCTCCATAGCCACATCCGTGATGGTTCGGCGATCCTTTGCGTTCCCAGTATTGGTTTCAACCAGGGTCGTGCGTACCTCGGGCATGTAGAAAGCCTCGCCAGGAGGGACCCTAGAGACTGTGTCTAGCATTAGGCGGTCAGTCAGCAGCTTGATCTCGGAGGCAAGTCTTACCGCGTGGTGCATAAAAGACTGCATCGAGAGCCGCTTCCTTTCCACCCAACCATCGACCATCTCCCTTAGGACAGAGGTCTCCTCCTGCCGCTTAAACCGCTCATACGCGGTTATAACGGCCTGCTCTCTACGGATACCCAGAGGTGGCACATTTGCCATGATTTCCACCGCTGCTGTGGGCGCCGTTCGAAAAGTGCCTGTGATCAGCCGGAGAGCCTGGTTTTGTACAACATCCAGGGCCTCTAAAGAGGACTTAGACCCATAGACCTGCACAACCTGGCTGTAATCTATCTGAGACCTTACTGCACCCATGTACAGTGACCTCAGGACATCTGCTCGGGCCCCCCAGGACGTGCTCGCCAACTTCTTGACAATATTCAGTCTATCAGAGGCGCAGCGGGCAACCTCCGAAAGATGTGTGCAGAGAGTAAGCTTTCTGTCAAGTGTAACTCCCAGGTACTTGGGCTTAGGTTCCAGAGCAAGAACCTCACCCTCTACCTCCAGTCTAAATGGCTCCTTAAGGATACTCGTGCCCATAGTAAACAGCGAGTAGACGGTCTTCGAGACGTTAATCTCTAGCCCCCACATCCTAGTATAACAGCCGACCGTAGTCAGGTCTTTCTGGAGTGCTCTCTCAAGGGCTGAGGCACTCTTTCCGGTCTTCCAGATCGCTAAATCGTCGGCATACAGTAGGCTTTTACAACCCAGAAACTCAGGCAGGTCTTTGATGAAAGCTAGGAACAATGTACAACTGAGGGCCGAGCCCTGTGGGAGACCCTGTTCGAGGGTCCGTTTCCTCGACACGCTGCTCCCAACGCGTGTCGTGATAGTACGATTACTGAGGAAACTGCGTAACCAAATGTACATCTCAGCGGTGACACCCAACCGCTGTAGCTTCAACAATAGTCCTGGACGCCAGACTCGATCGTAAGCCTGCCTGAGATCTAAGAAAACTACCGCCGTTGACTCAGCTCTCTGAAAGCCGTCGGCTATTTCTTGGACGAGGAGCGTGACCATGTCCATCGCACTCTTACCCCGCCGAAAGCCTCCTTGCTTTGGGGTAATGAGCCCTTTTTCCTCTAAGAACCACACCAACCTTCGGTTGACCATGCGTTCTGCTACTTTCCCAACACATGAAGTGAGGGAGATAGGACGGTAGCTTTCTGCTTGGTCAGTCTTTTTCCCTTTTTTAAGTACCGGCACTATGAAAGCCTCCCTCCACCTCTGAGGGAGTTCTCCTGTCAACCACGTGCGATTGACAAACTGGAGAAGCTTTGTTTGTCCCGCTGCCCCGAGGTGTGTGATCATCTCATTACTGATCAAGTCACTGCCTGGGGCCTTTCTCATGCGACACTTCCTGACTGCGTATGCCAGTTCATTGGCAGAGAATGGGGCTCTGAACATGTCTCGATTTTCCGTGCCAAACTCAGCCTTCTCTTTGACTCGTCGGACTTTATCCAGTGCCTTGGACAGTGTACTCTTCTTACTCGACTTGCTGACCTCTGCAAAGTGCTTGTTAAGCACTTCGGCCTTCTTGCTATCGCTAGCCGTCAGGCCTGAGTCCGTTTGCAACGGGGCGCCAGTTCTGATCGTCCCAGCCTGGGTCAAGTCTTTCAGTAATTTCCACGTCTTTTGGCTCTCCCTTAGATCCAACTTCTCGCATGTATCAGTCCATTTCTGCTTTTTGGCCTCAGCAGACGCCCTTTTTACTTGCTCAGTTAGTTTATTGTACTCACGGCGCGCCTCAGCCGTTTTCAATCGACAAGCTTTCTTACGAGCGGCTTGTCTTTACCGAACTAACCTTGCAAGGGCTGTAGTCCAAAATGGTCTGAACTTACGTTTCGGAAGGCTCTTTGGGATCGTCCTACGTGCGGCACCTAAGATCGCTTCAGTGATCTCCTTGTAAACAACGTCGACTGTTCCACACTCGGTATCTACCCTCTCCAAGGCAGCGTCAGCTGCAGCCTTGAAGGCGTCCCAATTTGCTTTTGAATAAACCCAGCACCTGTGCTTAGCTCCTGGGTTTCTCTCGGGTGGAGGAATATCCACTGAGACGAGAACGGGTTTATGATCACTACCGATGCAATCTAGCACGCGGAAAGAGGTGTTACAGGCCAGGTCAGCCGAGACGAGTGTTAAGTCGGGTCTCGTTTCGCTCCCACTCGCACCGTGCAGCAAGGTGGGTACAGACTCATGGTCCTGCAACCTAACTAAATTTGTAATATTACAAATCTCCTCAATCCTCCGGCCAGCCGCATCAGTGCGTTCATAACCCCATGCCGGAGACATGGCGTTGAAATCACCACATACGAAGGTGCCAAGCAGAGTATCCTCAGCTGTTATTAGACTGAGCTCCGTCTTGGGGGGATTGTACACGTTGACACAATGGTACTTCCTCCCATCCTTATAAACATCCACCGCAAGCGTATCCGTTTTTCCGCGTGGACCGTGGGCGCTGCTCGGCTGAGCATCTAGCGTATTTCTGACCAGGGTCACCAATCCCCTGCAGTTCTTACACCCACAACGGAAGCACGAATAGCCAGTGATGTGGACCGTCCTAAGTCCAAGGATGCACTCTTGTAACATTGCAACATCCACGCCATTCTCGTTCAAAAGCTTTGCGACTTCTAGGCTCTTGGGGATGAGACCCCGGACATTCAGATGGACAATCCTGAATTGAGCCTTACCAGAGCGTTTCCCAAGTCTTCGCTTGTCAGTTGTGGTGCCGGCCACCTCAGGCGGGGAGCTTTCGGCTACACCCGGAAACAGTGACCTGCTCTCCTCAACTTTCAGCTTCCCGCTGACAGAGCAATCAGCGTTTATCGCCGAGGGCTGGGCTTGACAGTTACCAGTCGCTTTTGTCTCGCCGGGCACTATAGGCAGGGAGCTTTCGGCTACACCCGTTGGCAGTGCCCTGCCTATGTCAGTCTTGGTGCCGGCCACCTCAGGCGGGGAGCTTTCGGCTACACCCGGTAACAGTGACCTGCGGTCCATGACTTTCGGCTTCCCGCTGACAGAGCAATCAGCGTTTTTCGCCGAGGGCTGGGCTTGACAGTTCCCAGTCTCTTTCGTCGCGCAGGGTACCATCGGTGGGGTTCGGCGAGTAGCGTCTCCCCTCTCTGTCACCCTGCCAGAGTCGATTACCGTGCTGTCGGGGTGCACCTCAGGGGTGCGCACAGTGTCTGGGTTGCCCTTGGTAGGGTTCCCCAGGGGTAGAGGCCGACTACCTTCCGCCCTGCATCTCATTCTCCCGCCGGGTACCAGCGGCGGAGCAAGCCATCTATCCAGCCCCGTTAGCGGTACCCTGCTGGTCGTTACGATCGGTTTTCCGCTGGAAGAGCAGCCAGCGTTACCCGAGGACTGGGCTCGACCTGCCACAGCCACTTTTGGGGGTCTGCCTCCCCCTCGTCCCTCTCTCTCTCCCTCCCTCTCTCTCCCTCCCTCCCTCTCTCTCCCTTTCCCTTCCTCCCTTTCTCCCTCCCTCCTTCTCCCTCCCTCTTTCTCGCTCTCTCTCCCATCTCTCTCCCTCCCACCCTCCCTCTCCCATCTCCCCTCTCCCCTTCGTTTTCTCCCCCCTGTCCATCCCCCTCCCTCCCTCTCTCCCCTTCCTCCTTCCCTCTCTCCCTCCCTGCCCCCTCTCTCTTTTTATCTCTTCCTCCTATTTCTCTCATCCTCTCTCCCTCTTCACCTCTCTCCCTCTTCCTCCCTCCCTCATTCCCTCTCTCCCTCCCTGCCCCCCTCACTCTTTATCTCTCTCTCCCTCCCTCTCTCCCACCCTCTCTCCCTCCTTTCTCCCTCCCTCCCTTTTCCACCTCTCTCTCCCTCCTCCTCTCTCCCCCTTCCTCCCTCCCTCATTCCCTCATTCCCTCTCTCTCCCTCCCTGCCCCCCGTTATTTATCGATTTGGTGAACTTTCAGCATTTTGGTCAAATTAACGCATTTAGGTATTGCGTTAAAAATTTTAATCGCAAATTTTTTTTGACGCGTTAATTGCAAATTAACGCAGTTTAATCAGCAGCCCTAATATATATATATATATATATATATATATATATATATATATATATATATATATATATATATATATACTTATTATTATGGCTTCACACTTCTTCTAAAATCCTTCTTCATTCCTTTACCTTCCTCAAACTGTACAAATCAGAGAGCATGAAAAAACATCAACAATTCTTTGCATCACAAAGGCACAATACAGCACCAGCGCGCAAGTTCTATTCGATCATAGGGAAATGAAGTCACAGAGGAATTTTATTTATGGCGCCGTCGAGATTACTTTAATATAGTAAAATACTAAAATAAAAAAAAATTAATTACAATTAAACTACCCATCGATATGAAACGAAACTTGTCCTATAACCTTCCCCATGTAATTATGTGTATGTGTAACAAATTTCACGTTATTTGTTTGTCTGGATCTTGAGTTATAAGGGAACAGACAGACAGACAGACAGAAAGACAGACAGACAGACAGACAGACAACGAATGCGTCTTATAATTATAGAGATATAAATCTTTGTTCGTTTGTGCTTGGTATATAGCATAAAAACATCAATACATTTTTCACTAAGAGTTATAACAGGCAACACTCACGTCTCGTCCCTGAATAGAACAAAATGGAGAGTTGCAGTTGTTTACTTTCAAAGTGTCCTAACTATTGAGTTTTTTGTTTAAGTGGCAACACATGTGTAGGGGGGGTATGTAATAAAACAGAAAAAAAAACCATAATATTCTTTAGATTATGTCTTTAGATTAAGTTCCTAGATTTTTTCACGAGGAAAATACTAATTTAACACAAAAAAAAAAAATCGACCAATGTTCAGTAGAGAGACTAAAAAAAATCTAAATCACCTTCCATCAGGTGTATGAAATGGATATTGTAAAAAACAAAATAGGTAGTTTTTCAGACATGGGATACATATCGATTGACGGTAGCACTTTAGACATAGGATACATAGCAACTGAAGGTAGCCTTTTAGACATCGGATACATAGCAACTGAAGGTAGCATTTTAGACATAGGATGCAGAGCAACTGAAGGTAGCGTTTTAGACATAGGATGCAGAGCAACTGAAGGTAGCATTTTAGACCTAGGATACATAATAACTGAAGGTAGCATTTTAGACATAGGATTCAGAGCAACTGAAGGTAGCCTTTTAGACATAGGTTGCATAGCAACGGAAGGTAGCCTTTTAGACATGGGTTGCATAGCAACTGAAGGTAGCATTTTAGACATGATACATAGCAACTGATGGTAGCGTTTTAGACATAGGTTGCATAGCAACTGAAGGTAGCCTTTTAGAAAATAGGTTGCATAGCAACATACAGCCGAGATATTTATTTAATGATTATTCAAACTTTTTCAGATGAAAAAAAAACAATAAAATGCCAAGAATTATTTTTAGAAACATTTTGTTTCTTTTTATCGTGATGTCACTAATGTCTTGACATTTCCAAGAATGCCACTTTGTAGGTTGTGTCTAGGGGACAGTCAATACTGGCCTTTTGAACAGATCTGTGTAGACATAGTGTATATATCTATTTGACTATTTATCTATCTATCTATCTATCTATCTATCTATCTATCTATCTATCTATCTATCTATCTATCTATCTATCTATCTATCTATCTATCTATCTATCTATCTATCTATCTATCTATCTATGTGTTTGAGAGATTTGATATATCTTTTCATCAATCTGTTTTATCTATCTAGCGGCCTGCATGCCTGTCTGTCCATCTGTCTATCACGTTTATTAGTCTGTGGTTTAGTTATTAAATCACATAAATATCACTGACCAGACAGTGGACTGCTGTTTCTTTTATTGACTTCCGTAATGGCTTGTCCTAAATATGGCTGGAGGTATAAGAGGTCAGAGGTTGGGCCTGTTTCAGTGGACGAACCAGCTGACTGGAGCCGCTAAATATGCTCCAGGGAAAATCGGGTTGAAATGGTACCAGTCCTTCGATCTGAAATCACCAAATTACTGGGGGTGGGGGTGGGGGGGGGGTGGGGGGATGACTATTATTTTGTTGTGTTGTTTTTTTGTGTGTGCCGCTCAACTTTCATCGAAATGCCAAAATCGTTATAGAACGAAAACTCGAGTTAACTACACAACTTATAATAACACTTCTTGAGTGAATCGAAAGGCAGATTAAAATCAGTGAATCAATAAAAGATATTTTTTTTTAAATGTACTGGCTCTAAAGTAAATACTTTTTTTGTTAAACTCTTGGCATTCTTCTTGGTTGAGATTCATCGATCAAAGGATCAAAATAGCAACACAATGTTTTCTTTTTAATCCCCTTTTGTGTGAATTGAGGAACTAGAGGCAGTATCAAAAGTCTGTCTATCAGGTCTGTCTAGAAGATCTGTACACGTGTCAGATGTCAGTTTGCTTGATGAATTCATGCTGGAGGATCATTAAAAGGTTTCTCTGAACTCTCCCACACCCTTTCTCTGACACACACACACTCTGTGACACACACACTCTCTCTGACACACACACTCTCTGACACACACACACTCTCTGTCTCTTCAGAAGATCGATGCACCCATCTTGTCAGCCTCACTTGTGAAGCCAGTTAAGGACAATGGCGGTAGGTGAAATGGGGGTGGGGGGTGACTTGTTGTCAGTGGAGATAATGTCTGTCATCTGTTCGTTTGACATGGCAGTGCCCAAGGCAGATACTTGAAGATTTGGAGAAGAGATGAGGAGAGTGGGAGAAACAGAGTGAGGGGGAAGAGAGAGATATAGAGTGAAGGAGACATAGAGTGAGGGAGAGAGACATAGAGTGAGGGAGAGAGACATAGAGTGAGGAAGGGGAGAGAGACATAGAGTGATGGGGGGAGAGAGAGACAGTGCCTAGCCCAGTGAGTTTGTGCGTACAAAGTTTGAGAGACGTAGACAATAGATACCAGACAAGAAACACACAGACGCCATGTAATGGGTCAATTAGTTTTAGTTGGATCCTGCTGTGTTCAAAGTGTTCCCCACATCACATCGTGGGTAGAATAGGTCTGAACTCAAACTGTGCCCATCATGTAGTATTGTAGTCGATGGAGTAGATATGACCTCATCATTATTTATCATATGTATTCGCCAGTAAGGAGAACAGTTCGGTGTTTAAATTTGATAAAATAATGTATATACCAGCCAAGGGCTACAGCCTTACCCTGGAATTGTTATCATCGTATGTACAGGCCCGTAGCCAGAGGGGGGCTAGGGGGGCTGAGCCGCACCGTGCATGACCTGAGCCCCCCGTGCATGATTTGAGTTTTTTGACACAATTTTAATAATAACGGCTATAAAACATCAATCATTTTTTTGATAAATCAGTAATAATAAAAACGTAAAAGTTTATATTTTGGCAATCATTCAGGCTATTTATATATACTTACATATATAGCTTATCTAATTTTTGGGCATAAAAGATTGAATCTTATTAAAGTTCACTTCTGGATATTTTGGGCAGCATTGACATTTGGTGCTTCAACAGCCGTGTGTGAGAATAGTTTCTCAACCCTCACACGAATGCTCACCCCATATCGCAGATAATGTTACAAAAGCGTCTAAGCAATCTTTTCCTGCTTGCATTTGAAAAAAGATTTAACAGACAATCTGAATGCTGAAGCATTTTCAGGTAAATTCAGTGCTAAACCCAGGCCCGTAGCCAGGTCAAAGTAAGCAGGGAGGCACCAATACCCAGCAAGGGGGCACCTTTACTTTTTCTTTATTTTTTCCTCTTTTTCTTCTTTTTTAAGTGGGGGGGCACTCCACACCTAGCGGGGGGCACGCCCCCCCCCTGTGCCCTCATTGGCTACGGGGCTGGCTAAACCACGAAGTTTGCAAATTTGAAACGTATAATAATATAAGTTCGCAACAAGTGCCGACGAGTGGGGGGCGGGGGGGGGCCAATGCACAGGGCCCGGCGAGTTTTAGGGACCCAGACTGAGCTGGCCAATCAACTTTTTAAAATATTAATATCACCCCAGGGGCCCGAAATTTCTGTCGATGGGCCTGTTCGCAACCTTGTAATAGTTTTTTATATTGATATCTTCTGAGGACAACTAGCAACTTAAATAAGTTAATAAAATAACATTGGCTTCTGATTTCATTTTTATACATATATATAATAAAATAATAAAGTACAAACTCCGTGATTTCTGAGTGATGTTATTTAATTTGCAAATTTACTTTTTAGCAGAATTAATTTTATTTTAAATTGAATAATTGCGACTGTTTTTGTTGATAGATCTGTTCTTTGTTTTCAAGATTTTATAAGAAATATCACACAAATAGCTAAGCTTTATTCATGTATCTTTGTCGTTATTCCCGGGTTGTACGTTAAACAAACAGTATAATAATATAAATCAGGTATCTATTATGTAACAATTGTGTAGCAGAACTATTGGTCAATATATTTATAACAGGAATCAGAAATTGCTCAGCCTCAATAAATTTTTATCATTAAAACTCTTTACTATTTAAATTTTTTTTAACAAAACTGCAACATGCCATGCATTATTAAAACGTAGTTAAAATTATATATTTCTAATTAAACAATCGGTACTAAAATGCACCATTCCAGATATGGAACTGCAAAAAATTTCTTGGGGAGGGGACTCACTGAGATCCCCTCCCCAAACCCCTCCTCTCCGTTCGCAAGCTTTCGGCGCTTCGCGCCTCCATTTTCGCCCCCCCCCGAACATTTCTTCTACCCCACCAGGGGCGGATTTAGGGGGAGGGGCCGGAAGGGACATGCCCCCCCCCCCGTTATCGCAAGTTTAGGTAATACATCAATAAATTATCCAAATATGTTTTGTTCTCAGACCAATTTTCAACAATGAAAACAGTTTGCCCCCCCCCCCGGGGGTCAATGTTTTGCCCCCCCTCCCCGTCAAAGTTGTCTAGATCCGCCCCGATCATTTCTTTGGCACCCCCCCCCCGAAAAAATTTTTTTCGCCCCCCCCCCCGAAAATGTCTTTGGCCCCCCCCCCAATCCAATATTCCTATAGAATTGTTAACAATATACACGATAGTCAACATCATCTCTAGAATCAAGGAGGCCTCCAGCATATCTTGGTCCCCTGTCCATTTCTACCCACGGGGCCCATCAAATCACAACTACGTAGAGATCACTGTCATTTTAAAAGTAAATTATTCTACCCAAGGGGCCCATCAAATCACAACTACGTAGAGATCACTGTCATTTTAAAAGTAAATTATTCTACCCAAGGGGCCCATCAAATCACAACTACGTAGAGATCACTGTCATTTTAAAAGTAAATTATTCTACCCAAGGGGCCCATAAAGGTCAGGTTGCTTTTCTTGACATTGTTATAACTTTGTAATTTAAATATAATTTATAAATCAAATAAAATGAAACTTTAGAAAATCTTATGACAAACTTATATTGTGGTGATCAACATCATACTTTAACAAACAAACACACACACACACACACACACACACACACACACACACACACACACACACACATATATATATATATATATATATATATATTAAAACTGAGTATTTTGTAAACAATCAAAAAAAGAATAAAAAAGGTTGTTGCTGTAATAAGACCATGTAATGTGATCATGTGATCATGTGTATAATAAAACAATGAGGTCATTATGATCATGGATCGTTTTCAGGTGATCCCTTGACGACGGCTAGACACGAAACGGGCATTTCGAAAAAACAAAATTCTAGAAACCCGTCTGAACATTGGTGTTAATAATATGGACAGAAATACAAAACATACATCTCCATAAGGTGTGTTTTAGTTGTCACAGGAACATGGGCAACCCAGTACAGGTGTTATCTATCATACAGGAAGGTGTATGGTATATTGTTTGTGCATTGCTAAATCTATGCAATGATGTCATTCTGTAATATTCTCTATCCAGTGAAGAGAATCAGTAAATTGCTCGTACAGGATTTATTCGAGGGCTAATGCATATATCTGAAAATAATGAGTATTGATAAACGAAAGATTGCAAAGGTGATATGAGAGATTGTTGAATGTTATAAATGGGAGATTGTTGAATGTTATAAATGGGAGATTGTTGAATGTTATAAATGGGAGATTGTTGAATGTTATAAATGAGAGATTGTTGAATGTTATAAATGAGATATTGTTGAATGTTATTAATGAGATATTGTTGAATGTTATAAAGGAGATATTGTTGAATGTTATAAATGAGATATTGTTGAATGTTATAAATGAGATATTGTTGAATGTTATTAATGAGATATTGTTGTATGTTATTAATGAGATATTGTTGAATGTTATAAATGAGATATTGTTGAATGTTATAAATGAGAGATTGTTGAATGTTATAAATGAGAGATTGTTTAATGTTATAAATGAGAGAATGTTGCAGATGATAAATAATAATTGTTCAAATTTATACATAAGAGATTTTGAAGATGATGAATCTGGGCTAATTGAAGATGATAACTGAGTTATTGTCGATGGGATAAATAAGAGATTATTTAAGGTGATATGCCAGAAACTAATGAAGAAATTAATGGCACGTGTGATACCAACAGTTGACGCTACTTTTTTTGTAATCTAGGAATTCACAGATAAAAATAACACTTAGATTTCATCGATTTCAGCTAAGTTTAGAGATGGCGAATTTAGAGTTGGCGAGTTTAGAGATGGCGAGTTTAGAGATCGCCAGAGACAAGCGGATGAAGTACCAGGAGCGACAGACAAGTTGATTCTTCAAGTGGGTTCAGCTGACCTCAATTAATTTTCAAGGAACCATCACTCAGATCACGAACGATAACTCTCGGTGAATGGGAGTCAGCGGTTGTTATTTAGTTGAACATATGGGAACCCTTCATTAACAGGAGGAATATCATATATCATCAAAAGAAGTTTGAATCGGTAGATCAAAGTACTGAAACCTCTAAAAATTATTCAATTATAAGTTTTGGTGGGGAATCGAAGTATTTGGGACTGTTTTTAAGCGTTGGTTTTTAATTATTAGGAAACAACCTTAAGATTGTGAGTTATCTAAAACTGTTTCTTACTTCCCTTTATACTTTTCATTCCCAGACTTATAAATATAATTACATAGGCATTCTCGGTTATTTTAGACAGAATCTAGAACACATTCGCTTCAACAAACTTGGAATTTATATATATTTATATCTATTTTTATTAACACAAACAAATCTGTCAAACAGTCTATTAAATTATCTCAGATAATGCAACATTTACATTAACAGTAATCATAATAGGTTTAGTTTATTTTTATTTGTAATAACTTTCAGGGCATCAGTAATAGATGTATATTTTCATCGTTGCTTTAATTTGTTTTAGATACATAACTAGTGTAGAAAATACTTCCTGTATTCTATCCCCCCCCCACCCCCACACACACCTTTTTTTATTACTTAACACTTTAAAACATCTAATGTCCTATGTAAATAGAGTTTTAATACAAATATCAAAATTAACGAATTCCACGCCCGTCTTGACGTCAGGCACAAGCCGGCACCAAGAGTCTCATGATAATTAACTATATTAAACAGATTCGGTACGCATGGGGCCAATAGTTTGGGAATCCATTGAGGCCCACTGTTAGGGTGGCCATGGGACCCATAGATTGGGAATCCATTGAGGCCCACCGTTAGGGTAGCCATGGAGCCCATAGATTGGGAATCCATTGAGGCCCACTGTTAGGATAGCCATGGGGCCCATAGATTGGGAGAGCCATTGAGGCCCACTGTTTGGGGAAGCCATAGAAACCCAGCGGTGCTATTAAGAAGTCTCTGATGACGACCTTGCTGATTTCCCGACCCCATCTCAGTACCACACAGTACGATTTCTTGTAACCACATCTTTTCCCCGAATGGTCGCAGTATGTCTTTTTATTTCTAGCAGACATCCCATAGAAATTCAATTATATAATGAGATTTTCAAAGAATCATGACAAAAATCCATTTTGACTAGAACTAAGAAGTAGAAAAAAGCATCAGCATCAGGTACATGACAATACATCAATTACACAATGACAATACATCAATTACAAATGAAAATACACCAATTACACATGAAAATACATCAATTACAGATGACAATACATCAATTACACATAAAATACATTAGTTAAACATGACAATACATCAATTACACATGACGATAAGTGAATTTTAAGGAAAGCAATACTATTTTAAATCGAAATAAAAAAAATACGCACAACTCAAATGCATCATTGTCTTTGTTGATTTTATAAAAACATGGTTTAAGTGAGCTGGGTACCGATGACTCACCCTCAAACTGTTTCCCATGAAGACCCCCGCCCCTCCATCTCTCAAGGCCAACTATTTTAATGGTGATAACTGCAGGTAACTGTGTATGTGTGTATACGAAGCTGTACACTGGCGGTGATATTGACCAGGAAGATGACAGTTTTACTGGCTAACTCGGATGGTCACGTGTATCTGCCAAATCTCAGCTGCTTAGATAACAGTTTGTGGAGATCCCAGGGAGATGAGATATAGCCGGTTTCGTGTTTACGTCAGTTTTGACAAAGTTTTGGAGAGGTGGGTGGGGGGGTGGTTTGGAGAAACCGGTAGAGTTATACGAATCGATGTGTATTTGCATGTTATTGACTTCAACGGTTTGAATGTATTGATCTTCTGTGCAGATTGCACGTTTGTATGTATTGATCGTATTGATCGTCTGTGTAGATCACACGTTTGTATGAATTGATCTTCTTTGTAAATCACACGTTTGTATGTATTGATCTTCTGTGTAAATCACACTTTTGTATGTATTGATCTTCTGTGTAAATCACACGTTTGTATGTATTGATTTTCTGTGTAGATCATAGGTTTGACAAAAAGCGCCCAACGTTTTTCGTTTTATAAAAATTAGAAGCTCTTATAAAATCTATTACCATGTGACCAATTTATTCAGAAATTTTCTCAGGCTCATAGAAAAATTCTTTTCTGCTTTTTAGTACGCAAGAAAAACGTTGTTTTTTATAAAATATTTTTTTATAATGTAATTTTTATTTTATACTCTATCCTCTTTAAATGAGGTTTAATAAAATAAGACCAAAATTGTGTTTTCCTTAGGAATTAAAAAAAAGATAATGTTACCAAAAAGAAAACTATTGTATACTATTTTTGTTTTAACTAGAATTCATTACATAACCTTTTAAGTAAAAAAAAACAATAGGCAAACGAGTTTTCGTAAAATATTTTAGAAAACTATTTATATTTTCTAGAAACTGAAATGTACTTTTTCGATGTAAGATAAATAAATAAATCCTAATGAGGAAGTATTATAGTGAAAGGATGTTGTATAGTTGTAGAGTAACTCTGAATAAACAACAACAAAAGATATGGCGGACATCAATACATTTATTTCTGGGATTTAATTCTCAAACCAAAGATTTGTTCTTTCCATAAAGCTCTTATATAAAAGTTCGTCTCTCTGAGGATTAAGTCAATGGACAAAATTGAAATGTCGATGTACATTTTTTTAAAAAGTTCTTTGTTCTCGATTGGTTACAAAATTGACTCTTGAGTGAAGGATGGCGGGGAGGGGAAAGTGGGTGGGGCGGGGGGGCGTGGGGAGGCCGGCTTTAAAGAACAATATTTCCCATTGTTTTATTCAGTATATGGTAAAGCCTGTTCCAGATTAAAATCGATGTTTAAATCAGGAGTCAGATGTCAATATTCAAAGGGAATGTCATATGTCATACTCAAACCAAAGGTTAACGGTCTATCCAGAAATTATTTTATAATTAAGATTTCAATATGTCCAAACAAAATGTCAATTAGACACAGTTTCCAGATTGAGGTTTCAAATCTCAAATCAGAGGTCAGATGTTGACATTCAATCATGCTCACCCTGCAATACAATATTAACTCACTCAAAGATTAAAATGTAAACAAGACAAGCTAAGACAAAATAGTTCTCTCATGAGTCTGTGAGATGAGACGTTTACTTTTCAGGAGGATATGTTTTTGATATTTAACGTGTTTCTAAAAATCACTTTAAACATTTCTAAATGGATCTCCATCTATCACTTCATCTATCGCTTCATCTGTCACCCCATTTATCACTCCATCTATCATTAACACGTTTCTAAATTGACCCCCATCTATCACTCCACCACTTCATCTACCACTCCATCTATCACTCCTTCTACCACTCCATCTATCACTCCTTCTATCACTCCTTCTACCACTCCATCTATCACTCCATCTATCACTCCTTCTATCACTCCTTCTACCACTCCATCTACCACTCCATCTATCACTCCTTCTATCACTCCTTCTACCACCCCATCTATCACTCCACCACTTCATCTACCACTCCATCTATCACTCCTTCTACCACTCCATCTATCAATTCTTCTATCACTCCTTCTACCACTCCATCTATCACTCCATCTATCACTCCTTCTATCACTCCTTCTACCACTCCATCTATCACTCCATCTATCACTCCTTCTATCACTCTACCACTCCATCTATCACTCCATCTATCACTCTATCTATCACTCCTTCTATCACTCCTTCTATCACTCGATCTATCACTTCATCACTTCACCTATCACTCCACCTATCACTTTAAACAAGCCAGTGTTATCACACTCGGATAAATATAAAATTTACATTGGATTGAACAATTATCTTGTGTTTCTACATATAATATTGTTCACTTTGTAATCATATACTGAACATTATTTCCCCATTTATATGACGAACATGTTGTGTGCTGTCAAATTATTATTTGCCATATTAGACCTCCCCCCCCCCTCCTCTGCCATGAGACATAAATACATCTGTCATGAAATTAAACCGATCTTGTATTTCTATTTCATCCATGAGATGGATATAATATCAAAAACATTTTTCTTTTTATCTGCCAGTGATAACTGACACATTATTTGATCGAGATCAACTTTAGTTTATAAAGTCCACGTAAATGAGAATGAAATCTAAGCTGTGTTTACAGTACTGGAATTTCAACTGGACACACACAAGTTGTGTTTATAACCTAGAATCTCATCTTGCACTTTCCCTTGCTATTTTAAAATTGTATTTTCATAAGTCTCAAGTTACTAAATCAAAACTAATGAGAAATTTTTATGACCAACTTCTAGTTTGCTTTTTAAAATTAGTTTTCACATTAATACCCCCCCCCCCCCTTTCTGCCTCCATTGATCGTGTTGATGAAATAACTTCCACCCATTCAACATTCCCTAGAATACTTCAAACATGTTCTATATGTATATAAAACATTCTATAACAGATTCTATATGTATATTGTATAACACATTCTATAACATGTTCTATATGTATATTGTATAACACATTCTATTACAGGTTCTATATGTATATTGTATAACACATTCTATAACAGGTTCTATATGTATATTGCACGACACATTCTATAACAGGTTCTATATGTATATTGTATAACACATTCTATAACAGGTTTTATGACATAACACTGATTTATATAATATATTGTATAACACTGATTGTGTTTTTTCTTATAACAAACTCTATAACACTGATTGTATAATATTCTATAACAAACTCTATAACACTGATTCTATAATATTCTATAACAGACTCCATATTTTTGACCTTTTTATTTATCTAATTTTTTTAAAGTTTTGAATGAATTTGGCGTAAATTTATTTCTATGATTTAATCTTAAAACCTAAAATAATTCATCAGTGCCCAATATGGATTATATAAATAATTAAGTATAACAATGGTATCGAGCAGTAAAAATAAAACTAGTTTGATAAAAATATCCATAAAATTATTACGAACAAAATAGTAAAACACGGAAAACAGTTAAAAAAAAAAAGGGTTAGACATGCTTCTAAAACATAATAAAGTCACTCTCTCTCTTTGAACTCTCTCAGTAAACTGCGGGCTGAGACTTAGTCTCTTAGAGCCCGTGAGATCAGACTTGCTGTGTCTCTCAACATCTGGAGACTGCCACTATCATCAACAACTTTCACTTAACAATATTTGATGTTGGTGTGACTTAAGGAACACTGTCCTGGAAAGGTCTTTCCATTCCTATCTTTGTCACGTGATATTGAGTAAAGTCGCTACATTATGACCAGTCCACTCTTTAATGTTCGCAATCCAATTCTTGAAGAGCTTCTTCATGGGTATCTTGCATTCAGGCCCGTAGCCAGGGCAAAGTAAGCAGGGGGCACCAATACCCAGCAAGGGGGTACCTTCTCAGTTTAGTTACTTTTTCTTTATTTTTTTCCTCAATTTTTTCTTTTTTAAGCGGGGGGGGAGGGCACGCCCCCCCCAGTTCCCCCCCCCCCCATTGGCTACGGGGCTGCTTGCATTATTACACAACTTTAACAAGTTTATGAATAATTAAATAAGTCACTATTAAATAAACGGGAGCGGGTGGTCGTGTGGTGTAGAGCTCTCGACTGTCGACCGGAGGGGTCCCGGATTCGAATCTCAGTGAGAACCTCGGCATTTTTTCAGTTCCTTGTGTGTAGTCCCTAAATCCACACAGCTTTAAAGGGGTACCTGACTTAAAGTTGGGGAAGTAAAGGGGTCTGGGCTTTGTGCTAATCACACAATCCCTTTATATGCAGAAGTTACTTAAACAGTTTAATTCAACACTTCATCAGCCCGATGAGCCTTTTGGGGCTTAAGAGAATTTTTCTTTATTATAAATTAAGCTACTATCAGGCCGACAACGTAATTTATTATTTTTATATGATTTCATTCAAATAGCTCTGTCTGGCGGATTCCTCTGTTAGTCCTCTCTCGCTTCTAACGGGTTAAATCTATTTGAAATTTTGAACACTTCTGTATTCTCGATGACAAGACGCAGGCTGATAAAACTTCAAAATTACACACCATAAATAGTGACAAAATTATCCACATAACTTTAGTAGTTATTGTGATAAATCACGCTAATAACGCTAATAACGCTAATCACGCTAAGACAGGATGGTTAGTTGGTCTACAGCAGCGGGTCTCAATATTTGCAACTCTGACGTCCCCACTGAACATTCTATTCTAGTTCTGGTGGACGCCAGACTGTTTTTGTTATCTGTATATGTTAAGTAGAATATATAATAAAAAAAATTTTTTCACGTTTATCATCAAACACTCGTATGCCTGCAATCGTTATACGGCCACAGATTGTGCAGTGATTGTGCACCCCTGGTCTACACTTCACCCAAACTAATATTTTCATAGTCATCGTGAGAACGTTAGCAGGATAATACTTTTTTTTTCATTAATTACCTACTTAATATTTATATGTGTCATGTATCAGACCATTTACATTAAACAATATCCACCGTCTGTTGTGTTTAAATGGTGCATCAAGCATGTGACTGTCTCAGTAGTCAGGGATAGTAAAGGGTTGTGAGGCTAGACCATAATTCAACTGTTTCAGTAGTCAGGGATAGTAAAGGTTTGTGAGGCTAGACCATAATTCAACTGTTACAGTAGTCAGGGATATTAAGGGTTGTGAGGCTAGACAGCAATAACTAACCCAACTAACATCAGTCATCGATTTTTAGAGCATTTTCGAAAAAAAAATGCTCTATTGTCCCCGTTTTGTCTGTCTGTCTGTCTGTCATCACCCTAGATCTCAACAACCATAAGTCCTAGACCCATGATGTATACATCATTTTGTAGGTCTTGGCCTGCCATATGTGCATCAAAAGTCCATTTTGTGATCTGACCTCTGAGGGCCGAAAAAGAGGGCTTATAAAGTACCGTTTTTTACTATCTATTAACAAAGGGGCGTACAAAGGGGCGTAACTTATTATTTATTTTTGTAACAGTTATTCAACATGACTTACTTTCCTTGAAGTTATACCGAAAATGCTCTAACACGTCCTGCCTCCTACATGGAACAGGCTTATATTGCTTGTTTTTCACGCTGGGTGAGCCAAGGATCATCATCAGAACCTGATGGAAATATTGATCACTCACCGGGGATCGAACCCATAACACTAAAGTTGACAGTCGACCACCCTCCACTGCAATGCCACTTGCCCATTTAATCATTGCATTCATTCTCCCTCATCGCAACTTTTACTGCAAAAACATTTTGTTTTAAATCAAATATACGGGGACTCATAGGCGGATAAATATTGGGGAAACTGGTTCGGAACTTGTGAGATTAGGAATTTGAATATTTTTTTCTTGGAATATGTTCCATTTTCGTTTCGGAGGTGTGATTGTTAGTAATCAATGTTTCGAATATAAATTATCTTGTAACTTATTTTCATAAATATAACACAAAGAACCTACGCAAATTATAAAGGATTGTTTTATTTATTTTACTTTCGAATGATCAACGACCTAATTCTGTCAGTTTTACGTAAAAAACATCTTCCTTTACTGATAAACATTTTGATGCACCTTTTTGAATATGAACAGACAGACAATCCAGGTAGTTAATGAGACAGGCAAAAACATGTTGACCTCATATAAATCAAAACATTCCCATGCAAGCATACCTGTTTGCCCTTTTTTTTTTTAGAAAAATATGTTTCCCTTCTAATAGTTGGGTTGTGCCGCAGGTGAATGTAGTCGGTGTCTGTATAACATCCAGTGAATGTGAGACGCACATTTATAGCACACTGCATGCAAGCCGTAAATTTCTAAATTACAATCTATGGGAGACAACTGGTAAAAAAAAAGAAAGATAACAAACCAAAATACATTGACTTCCCTTTGATTAAGTCGTAGCATATTGCAAGAAAACTGTTTGATAAATGAGTTTTATTAGCTGGTAAGTGCCAGACAGACGATAAACACTTTGAAAAAAAAATCTTGTTAAACGTGTTGAAATTTCGTTCATGTTAATATTTTAAAGTGTAATTTTCATAAATAATTTGTCCCCATTAGTTAAAAAAAAAAACTCTATTGCTAAAAAAGACTCCTACATACATTTCTGGGAAGTTATTTTTTTAAAATGAAGATCTAAAATTAAAATCACGTTTGAGCATTGGGAAACTAAAAACAATTTCCTTAACAAAAATATTTCTTGAAGAAATAACTGTATTTCTAAACACGTCAGGACAAGGCAACTGTTGGGCAACTGTTAGGCAAATGTTGGGCAAATGTTGGGAAACTGTTGGGCAAATGTTGGGCAACTGTTGGGCAAATGTTGGGCAACTGTTGGGCAAATGTTGGGCAACTGTTGGGCAACTGTTGGGCAAATGTTGAAAAGATTTCAATTGTTGATACTGTTTTATTCAACAATATTTATTTCTTTAAAAAAAAAAAACAATTCAGTCTTTTGTTTTATTAAATAATTATTTTATTGACATGTACGCTCTCAGGTCAGTCCTGCAGCTCACCAGTAGCGACTTCCAGGCTGTCCACTCGGGCACCGGACTAAGTCTAGCACCACAGGGAGATTCTATTATCACCTAGTTGTAAAAAAAAATCAGTAAAAGGCCCCTCTTATGACTCTAGCTCAGGGCTCGTGTATTGCCCACCCCCTATGATTTCACTCAGGCACGCCGAGAGGGGGCGGGGAGGGGGGTCATTGCCAAGGGGGCCCTAATCTGTAAGGGGGCCCGGCCGCCCCGACCATGTCAAATTTTTCACGACTTTTTGTTTATTAAGGGGCCCGCAATGATGCACTGCCCTGGGGCCCGTGTTGGCTCTCGGCGCCACTGATTTCACTCATCTTTATCTGGTGTATTTAGCCCAGGTAAACAGACACAAATCTTTTTTTTATAGGTGATATTTTTTTTCCTTCCGTTGTAGGTGTAAAACAACTAAAACCCCTACACTGTTTATAGAACGTGTATTTGTTATTATGGTATAAAGAAAGAAACAGATGAAGTCAAATGTTTCTGTACAACATTTTTATATGTACACGCTTTGTATTACCTTTTTAATGCCAACATTAGCTCCATAACAATCGTTGTTTGTCAGGTGTTTGTGTTTGTGTGTGTGTGTGTGTTTATATCTGTGTTTGTGTCTGTGATTGTCTGTGTGTTTATGTCTGTTTTTGTGTCTGTGTTTTTGAATGTATGTGTGTATGTAATTATGTAGGTCATGTATGTATGTAATTATGTAATTCGTGTGTTTTTTTCTCTACTATTCTACAAAGCTAATTTTACTACCAGAACTGTTCTTAGTCTCTATGGGCCCTAGACAGAGACTTCTAATTATCTTCGGGACCCCTCACAACAACAGACTCAAAATAGAAATCAACAGTAGAAGGACCCTATGCTGTTTGCCTTTGTATTACGGTTTTGTATACACCAACCAATACCAGCAATGTTTTATCCGAAATACTTTCCTATCCACCATTTACTTCGTTTACTCATTTAACTTATTCTGTACAACCAAGTGAAACGATGACGTCAGTAGGGCGCCACGTGACCTCGCCATGCATCACTCAAAAGGTCAACTGTACTTGACGATTTGAGTCCTTGGGAAAGTAAACAATGTCTCTTCAAGGTTAACTTAGCAGGCAATTAAATAAAAAAAAAACTGCTATAGTACCGCATGATATCTCTAAGCTTTCTACTCTGTAAACCATTTTAACTGTTGTCTCCCTTGGTCTAGATGATTTTTCTTTTAGGCTAGGCCAGTGGTGGACTGTCTGTATGTACTTCATTAGACAGGTGAAACACTACACACTGCTATTTTTACCTGAACTTTGAAGTTCAACCACTTGAAAGTGTTTTGAGTGATTATGAATGTTGAGCATCAGTGACGGGAAATTTTTGGAATCACTTAAACGAAGCATTGTCTTTAATGTCTTCCTCTTGATCTTTAGGCGAGAATTTTATTCTAAAAATATCTATCTATCTATCTATCTATCTATCTATCTATCTATCTATCTATCTATCTATCTATCTATCTATCTATCTATCTATCTATCTATCTATCTATCTATCTATCTATCTATCTATCTATCTATCTATCTATCTATCTATCTATCTATCTATCTATCTATCTATCTATATATCTATCTGTATGTATGTATGTCTGTTTATCTCTATCTGTCTGTCCATCTATCTGTCTAATTATTAGTCTTTTTGTCTTTGCGTCTGTCTGTCTATATAACTATCTATCAGTTCCTTTTTTCTGCTCTTTCCATCTGTCAATCTGTCGAAATTACTAGCTGGGCCTGTCGTCCTGCTCCTGGCAATATTTCTATCTGTGAAACTTTCAAGATGGAGGACCTCAAGTGTTTTACTTTGCCAGAAAGTAATAAAGTCGACATGTTTCTCTAGATTCCAATATTTATTGTTAGCATCAAGTGAATTTAGAAATGTTTTATTGGGTGAGACTGTCTCTGTTAAACTACTTGTGTATTAGTTGATACTGTCTCTGTTTAACTACTTGTGTATTAGTTGATACTGTCTCTGTTTAACTACTTGTGTATTAGTTGAGACTGTTTCTGTTAAACTACTTGTGTATTAGGTGAAACTGTCTCTGTTAAACTACTTGTGTATTAGGTGAAACTGTCTCTGTTAAACTACTTGTGTATTAGTTGATACTGTCTCTGTTTAACTACTTGTGTATTAGGTGAAACTGTCTCTGTTAAACTACTTGTGAATTAGGTGAAACTGTCTCTGTTAAACTACTTGTGTATTAGTTGATACTGTCTCTGTTAAACTACTTGTGTATTAGGTGAAACTGTCTCTGTTAAACTACTTGTGTATTAGGCGAGACTAGAAAGAATAATCCACGACAGTGTATCTAACTATTTCAAAAATAAACATCCATCACCCACTGTCCATTGGTCAAGCTATATTTGTACTATCTAAGCCAAAGAAAACGTATTCTTACATTTCAGAACATTTTGATAAAAAATGTTTTTAAATATTTTGTTTTCTTTAATGACATCCTTATTGATTTCAATTCAACTATTTACTAATATTTACAGTATGTCTTACTGTTGTTCAGGCTGTTCGACTAGTTACTTCTATACGACATTGTAATGAATGATACCAGGAAGCAGTGACCAAACCCCACATAAAGGAAATCAAACGTTAATTTCCAAATTCACAGAATACCTGATACCTAAAGATTTCTTCCTTCGCCACAACATTAACTATGGTAAAAATCAGGCAGACCAACTTAACATATAGTAACGAAGATTTCAAATTATAACGCAGTAACTGTCATGGTGCCCCCTCCCAACCTCCTGTCCAGAGATCTGACCATCGTCCGATGCTCTTTTGTAGTGGCCGTGGGGCAAAACCTTTCTTGACAACCGTTCTCTTCTTCCTTCGTCATTAATTAGATGAAACAAAAGATGAATGTTACCTCCCTTTGTACTTTCTACACTGGTTACCTCCCTTCTCAGCTGGACAGCAATCTATGTATTGTTTCAGGAAAAGTTAAAACATTCACAGTTCTCAGAGGACAGTGGATTTTTTTTTTCCATATTAAAGTTATTGCTGCTAAAAGTCTGTTATACCTGATGTCTTAATGTCGTTTGAGTGTTCAGCAGACGATTTCATAAATAGAGCCATCTTTAGCATGGCATTTTTGAGGCACCTAGGAAAGGTATTTTAGGTGGCCCTATGCAAGCTATATATATGGGGGCCCTTAGGCAGAGTATATTTGAGGGCATCGATACATTTGGGAGTCCTGGGAACACATATTCTGGGGCTAAATGAAATGGCGTCACTAGAGGGTGCAGGGGTGCGGGCCGCACCGGGTGACACCAATTTAGGGATGAAACCAAAATGAACAGTTTTAAATTTCATGGCAGAAAAAAACTCGGTAAAGTCGGTTTTATAACCGATGATAGTTAAAAACATGATCAGTAGCACAAGGTGTCACCATATAGATCAGTAGCACGGGGTGCCACTGTAAATGAATATAGCTCAAAGCTGCTCGCATCAATCTAGAGTGTTTTTTTTAAAACGTTCTAAGACAAAGGACGCATGTAGTCACGTGGTTTCGTGAAATAGAAGATGCAGTTTACAAGCACAGTTTAATGAAAGTAATATACATCTTTCTGAAATACAGTCAGTAATACTAACGTTTTTATCGCTAAAGTATTTTAAAGTAAATTCTCTCAGGTCTAGTACAGTAAAATTCGAAACATGTAGACCTACCATTGCTCATGGTGGAAGTCTTGAAAGGGGAAGGGGGTGAGGCCCCGAATTTTCCGTACTGGGTGACACCAACCATAGTGACGCCACTGGCTATAGGCAAAGATAATTATGTAACCATATATCTACACAATCATCCACACATTTCTGTTTTCTCCAGTTAATGTGCTACTTCTACTTTATTTACTCCAGTTAATGTGTTACTTCTAGCAGAAAATATAAATGTGCCGCCTACATCGTGAACTATCCAACTAACAACTAGTTCAAACATTTATAAATATTAAAACAAATTACAAATACTAAACCTATTTTTACAAATATTTCTCCACAAAGTAAATTTGTTTACAGACAACTTTTGCTGTTTATAGAAAAAAAATACTTTTCAAAAGCCAACATTATTTCATAAAAACACTTTGATAAATACAAAATCATAGTTTCCATCTCCCGGTGACAACTGGACATGTTAATCAGTCGCAGACATCGGTATTTTGATGACAAACAAATCAATGACGTGATGGCTCATAAAAGCCCATGACGATCCTTGCTTTCACGACCTTTACGACAATCGACATTTAGCTGGACACTGAACCAGACCTTTGTGTGAAGTTATAGTTGTTTGGGATCCTGAGACCTTAAAAAAAGGTAAATTTCACCTTGGATGGAACCTGCTCACGCTAGCACCAATAGACTGTCTAATTAAATCACAAACTTAAAGAAAGAGAATTCGATTAGGTTGCAGTTCTTCAGGTATCAAAGCAAAGATGGTCTGATACACACTGTCCTTGAACCTGCGTGAGTTGGGATTGTAACAGCGGTCTGTTACACTTTAATAACATGTGCACGTAGGCCAGTACTAGCTATCTTTGCTCATCGTGATTGCTACTTTAGTAAACAGTATATCGTATATAACAGTATATAGTATATAACAGTATATAATATGTAACAGTATATGGTATGTAACAGTATATATAACAGTATATGGTATATAAAAGTATATGGTATATACCAGTATATGGTATATAACAGTATATAGTATATAACAGTATACGGTATATACATACATTCACATATTTCACTCGGAGGCTTCTCTATGATAATAAAGTTGCCCCCATCCCTAGACACACATCTAAATGAGTGTTGGTGATAGTGCTGGTGTGTTTATAGTGTGTATATGGCATGGTATTCATTAGTATGATCTGTTGATGTGATGGTATATGGTATTTATGGGGATGAGAATGTCCATAGTATATGAAGTGTACGATAGCGTGTCTTTCATTACCTTTATACTATTGGTCTCTCTCTCTCTCTCTCTCTCTGTTGAGGACCCCTATGAGGGTGCCCTTGGCTTGTTGCTAAGAGTATGAGGGCTGACTCAGTAATGACCCGTATTTGTATTTGTGTTTCTACCACCCACAGTCTCACCAACAATTTAACGTACAACACAGGACGATGACAATTCAGCAAGTCGTGTGTACAACAACAAGATATATTTTATTTATACAAAGGCACCAGTCCGTAACAGGGATCTGGTGACTTATCATAAGCAAAGATAATGCAAACTGCAGCAAAGTAATCCAATATGAAATGAATAAGGGGAACAATGACGTTATCACGATTTAACCCTCTCTCTCTTTCTCTCTCTCTCTCTCTCACTCAGAGATCACTCAGTCCAATTGCAACTAGACACGACCCGGCTCACCGGTCGAATGTCTATCAATCTATCTTACATTACTCAGACACTTTCTTCCACGTGACCCCTAGCCAATCAATTATAATATCTGTTTCTTTCAAATCAGGGGGTGGAGCCTAGATGGGGAGGGGGGAGAAGTACGTCATACCAACAAAGACAGGAGTAACTGGACATCCATCCCTTTGTCGGCTTTTGAACAGGAGCCGAGTGGCCAGAGAGAATCCCGCGAGGAATGTAACGTGTTTCTGTCAACCACTGCCCTGTTCACCGAGGAAAGTTATTCTTCCCCGTTCCGCTGACCACACCTGCGAGATGACGCAATTACGGGGGTGGGGTAAAAAGGGTGGAGAACTTGAGAACGGGAACGTATATTAATATACATGGTATAATATACGTCTAAATGTTATTAATACTATTAAGTCAAGGGTTGGAATAAAGGGAATGGTTTCGACAGATTAGTCACAACCCGTGACACTCTCTCTCTCACTCTGTATGTTATGCATGTTTATATATATATATATATATATATATATATATATATATATATATATATATATATATGTATATATATTTACATTTATATATTAATTACAGATCGCTTGCAAATTTTTCTGAAACTTTTGTGCGCTCTTTTGCCATATGTGAGCTTAGAGCGGGGACTGCAAATACGCGGCACGTGTGCCAAACATGGCAGGTAAGAAAATTGTCCTGGCACCCAAAAGATTAAAAAAAATGAACAACAATAAAATATTATATTAATACTAGTATATAAAATAACACAGTTGTTACTAAACCAGCAAACTGGAATAATTTTTTTTTCCGCCGACCAGCAATAGATGTGCGCATGCGCGACTAGACGGACTTCGTATAATTGTTTTTTTCGGGATCCGGCTATAGATATTGCGCCTAACCCTATCCCTAAACCTAACCCTCACCATAAACCTAACCCTAACCCTAAGCCGAAAAGAAAAAAAAATATGCAATAATATGCAGTCCGAATCCGTCTAGTCGCGCATGCGCACATCTATTGTTGGTCGGCGGAAAAAAAATTATTATTCCAGTTTGCTGGTCGAGTAACAATAGCGTAAAAAATAAAAGCTATAAGCACAGGCAAAAAAAAATATTTTTCATTCGCTTCGGTTTTAGCACCTTGATGCAATCCTATTTGTCATCCCTGGGTTAGTGGCTACACTATGTCTGACATAAACTTAGTGGCTACACTATGTCTGACATAAACTTAGTGGCTACGCTATGTCTGACATAAACTTAGTGGCTACACTATTTCTGACATAAACTTAGTGGCTACACTATGTCTGACATAAACTTAGTGGCTACACTATGTATGACATAAACTTAAAGAAAAAAAAACAGACATAAACAAAACTACACCATATTTATCTGTTTTTTTATGTTTTATATCTCATTCACTGGTTTGTGACGCTTTAGCGCGTGCACAGAGGCAAACAAAGAAACAGACAAACAAACAGACTAACAGACAAACAAAATGAACTGATCCTGCAGGAGAAATATTTTACTGAAGACCAGGAAGTAGCTCAGACAAAATTGCAAGTCGGAAGAAAACGAATAAAAAAAAATATGATTGGATGAAACGGAGGTCATCTGGTTGATTGTAGTCTCTCTAGTAAATTCCAAAATCCTAGAGAAAAGAAAGAGTATAACGGAGTAAATAAATGTCCAACATTAAGTTTAAAAACTATTTACATTTCCTACAAAATATTTTGTGCTATATGCAGACAATATATTGTTATTTTAAACAAGCAATTAAGCCTGTTCCATTCTGGACACAGGACGTGTTAGCGCATTTTCATGTTATGTATCAGTACGCTTGTTAGCTTTCAGTAAATATTTGTAAATTTTGGAAATGTTTATAAATTCAATTGTGTAATGCATATATCTGTAAAAAAATATTATAAAGACGTTTGTCACGTTTCTTCATATTTGAAAAAAAATTATTTTCTCTTAAATCTAACTACAAGTGGTTTGTGGTTACTGAAATAGGACTCATAATTGAAAACATTCGAAATTGTAGTCATTTAATCGTCCGAAAACTCCGTCAATTGTTGCATAGCTCTGATACTTTCAATTAAACTCAGACCACAAGCTTGCTATTTCATTTGATGAGTTTCTTAATAAATCTTGGTGAAACTACGTGCTGCAGTATTTCTCACCAAATGAATGGGTTAATGAACGTACAAGGTGTAGAATGGGGCCATATATATAATATATAAGCTCCTTAGGAGCCCTGAAGCCCGGCCCTCAGAGGTCCTATCGCGAAATGAATTTTTGATGTACACATGGCTGGCCAAGACCCACAAAATGATTTATACATCATGGGTCTAGGACTTATGGTTGCTGAGATATAGGGCGCTCCATTATTAATATACTTATATAGTAAAAAACGATACTTTATAAGGCCCCTTTTACGGCCCTGAGAGGTCAGATCGCGAAATGGAAAAAAGTCATTTCTTGGCAGGCCAAGACCTACAAAATGATATATACATCATGGGTCTAGGACTTATGGTTGCTGAGATATAGGGCGCTCCATTATTAATATACTTATATAGTAAAAAACGATACTTTATAAGGCCCCTTTTACGGCCCTGAGAGGTCAGATCGCGAAATGGAAAAAAGTCATTTCTTGGCAGGCCAAGACCTACAAAATGATATATACATCATGGGTCTAGGACTTATGGTTGTTGAGATCTAGGGTGATGACGGACAGACAGACAGACAGACAAAACGGGGACAATAGAGCATTTTTTTTTCGAAAATGCTCTAAAAATGATTAGAAAGTTTGAAATTCGACTTACAAAAGGATTAAAAACATCATACGCTTCTTTACAAGTTAGAATAACGAAACAAAACAACTATTGTAGAACCAAGAAAGTGATGAATGCAGTCAAGGCAGGATTAAATATCGGCCCTGATTTATCTCCCCTTCTAGATATAGTTTGTCGTTTCGTTTGAAATGTTGAGCCCATTTTGGTAACAAGCCTTAAAGCATACGGTGCCTTTAATTTAGCCCTGCATACAATGTAACAAAATACTTGATTCTAATACGCCTGATACAATAATGAACAAACTTGACTACACCTGATACAATAATGAACAAACTGGACTACGCCTGATACAATAATAAACAAACTGGACTACGGCCTGGGGACGGATGGCCGAGTGGTGTAGATACTCGACTGTCATCCTGGGTTCGATCCCCGGTGGTGAGGCCCATGGAATTTTTCCAGGTGAAATTTGGTGCAAAGTCGTCCCACAAGTCCACCCAGCTTTAAAGTTGGGGAAGTAAAGGCGGCTGGGCGTTGTGCTAACCACACAATCCCTTCATATGCCGAGGTTATAGAAACAGATGAATTCTACACTTCATCTGCCCCGATGGCCCGATAGGGTTAAGGGAACTTTACTTTACTACGGCCTGATTCGACGAAATAATAACAAACTAAAAGAATTTTGAAAGAATTTTTTTAATGTAAGCGATAAAAAAAACATCTATAGAGTTACATTCCGACACATTGCCATCACATCTATCGAGAGTTACATTCCGACACATTGCCATCACATCTATAGAGAGTTACATTCCGACACATTGCCATCACATCTATCGAGAGTTACATTCCGACACATTGCCATCAAATCTATAGAGAGTTACATTCCGACACATTGCCATCACATCTATAGAGAGTTACATTCCGACACATTGCCATCACATCTATAGAGAGTTACATTCCGACACATTGCCATCACATCTATCGAGAGTTACATTCCGACACATTGCCATCACATCTATACAGAGTTACATTCCGACACATTGCCATCACATCTATAGAGAGTTACATTCCGACACAGTGCCATCACAGCTATTTTGAGTTACTTTCCCCAAACACTGCCATCACATCTATAGAGAGTTGCACTCTCACACACTCCCACACACTGATTCCATCTCATTACACGCAGCATGAGCCTACCCACATTACTCCTATCGGACCTCCACGTTCATCATCTACTTGGGGGAGATTTTGGCCAACGCTAAATATAGGTCAGTGTTGTTAGTGACCTAGTCATGCCGGAGTGCACGCGAAGGGTTCTAAATATAGTAACATGATGCAACAGGCTTCAATGGAAACGGGGGAATATAAAAACCATGAATTTTATTGATTTTTGAAGAAAGAGTAGTGCAGAGAGAAACATGTAAATAACTCAAATTGGGGGAAATAGCTGCAACAATTCTCTCTCTCTCTCTCTCTCTCTCTCTCTCTCTCTCTCTCTCTCTCTCTCTCTCTCATTCTTCCTTTCTCTCTACTCATTGAGAAGAACAAACTCAAAATTCAAAATAAAAAATACGCCTAAATATAAATCGAAGCCTTAGTTGGGGAAAGCAGCAACTTTTTTTAATATTTTTTCAAACAGACATGGATGACAAATGTTAATTATTACAATCAGTCAGGAAAGTGGAAAATTAATCAAGTGAACAATTATGATTGAGAATTGGACTCACATGATGATTGAGGATACGACAAATGACGGTGATTAATGTGGATTGAGGGGCTGGCTTGGAGACGCTTTGGTTGTGAGCTCGATCTGTATGCTGTAGGCTACAAGTTCAACCAGGGCCGTTTTAAGGTCATCGTATGCTCTAGACACTTTCGAAGTCGTAGGCCCTCCCCGATTTTATTTTTAAATATTTTTCAAGAATGCACTTGTTTTTACTTTATGTTCTGGCTTTCGTAGGCCCTTGAAAATCCGTAGGCCCTAGGCACAATGCCTACTGTGCCTATGCACAGTGCCTACTGTACCTATAGGATAAAGCGGCCCTGAGTTCAACTCCCAGGAGCTCAATCACCAAGTCATGTCCACCGTGTTGCCTCTTTAGCCCTTGCACTCTCGGCTAATTGGGGATGAGAGAGAAGAGCACTACAACAAAAACTGTCAAATTTTTAAAGTATAGATCTCACATCTCAGGGACAAACATTTCAACACCAGCCTAAAAAAAATATTGCCCCCCCCCCTATAGTCTCTGACAACTCGGAGTCCCTTCTAACCATCCCTTGTAAAAATGCCAGCTCACTATTTTAATTTACAACCAATAACTGTATCGCGTGAAGTTTTGTTTGTGTGTATTGCATCGGTTTCTGCACAGGTTGTGTTTTTTTACAGGGTTGGGTTTCAAGCCCTACGCCTAACCCTCCTCCTAACTCTTCCAGGGCCTGGGACCTCCCAAAACAGAGTGAGCTGGAGGGTGGTTTCAGAGGCCCTTTGTTCCGCAAGGAGTTCAAGGAATTAAGTCAAGTAAGTCAATCGTATCTCCACTGGAACCCAAACGCTATGTAACCTTTTGAAAAGTCCTCTGTGTAACAAATATTAGTTATCAAATACATATAACCCCCTAATTCCACTTCCTGTATATCTGTCTGTCCGCAAAGGTAAACATAGCTCATTAGAGATAATGGATTTTTATTAAAAAACAAAACCGGAAAAATTAACCACAAATTCTGGACCTTATGAGTTCGTTGATTACATGTGAAAAACCTACAATAAACATGTCGTAATATCCTTCTGAAACACCACCTCCCCCCCAAACCACCACACACAAACACATATGACGCACACGCACATACACACACACAATACAGTATTTTAGTTAAAGTGTATTCTTCGAGGATCGGTAGATTGTGTAAATACATATGACTGTGCTGATAACTTTTTTTGTTTTAGTCTTTTTCGAAGATTGCGTTATGATTGATCTTAGTGCAGCTTAAGGGAATAAAATAAAAGATGTTAATGAAGAATGTGAATTATAAAGCTGGACTTCAGGGTTTGTTCAATACCTTCTGCAATACAGGCAGGCATTGGTTTGTTTCTGGACACTCTAAATCTACACTTGATGAAAGTTTTATAATAAAATTGATCAAATGAATTGTCAATCAAAATGAAAACAAAAAAAAAATATTGATTTTTAATTTCAACTCTGAGGCTGACATTATCTGTGCCCCTGTATCTGAAATATCTCTAGCCCATCTCTCTCTCTCTCTCTCTCTCTCTCTCTCTCTCTCTCTCTCTCTCTCTCTCTCTCTCTTTGCACTGTCCTTATTTGTTTTTCACTGTAGTTTATTATGTCCATTTCCTTTGTTTTCTATTTCTCCCTTTATACCTACTTTCCATTATGATACAACCTGTGTGTGATACAACCTGTGTATGATAAAACCTGTGTATGATACAACATGTGTGAGAAACAACCTGTGTGTGATAGATACAACATGTGTGTGATAAAACCCGTATATGATTCAACCTGTGTATGATACAACCTGTGTGTGATACAACCTGTGTGTGATACAACCTGTGTGTGTTACAACCTGAGTGTGATACAACCTGTGTGTGATACAACATATGTGTGATACAACCTGTGTATGATACAACTTGTGTGTGATACAACCTGTGTATGATGCAACCTGTGTGTGATACAGCCTGTGTTTGATACAACCTGCGTGCGATACAACCTGTGTTTGATACAACCTGTGTGCGATACAACGTGAGTATGTTACAGCCAGGTTTTATTCTGGCCTTCTTTAAACACCAACTTCTCAATGTTCATTATTTATGGTACTGTGATTACGTCATTACTATTAATTTCAGGATTTAATTAATTTTCTTTATTTCGTCCCTTAAGTTTTATTTATGTGTATGTATTTTAAGTATCTTTATACATGGCCCTGTTATGTGTATTATTTGTGTAAATATGAATTTGTAAGAATATTAACTTTAAATATTAGTATTTACCGTTATTTTATGATGCGACTTGATTTCAGTAGTAACCACTTAATAATATATTTTTTGTACATGCCTATATTTTTTTACGTATGTGTTTACTTGTGTGTAAAGTATGATTTATATTTTCCGTAAGTTTATTTTTCGCACATGTGTTTATATGTGTGCAATTTCTTAATTGCCTCTATCAGAAACAGATCGAAATTAATAAAAGAAATTCAATTCTTATTTATCTATTAATTGTCTTTGTTTCATTACAATCTCGGTAGTTAACTCGATAATTTAGGCCTACGTGAGAAACATTCAAGAAAATTGAGTTTTATGTACAATACCTCAGTATACAAATTTTAGTGTAAAATATTAGTGTACAGCACTTCAGTGTAATATACCTGAATGTATAATGTATTAGTGTAATATACCTGAATGTATAATGTATTAGTGTAAAATACCACAATGTAGTATACCTAACCTCAGTGTTTAATACACCAGTGTCCAACACCGCAGTGTTTAATACATCAGTGTCCAACACCGCAGTGTTTAGTACATCAGTGTCCAACACCTCAGTGTTTAATACATCAGTGTCCAACACCGCAGTGTTTAATACATCAGTGTCCAACACCTCAGTGTTTAATACACCAGTGTCCAACACCTCAGTGTTTAATACACCAGTGTCCAACACCGCAGTGTTTAATACATCAGTGTCCAACACCTCAGTGTTTAATACACCAGTGTCCAACACCGCAGTGTTTAATACATCAGTGTCCAACACCGCAGTGTTTAATACATCAGTGTCCAACACCTCAGTGTTTAATACACCAGTGTCCAACACCGCAGTGTTTAATACATCAGTGTCCAACACCGCAGTGTACACTGTCTTAACTTTTAGCCATTGATGTTGATTTACTTATTTAACTCCAGTGGTTTTCCATATATTAAACTTTTGCTATGTGTGCGGCTTTTTCACAAACAAGTCTCATCAGAAGACTTTCACGCCGATACTGAAGAAAGCTTATCAACTTTATTTTGACTCAAAGGTGGATTGTGGTAAGTCGTGGGCACCACAGTTCATCTGTTCGACATGTTCATGCAACTTGCATGGGTGGACGAGGAAGGCAAAGAAAAACAACCACATGGCATTCGGAGTTCCTATGATATGGCGTGAGCAAAGCACTCACTCCACAGATTGTTATTTTTGTTTGGCAAACATCAATGGAATTTGTTATAAAACTCGTACAACTGTCAATTACCCAAACGTTCCATCAGTTTCAAAACCAATTCCACACGATCCTGTCATTTGTCCAGTACCACAATCGCCTGTAGAATACACAATAGACGAAGAGAAGGATGAAGAAAGTGATGTTCCATCTTGTGCCGATGACTCAGACCCTGACTACAAAGCTGCCGGAGAAGGAATTCATTTGATGAATTATGCTGAACTTTGCGACCTTGTGCGAGATCTGGCGCTAACAAAAGGCCAAGCTGAACTTCTTGGTTCACGGTTAAATGAATTTAATTTGCTTGCACCAGGTACAGCTACAGCAAACTTTCGTCACAGGCATAAACAGCTTGTTAAATACTTGGATGTAACTGGCAGTATTTGCCACTGCACAGATGTTGACGGCCTTATGAGAAGTCTTGGTGTCGAGCACATTGTTGAAGATTGGCGACTGTTCATTGACTCGTCAAAGACTAGCTTAAAAGTAGTATTGTTGCACAATGGAAACAAATATGCTTCCGTACCAGTTGGATATTCTGCCCACATGAAAGAGACATATGAAAACATGTCGGAACTGTTGGAAACAATACGTTATCGCGTGTACAACTGGAATATCTGCGGCGATCTAAAAGTAATAACTATTTTGATGGTAATGCAGACAGGGTACACGAAGTAAATGTGCTTCATATGCGAATGGGACAGCCGAGATAAGAAGCACCACTATACAAAAAAGAATTGGTCGATCAGAGACAGAATGCAACCAGGAAACAAAAACGTTCTTCATCAACCGTTGGTTGATCGTGACAAAATTCTCATGCCACCGCTTCATATATAATTAGGACTGATGAAGAACTTTGTCAAGGCACTAGACAGCAAATCGGATGCATTTATATACCTATGCAACAAGTTTCCAGAGCTCAGTTATGCTAAAGTCAAGGAAGGTATTTTCATAGGTCCACAAATAAGAAAAATCATGGCCGATGAAAACTTTCAAAACACTTTAAGTCATCCTGAAAAAGATGCGTGGGTGGCATTCAAGTCAGTCGTAACCAATTTTCTTGGAAATAAGAAGTCTGTCGACTATGAAACAGTTGTAAAGAAATGCATTAGTGCCTACAAACATCTGAGATGCAATATGTCTCTGAAAATTCATTTACTCGATTCACATCTAGACTTCTTCCCAGAAAACCTAGGCGCAGTAAGCGATGAACATGGCGAACGCTTCCACCAGGACATTTCTGTGATGGAGTCACGCTACCAGGGCCGGTGGAGTGCAGCGATGTTAGCTGACTACTGTTGGACTCTACAACGCGACTTGCCAAGTACTCAGTACAAGCGGAAGTCCACAGCAAAGAAATTCAAACCATGAACATTTTAAACATTTTACACATGCATTGACTTTAAATGGAATATATTTTTTACATATAATTTTATTAGTTAGAACTGATTTCATGCTTGTGTTTAATATTTTTTTACATTAACTGCAAAAGAGAATATATGGTTTAAAAATTTCATTTTTATACATATTGCAGTATTAAAACTATAATAAAAAAATTAAGATTGCGGATTTCTTAAAATTGGAGGCTGGTAGAGACAAATGGTTTGCATATTCGAAATCAGCGTGTGTAAATTGAGTATGATTAGATGATGGGTACCAAGAAATCCACGATAAATTATTTTTTGTTTTCCAGTGTTATTATTATTTCATTATATTTTGGTCATATTCAACAACCATTTCTGTTACAGTCTACTTATATAGTTGTACGTTATCTGTTACAGTCTACTTATATAGTTGTACGTTATCTGTTACAGTCTACTTATATAGTTGTACGTTATCTGTTACAGTCTACTTATATAGTTGTACGTTATCTGTTACAGTCTACTTATATAGTTGTACGTTATCTGTTACAGTCTACTTATATAGTTGTACGTTATCTGTTACAGTCTACTTATATAGTTGTACGTTATCTGTTACAGTCTACTTATATAGTTGTACGTTATCTGTTACAGTCTACTTATATAGTTGTACGTTATCTGTTACAGTCTACTTATATAGTTGTACGTTATCTGTTACAGTCTACTTATATAGTTGTACGTTATCTGTTACAGTCTACTTATATAGTTGTACGTTATCTGTTACAGTCTACTTATATAGTTGTACGTTATCTGTTACAGTCTACTTATATAGTTGTACGTTATCTGTTACAGTCTACTTATATAGCTGTACATTGGACCACGACAACGTATAAGAACAAATATCACAATAACATATAGATAAATACAACTGGAATTCAATTAGCCATTATATTCATGACACATTTAAACACTGTTATTGATATAATGTATGTATGCAACAACACTGCAATGCAATTACTGTTCTTAATTGGTTTTAAAGGCTGATTGATTTTAAAGTGAACTTCATTGCTTTATGTTGTTAAGCCTAACACAAACTATGACTTTTTTGAATGAGATATTATATTAGGTTTAAAATGTATTATTCGGGGAGTTTTATAACACAAGTCTTCATTGTGATAATAGCATTATTAAGTTTTTGATAAAAAGGTATCAGGTTTCCTCATTATACTGCGCTTGACTTTCATTGAGTTACAGGTGAATATGTTGTTGTCTAACTACTTTTGTCATGCCACCCACAACTATTATTCCCCCCCCCCCGCTATGCCCATGTTTCCTTATCATCAGGGGAAATAATTCAATTAACGATTCTCGTCCAATCTAATCAATGTCTTTACAGCCTGCTCGCATCCTACCCAGCATCACGGGTTTACTTTATAATGTCATCTTCTGTTAGGGTGAGCAGAGAACAGTTAATTCCCCGTGCAACACATGGGCGGATGGGCTGGACATGGCGAGGTACATCGCACTCAATTTGATGGGGTGGGGGGGGGGGGAAGGGAGGTCACTGCCAATGGTGGCGATATAGGGCATGTGACGCGACGCGGGAAGGGGGGGGGGGCGGGGGTCCGTGAACAAAGAAGTCATAAGTAAATTGAAGATCAACTCACACATTTGCAAAAAAAAAAAATCCTTACAAGCTGTTAACAGTTTGGGGAATGTGGGGTGGGGGGGGATGATCGCCCGCAAATATGTTTGTCAGGGACCCAAGGCTTGCATGACGTCATTTCCTAGTGAGTGCCTCATAAATCCTCGTGTGCCCAATTTTGGATTCATTGTTGCCAGTGGCTACAATGGGATCCGTGTGCCACAGATTTTGAGGATCTCTGTGTAGAGAGACTATTTTAATAACAGTATAATTATCTCTAGTAAAGTACATCGTGAGTTGTTCATTTAAAACCCTGTCCAACATCAAATTTCTATTGGTCAAACCCCGTAACATGTCATTCCAATACTGGTCAAACCATGTCCGTCCAACTCAGTCAGCTCCTTAGAAAATATAAATAAATCAATATCACTGGAAGTCCTTCATCTGTGAAGTAAACATTAAGGAATTAATAGACTCTGGTGACAGCATTGTGAAGCACAACGAGTTCTTCATCTGTGAAGTAAACATTAAGGAATTAATAGACTCCGGTGACAGCATTATGAAGCACAACGAGCCAAATTTAGAATAATTTAAACCAAAAATTCAATATATTGACCATATTTACTGGTCAAGGCTTTCATTAGCCTTGTATTGATTCAGAGAAAATTACAGACACATGCGAGAAATGTCCCTGAACAGACGCACAAACACAACGTTACACAAACACGACACGAATTAATTTCAACTTTCAAAGAAACCAAAATCAAGTCACGGAGACAGTTGGTTAAAAATGTTGTTGATTTCTGTAAACACAAACACAGATATACACACCGACTCTCTCTCTTTCACACACAAACACACATCCACGCGCGCAAACACACACACACACACTCACACATCCTCACAAACACACACAAAAGCGCAAACATAATAATTTTAACCGTACAATCTGCATGTAAATTTGCAAAGTAAAACCAACGCTTATATGTTTTATAAACAACAGTTTCCAGCTATAGTACACGTCAACCGGGGCGGTCCGTTCAAATGTCACCCCAGTGCAGGCCCGTAGCGTGCTGGGGGGGCAGGGGGGATGGAACCCCCCTGCGTTTTGTCTGGCCCCCTCTGCTTATTTGTTCTACTTAGTAAAATGTATTACCTCCCCCCCCCGGCTATTGCCTGGCCCCTGCTGTTGAATTTTCACGCTACGGGGCTGCCCCAGTGACGACACACGACCCTTTGCTGAATGGTTAGATGTAGCTAAATTTTCATCCATACTATACCTCTAGGCTGTACTTTACTCTACTGACCGGTACGTTACTGCTTACATGTATAATCCAAGACAAAATCCGAATCCAATACCACAAAAAAAAAATAGTTCAAATCCAAAGATTTTTAAAATGCAACTGTTCACTTTCAGAACATCTAAATGCAAAACACAGCCCAAAGGAATGTCCTAGAAGGAATGCCTTCTTGTTTTCATTGTGGCTTACAGGTTAATGACATCGTTAAAATCTATTTGTCTTGTAAGCTAATGTTTAATGGACAGAACAGCCAGATTCGACAATTTCGACTGGCTCATGGTTGACCGGAGTTAATTTTATTGTAAGTTTCATTTTGAAGAAACTTCTTTCACACAATGGCACAGAAACACATATTGTCAGGAAGAATCTTAGAGTCAGCGTAAGATATGGCAATGATTCAACAAAGTCACACTTGATGATAAACCGTAGGAATTGCAGTACAATCTAGTGCTTTGCTTCCTCCAAGTTTATTTCGGCTGCTTGGTGTCGTGGAGTTTCTAGACAAAGGTCTTCTTCAGCTCATCATACACGGTTGTAAGCTTGGTAACAGACACTTGTATTTCTTCGTCGTTGGCAGAAATAATATAGTCTGGCTGAACGGCAGAAAACGTCAGCAAAATGTCATTCACTGCCTTTCCTCTCGTATCTAACTCCAGACACTCTAACATTGCTCAGTTGGTCTCCTGCTGTGACAATCCAGCATCTCTTGCCTCCTCTCCTGGTAATCTTCTCTTTCTTATGATTCTCTTCTCTGTAGGGATATCAAGTTCTTCAGTTTTCGCAAGTGCCTGCTGGACGGTATTGTCAACAACCTTCGTACGATGCTCTTCCACAAAGACCTTGAGAGCCCTTAGTTTGGTTGCAGCCATATTCGCAGTAATACCTGGTGTTTGCATGTACTTCTGTGCTAAGTCGACTTCTTGTAAAACGTCAACCCAGAAAAACAAGAAAGAAATGAAGGAAAAGTCGCATATAGCTGGCAACAGATTGTGCGCAGCTCCTCTTGTCTCGACGCTTTCTTCGATATCACACATGTGTAAAGTCCCTGTAAGGATGAGATGAAATCCCTTAGATCCTATAAACCACTAATGGGACGGTTTTATGGTGCCCTTCTTTCATCCCCACCATAGCCGATAGTGCAATGGCCATGGAGGCACCACGGGAGATATATCGGGAACTTGAGCCAAGACCTGAAAAATTTCCTTGGTCCTCACCGGAGATCGAACCAGGTACCTTCAGGTCGACAGTCGAGCGCGTTACCGCACGACCATCCGTCCCCTTCGACATCACACATAACTTCAATGGCTTCCACAAACTGGTTTAACTTCTGTATCACTGGCTTCACTGCATCAGCATGTGCACTCCAGCGAGTTGTGGACAGTCTCTTCACTGTTAGACCTGTTTATCCATTGAGTTGTGGACAGTCTCTTCACTGTTAGACCTGTTTATCCAGCGAGTTGTGGACAGTCTCTTCACTGTTAAACCTGTGTATTTCTCTAGTACATCCCAGCGATCGGTCGACAGAGCAAAAAAAGTGTACATCGCCTCAAGACTTCCAAAAAACGTTACACAAGACGGATTGTCAGCAACGAATGTTTGCCACAAAGGTTCAAAGAATGATTGGAATAAGGTACAAAAATTGCCTTCGGATTAATGTCTTTGATCTTTTGTTGCACACCACCGTGAATTCCAGCCAACGTACCTTTGACCGCGACATAACTGAATATCCAGTCCTTCATTTTCTAGTTTCTCGAGGATAGTAGCTGTTTTACCTTTCAGATGAAAAATCCAAGGAATGACTCCCGCACTTCAAATGTACCACCGCTGATGTGTAAATATCTAATTACGGTTGCTATTTGATCTGTATGCAAAACATCCGGTGTGCTATCAAAAAGTATGCTAAAGTACTTTGCATTGTTGATGTCAGAAACGAGTTTTCCAGTCACGTGTTTTGCCAAAAGAGAAATGAACTCGTTTTGTGTTTCAGGTGCCATGTATGAACATACTACCTGACTGTCTGTTCTTTGCTGTAGTCTGACAAGATGTACATGGCCAGCATAATATCAATGGAAGCTGTCGTCGACGTTCTTTCATATAATTTGACAAAGTCATGAACTTTGTTCGAAATAAATACTAAGAAAAATATAAGAAAAATTACTCACCAAAAGAGTTGTACTCGCCCAGACAATAATTTTGACATATTCGAAATATGTGACGTCATAACTTTCACATTAGGGGCCGTACATAAGTACGTCACGCTATTTTTGACGATTTTTGACTCCCCCTCCCCCTGTCACAAAGTGTCACAAATCTCGGGACCCTAAAGTACGTCACACTTTCGAAATTTTTTTTAATTAACAACTAATTAAAATTTAATCGAAAACTTAAATCGTACTTAACTATTAAGCTACCTTAAAATATAAATATTAAAAGAAGTATCAGATTATTAAATGACTTTAATAGTAGAATAACTAATCGTCAACATTTGTCTCAGTTATTCTTTGAAACAGTAACTCAATCAATTGAATTTGAAAAAAAAATTGCAAAAATTAGACTTGACAATTATATAATAAACATCATTTATCTGCTACCTATTCATTTACAATGGGTGAGGTGAACTTTGATTTTCCGATTATGCATTCTATTGACACAGGATAAGAAGTAGATTAGCGAAAATTGACCTCAACCAGTGATTAAATAATAAAAATGGAAACAAAACTATGCGACTAAAAAAGGACTAGATTGACAAATTATGTGAGCAGCTCTGGTGCTATATTGAATATGTTTATAGTGGGCCTGTGAATTATGTTTAATTAAAAAATATTTATTAGACATCATCCATCCATGGTGAAGTGAAGTGTTCATCCATAGTTACGACTGACATAAATCTTTCCCCATCATCGTTTCCTGGAAGGATAGTTGCAGACAGATCAACTTCATCCTCATCTAGCCACTCAACATCCTCTGAATGTGCATTTTCCATTCTGCCAATAATTGCCATGAGTTCTCTTTGCCTTCTAGCAGCGATTCTCAAAGGACGAATGCGTTTTATCTGAGTTGATTCTGGAAAATTTGGGGTTGGCACATTCTCCTAGGGGACGGATGGTCGAGTGGTGTAGAGCGCTTGACTGTCGACCGGAGGGTCCCGGGTTCGAATCTCAGTGAGAACCTTTGAACTTTTTCAGGTCCTGGTGAAAGTTCCCAAGTCCACCCAGCTTTAAATGGGAACCTGACTTTATGTTGGGGGAGTAAAGGCGGCTGGTCGTTGTGCTAACCACACAATCTCTTCATATGCCGAGGTTATAGAAACAGATGAATTCTACACTTAATCTGCCCAGATGGCCCTTTATGGTTAAGTAAACTTTACTTTTTTACATTCTCCTGCGCCCGAGCTCTGTGTTATCTTGTATGTTTCTTCAACATTGTTTGTATAAGTGACATACTTTGCAAATTCGATCATGTAAGCTGGTCTGCAAAGATGGACGATAAAGATCATATGGTTGCACTTTAAAAACTCCTGTTGATCTTGGCATAATGTCATCAAATATGAGAGTTTGTGCCACAAAAATGAAGGAAATTTATGAGCATCTGCATCCGCTCTTTCTGAAGCTTTGAGTCCATCAGTTGTTTGTTTGTTTGGTTGATTGGGATAGGATTTGGAGGAGGAAATAATCTCGAAGGTAAAACGTTGAAAAATGAGCTCCGTACTTTGTCGCAACATTTTATGTCCTGACATTTCACAATTTGAGTGAAGTATTTGCTGGTGCGAACATGATGGTCAAACCATTCTTATCCTTCGACATCAGTCCTGCTGCATCCAATTCAGATTTCTCAGGGTTGATATATTCTGCAACTGATGGAAATTGGTCAACAATCAAGATTTCAGCTAAAGTTTCATATGCAAACTTGAAGTTTGTTCTTTCCAAATCCGCATTTATTGTTCTGTCCTGCGATCAAAGTGACTGCCATAATGTTCATTTGGCAATATGACACCAGACAGTTCTCTGCTAAATGGAGCCATTCGACGTTCCACGCGATTATAAGCACTTCTTTCTAGTGCACTGGTTGCAAGGAATAAGGTATCAAGATTATTTTAACGAAGTGATGGGTTGTAACTTCAATTACTTTTTTGTGTTATAATATAAATTCCAAATTTCTTGATCAGTGATATAATTATGCAGCATATAACAAAGAAATAATAACACTTCCGGTACGGCTTCACATAAAACAAGGCTTCGCAACAGTTTATTAGCGCTCCTAACTAGCATGAGGAATTGTAAACAACACATTGAAAAGATATGCATTTCATGCTATTTTGACATAAAACTAATTTAAGAGATTAATTAATTTTTTGAAAATTATTTTTAAAACTTTTAAGTTTTACTAAAAAAATAAAAAAAAAATTAATTTAGAAAGAATATTTAATATATATATAAAAAATGTGACGTCACACTTGGCCTGACCCCTCCCTCCCCCCTGTCACACTTTTTTATAGCCCCCCCCCCCACCCCTTTGATCGTGACGTACTTTATGGACGGCCCCTTACCTGTGTTGGTTGGGTTTTTATCACAATTCCTTTTTCAGACTATTTTCGCATCTTAGCCTGGCGGAAAAAAAATGTTGGAGGTGACATTGTGTCCCCCTCCATATGCTGTCACCCGGGGCGGTTCGCCCACCTTTAGCTACACCACTGATAAACAATCATTTCTATAGGTATACTTTCTATGATCTATGGAATTAATTTGTACAATTTAGTGGTCCTTAATCCATAGTTCCACATGTGCTCCGTTAAAAAGTTGCTGAAGACAGTGAAGTTTAATATAATATTACGGAACATGTTGAAACATAAATCTTCACATATTACTAAACCAGTTATTGTTATAAAGCATTTTATTAGAATGAAATAATCGTACGTGAATTTAAAAAAAAATTATGACCTAAACTTAACAACTATTCATGTTCAACGGGGGTTAAACCACCGATCATGTTAAACCACCAATCACGTTTTAAACCACCAATCATGTTAAACCACCGATCATGTTAAACTCAACCATATTAAACCACCAACCATATTAAACCACCAACCATATTAAACCACAAATCATTTGGACAGGGTTCGCCCTGCATAAAGTCAATGGGAGTTGCCTTCTGGTTCATCATGAGGAAAAAACAACAATACTATTCTATAGAAAGCCACACTACCAACATGGAAAATACATTTTCAATTGATTTGTTAATTTCTATTTCTAGAAAGGTGAAACTTTTTAATTTGTCCGTCCCTAAAAATCGTACATACGCACTTCTACACCATTTTTAAGTATTGTAAATTAAAACCATTTTTCTGTGTCAAAACTTTCTAGCATGAGTGAAACCAATGAATTGTATAAAGTCTTCCTAACTGAATGTAACTATTACTCTGTATAAAACATCCATGAAGTGACTTTAATCCATCGTTGTATGTGTGAACTCCCTATGGAGTCATGGCACAAAGAGATCAGATGATACACATTAAAAATGCATCGGTTATATCGCTCACGTCGCTAAGGACGCTTCAATGTGACGCATCTCAACAGGGGAGAGAATCTCTATTGCATGTTTAATAGCTAGCATCATAATTCTTGAATCTCACACCATTCCGCACAGACGCTTGTTACCTAAAATGGCTAGATCTTAATACACAAAATAAAAGCCCATTACAGACAACAATGCAGCCATAAGATGCATAAAAAAAGACTCTAAACAAGGGGGGATAAACAGAAAGCTAATTGAGTGATAATCAAATATTCAATTTTTCTTTTTAAATAAAGTTATATAAATCTGTCTGGTATCCGCCCTAACGAGCATCAAACATTCAATATGACTGTCATGTTTGGAAAGGTTGTGTATATTATTAATACAGAAGGCATTGTTACAGGTCTTGAATATAATAAACAACGTATTGTTATAGCATTTAGAAATTAATACAATGTCTAATATCCTTGAAATAACCTGATAATAATGTATAACAAAATGCATATTTGTTCATAGCTGCATAACAATAGCTATGTTACTAGCGTGAGTATTATTATATATCTAGAACAGTGGTTCTAAAAGTATGCATGCCTAGCTATTCACAAACTAATTTGAAGTCGGTCGCCAAAAAATAAATAATATTGATGCCTAAATGAAAAATGTAATTAATTAACTTTGACTTTTTCCTTTTATTTAGTTTTGGTCGGATAAAACGGACAAATTTCAACGGGACAGCTGTCTTGTTTGTCTATTTACATGAACAACTCTGCGTCAGTGGCGCCGAGAGCCAACACGGGCCCCAGGGTAAGACACCATTGCGGGCCCCTTAATAAACAATAAGTCGTGAAAAATTGACATTGTCGGGGCGGCCGGGCCCCCTTACAGATGCGGGCCCCCTGGCAATGACCCCTCCGCCCCCCCTATCGGCGTGCCTGCTCTGTGTAAACAAGTCACGTGGTTGTGTCAATAATATCATTAAGAAACTAAACTCCAGGGGTTGAACTACTTTAACTTCTTCACAGACTTTGTTCAGTTTTATTACAATGTTGTTTTTATCCAAACGTTAAAATGATGTCAAGAAAGTGGAAAGATCAAAGATTGAAAAAAGAACAAAAAAATCTCTGAGTACTTGACTTGTAAAACATGTAATGTAATATGACTTGTAAAACATGTACTGTAATATGACTTGTAAAACATGCACTGTAATATGACTTGTCAACATGCACTGTAATATGATGTTGTAAACAGGTACTGTGATATGACTTGTAAACATGTACTGTGATATGACTTGTAAACATGTACTGTGATATGACTTGTAAACATGTACTGTGATATGACTTGTAAACATGCACTGTAATATGACTTGTAAACATGCACTGTAATATGATGTTGTAAACAGGTACTGTGATATGACTTGTAAACATGTACTGTAATATGACTTGTAAACATTCACTGTAATATGATGTTGTAAACAGGTACTGTGATATGACTTGTAAACTTGTACTGTAATATGACTTGTAAACATGCACTGTAATATGATGTTGTAAACATGTACTGTATTATGACTTGTAAACATGTACTGTATTATGACTTGTAAACATGTACTGTATTATGACTTGTAAACATGTACTGTATTATGACTTGTAAACATGTACTGTGATATGACTTGTAAACATGTACTGTGATGTGACTTGTAAACATGTACTGTATTATGACTTGTAAACATGTACTGTGATATGACTTCTAAACATGTACTGTGATATGACTTGTAAACATGTACTGTGATATGACTTCTAAACATGTACTGTAATATGACTTGTAAACATTCACTGTAATATGATGTTGTAAACAGGTACTGTGATATGACTTGTAAACTTGTACTGTAATATGACTTGTAAACATGCACTGTAATATGATGTTGTAAACATGTACTGTATTATGACTTGTAAACATGTACTGTATTATGACTTGTAAACATGTACTGTGATATGACTTGTAAACATGTACTGTATTATGACTTGTAAACATGTACTGTATTATGACTTGTAAACATGTACTGTGATATGACTTGTAAACATGTACTGTATTATGACTTGTAAACATGTACTGTATTATGACTTGTAAACATGTACTGTGATATGACTTCTAAACATGTACTGTGATATGACTTGTAAACATGTACTGTGATATGACTTCTAAACATGTACTGTAATGGGTATTAGTTGAGAGTGAATTGAGTGATAGCTATCTATCAGAATGTCAAAAGAAAACTAATGAATGGCAAACATTATCGCTGTAAATATATGTAAATTACTTCCATCAATGTTGTATGCTTATTACGTGTAAAAATGTTAATGTGCGTGTGTATGTGTGTGTGTGGGTGTGTGTGCACATTTATGTATAAGTGGATGGTGTGATATAGGCGTATTGTGACTGACAGTGTCAGAATTCGTCTGTGGCTTTCTCACACTGCCAGTTGACAGACAGGGTCACACAAAGGTTGTGTCCAGCTAATGACTTGTCAGTGATGGCAGTACTCCTATATCTCTCGACCTGTCCTCGTCACTGATTGAAGGTTGTTGTTTGTTTTAATGTGTTCGATTGTTTCCCTTTACACGCGAGATTAGAAACAAAATCACTCCATCGATCATCTCCCACGAATTCCCCACCCCCACCACCATCCCCACCCCACTTCAACAGCGTGATACTACCACGTGATATGACATAAACTCTACGTAGTTCAATATATCATACATATATCTCCCACACTGACCCACAGAAACTGCTCTGTATCTCTGGAATCCATTATTCTTCTCTAGTTATACTCTGTACTGTTGTGACTTCCACGTCTCAGTTCATCATGACATCTGAAGCACAACAAACAAACATGTTGTGGGTGCGGGGGGGAAGGGGGAGGGTGGGGGGGGTTAATGAGGGGAGTCGGGCAACGAAAATGTCATTGTGTCTTTATGAAATGAGGAAGGAGAGAGGGAGCGAAAAAAACATAGTGGAGTAGAGAATGTTAGGGTTAGAATGGAGGTAAAGTAAAAAATCCAACAGCAGAAAGCTGGATTAAAGAACTGAGATTTTATCAAATGTGAAACAGTGTTTAATAAACAGAACAACATTCTTTTATACATATATACATGTATATATATAAACACATTAATACATGTGTATATTGTAACGTTGATGTAATGGCAACAGTAAGATAAGAGTTGTTCCAATTTTGTGTGACAAATTTAGCTATTAAAAAAATGACTTTGCATCGAATTTTCTCCACTCCTCTCTCTCTCTCTCTCTCTCTCTCTCTCTCTCTCTCTCTCTCTCTCATTAATTGTGTGTGTTTGTGTGTGTGTGTGTGTGTGTTTGTTTGTTTGCAGATTAACATTGTGCAAGTTTGTATTAACATTGTACAAGTTTGTATTAACAGTGTACAAGTTTGTATTAACATTAACAAGTTTGTACTAACATTGTGCAAATTTGTATTAACATTGTGCAAGTTTGTATTAACATTGTACAAGTTTGTATTACATTGTACAGGTTTGTATTAACATTGTACAAGTTTGTACTAACATTGTGCAAGTTTGTATTAACATTGTGCAAGTTTGTATTAACATTGTTCAAGTTTGTATTAACATTGTACAAGTTTGTATTAACATTGTGCAAGTTTGTATTTTTTTCAAAATACGAAATCAATAAATTTGCGATTAACTTTGGTTGCCGTCGTGTATTTGTGTGGGCGTGTTGTACATGTGTACGTATGTATGTGTACACATGTGAAGCGACTTCATCGAGGCCTATTCAAAATGTCTATGTGCTGGAGGTGGCGAGCTTGTAAGATGGATCAGTTTGATGGAAGTCAAGGGTTGCTATCCTAGCTAATTCTAACTGCTGCTTAAGCGAGGAATACCGACATAATCACCCATAGGGGGACAAAACAAGAATTCTGATGGTCATTTTGGCCTCAAATATCACCTACAGTTAGAGGCAATACAAATATATAAACTTTGGCCATTAGTTTGTATCACACTATCTTGAGAACAAAATAATTATAGGGCTGAAACAATAAAATATAAGATATGGGCTTGTATATATAGCTAGTAGCTTCTCTTTGTATTGATGAACTGTAGCGTTTCTATCTGTTAGTTGAATGCACTCAGCTACAACTATGGTGGGTACAGCAGCAGTCGTACAGTATCCGTCTTCACAGATATAAACTGTTACAAGAACAAACAAAAATATTTCATGTTATGGCCATGGGGCATCGGCTATGAAGTCCACTTTTTAACTCAAACCCAAGTGGGTTAAAGTCTATTTATAAATTAGATTGTTGTTTTAAAAAGCCCACACAAAGGTCTCCAGTTATAATGGTGTCCAGATATAATGGTGTCCAGATATAATGGCTATCATCACAATTATCTCCCCATAGTTCACATTTCCTGCCACCCACTCCCCTAGTGATATCCACTCTCTTGTGTATTTTTCAGCTCCTCCTCCCCCACCCACGTTCTCCTTGAACTCACCCCCTACCCCTTCCCCATGTTACAATTGACAAACAAGACGGTGAATGTTCAGACAAGACATCAAATGACCGCCAACAAAAATCAATGTGTGTTTGAAAAAGACCGAAAAAAAAAAATTTCAATGTTCAATTATAGCTGGCCTGAGAAAACACACGGATACCGATTGTTCAGTAATTGTTGTCACTGGTACATATGTTGTTATCACTGGTACAAATGTTGTTGTCATTGGTACTTATGTTGTCACTGATACATACGTTATTGTCATTGGTACATATATTGTTGTCATTGGTACATATGTTGTTGTCACTGGTACAGATATTGTTGCCATTGGTACATGTGTTGTTGTCATTGGTACATATGTTGTCATTGGTACATATGTTGTCATTGGTACATATGTTGTCATTGGTACATGTGTTGTTGTCATTGGTACATATGTTGTTGTCATTGGTACATATGTCGTCATTCGTACATATGTTGTCATTGGTACATATTTTGTCATTCGTACATATGTTGTCATTGGTACATATGTTGTTGTCATTGGTACATATGTTGTCATTCGTACATATGTTGTCATTGGTACATATGTTGTCATTGGTACATATGTTGTTGTCATTGGTACATATGTTGTCATTGGTACATATGTTGTTGTCATTGGTACATATGTTGTCATTGGTACAGATGTTGTCAATGATACTAATGGTACATTACTTTCCTCATAACAGACGATGTGGTAAAAATATCTATATAAGTTTTTTTTCAGACGTTTTCTTACCTTTTTTTTATAAATGAAAAACAAACTGAATGTATGTTTTGTATAAGATCAACGATGTCACAATATACAATATTGTACCTTTGTCTACAAATGAAGGAAGTTTAGGTATGTGTGTTTGACTATGTGTGTTTGACTATGTGTGTTTGACTATGTGCGTTTGACTATGTGTGTTTGATTGCGTGTGTATTTATGCAAATATGTAATCAGCATGTCTCTAACCGACAAAGAAAGATCAATTCTTTCAAATAAATTAAACATTTTTGTTTCATTGGCAGCAGCTGATGTAGGCCTACTTAACATCTTTCAAAAATCTCTCACTTTTATGTCAGTGGACGGTGTCAAGATAAAGTTACTTCCGTTAGAGTTTGGCTTCTGGGCAGATCCAGGCTAAGTACAATGACCACAAACTGTCACTCTTGATTTTGTTTCAATCTGTACATGTTTACACTAGTTCCATGTGACGTCGTGTGATTATGTAATAGACAACATGAGGTCGGACAGACAGACAAACGAAAACACCGGCCAACGATTTAAATAAATTCATGGGGGGGGGGGGGGGGGAATACTATAACTAAAAACAAAACTATTCTTAGTATTTAGAAGGTTCTTTCATGGGAGGGAGGGGGTGGGGAAAAGGTCTTCTGACGGGGGCTTTTTTACACAAAAGATTAAATGGGAATTGTTATTTAAATGGGAATTTTAATTTACATGGGAATTATTCTTTACATGGGAATTATTCTTTACATGGGCCCATTCAGCTTTATAGCACAAAACGGTTTCCTGATGTCCGTAACTATGAGAATGGATCAGTTTACCCATAACTTATAGGGGACGGGTGGTCGTGCTGAAATGCGCTCGAATGTCGACCTGAGGGTCCCAGGTTCGATATCCGGTTGTGCAGAAATGTGTTATTTAAATAGTGTAATATTGTTCATTGTAATTTAGAAGTAAAAAGTAATTTCACACTTGTTCATATTTTAGTTTTTTGTTAAATATATAAATTACAGGAAAATTTATTGACTATAATTCAGTGGTCACAATCCTTGCAAGCCGCGGTCCAGTTTAAAGTATAGTAGGCAGTGACTATACAGTCTCATGTATATAGTAGGCAGTGACTATACAGTCTCATGTATATAGTAGGTAGTGACTATACAGTCTCATGTATATAGTAGGCAGTGACTAAACAGTCTCATGTATTTAGTGGGTAGGGACTAAATAATCTCATGCATGGCAACACACGCGCGCGCATGCACGCACATATAAAAATAACACATACTCACATCCTGTCAATGAAACAAGACTGAGTAAGGTAATAAAAAAAAGTAACCAGTGGGAGCAGCACTTAACTCATTTAACCAATGGGAGCAGCACTGAACTCTTTTAAACCAATGGGAGCAGCACTGAACTCTTTTAAACCAATGGGAGCAGCACTGAACTCTTTTAAACCAATGGGAGCAGCACTGAACTCATTTAACCAATGGGAGCAGCACTCAACTCATTTAACCAATGGGAGCAGCACTGAACTCATTTAACCAATGGGAGCAGCACTGAACTCTTTTAAACCAATGGGAGCAGCACTGAACTCATTTTTCGCTATCAATATACAAGATGCTCTTGAATCACTTTCTCACCTGCTCATTGAAGACTAAATGTTTGCCAAGGCCCTAGCGAGGGAAAGACAACCTAGATACGTGCTACACAGCCCCGTAGCCAAGGGGGGCACTGGGGGGCCGTGCCCCACCCCCTCTGGGTGAAGTGCCCCCCCCGCTTAAAAAAGAAGAAAAAGAGGAAAAAAAAAAGAAAATGTAAAGGTGCCCCCTCGCTGGGTATTGGTGCCCCCATGCTTACTTTGCCCTGGCTACGGGCCTGGTGCTACAGACCCGATCACTGAAAGCCCGACTGGTGTAAGGGGGTGGGGCTTTTATCATAGTCAGGTGGTCAACCGACTATTAGGGGCCGAACACTTTCTGTCGGCGGGACTTCTTTTATAATAAAGTTTTAATGAGATTTGTTTCTTTCTCGTGTGTTGGATTTGTTTTTTTTTTTATAATGTCAAGAATAATCTAAAATGTTTAGAATACAACAACATGTGTGGCTTTATTGAGATTTTTAAAAAAAATAATACAATACATACATCATTGGTATATATATATATAAATATATATATATATATATATATATATATATATATATATATATATATATGTATATGTATATATATATATATATATATATATATATATATATATATGTGTGTGTTTGTGTGTGTGTATATATATATATGTGTGTGTGTTTGTGTGTGTGTGTGTATGTATGTATGTGTGTGTATTTGTATGTATGTGTGTGTCTGTATGTGTGTGTATTTGTATGCGTGTTTATGTCTCCATTTATCGATGTTAGTGGCAACAATGTTGACCATGGTAATATCAATATTTCCGTCTAGACATACAATTATTTGTCGACAAGGAAATAACTTTAATCTATAGCTTATGGTTGAAATAAAAGAATAATAATAATAATAATACAATGAGATAATATCAAAAGAAACGTTATATCATAGAACATTGTTGTGTACATTAATGACTGAGTATATTTTACCAATGTACTCATTGATCAAAAAACACATAACATTAAGATGCATTTGAATAAAGAGTAAACAGAAAAAAAATGACAAAAAAATACATAGAAGAATAATACAGTGGATTCCGCTTAATTGGGACACCGCTTAATTGGGACAGCCGCTTATTTGGGGCAAAAAGCCTCGGTCCCGATGTGTCCCAATTAAGCGGAATCGACTGTATATGACAAATATGCAGATAAACAAACAAGTAAATGATTAGAAAGTAAACCAACCGATATGTGTGTTGCACACACAAGTAGATAGATTAACATGTGCGCAAATAGACTGATATATACGTATATAAACTAAAAAATACGTAAATAAACAGTCAATTACGTTGATAGACAATGAAAACAGATAAAAAAAATTATCACATAATGCAGTTATTGGAGTGATATGATGGAATGAATTGAGTGATATAATACGCTGCTGAAAATATTTCTGAAATTAAACATTGTTTTTATTGTCTATATTGTGGTCCCCAAACTTCGGGCCGGTACCGGGCCGTGGAACGAATGCTACTGGGCCGCCCAAGTAACATTAAATTATTTCATTTTTATTTATTCATCTCGTGATTGTTTGACTTTCCATGGACGAGAAATAATCTACGCCCCCCCCCACCCACCTTTCCAGTGGGCCGCGGTGAAATTATCAAACGCTGACCGGTCCGTGGCGAGAAGAGAAAAAGGTTTCGGACCACTGGTCTATATGAATGATTTGTTATTCTCTCTCTCTCTCTCAATATGTCATACGCACATGTCTTTCTATATCAAACACACAAACACACTATTTAATTCTATACAGTATACACAATACATATAAAAATGAATATGTGATTTAGTCTTCTGATGTTTACTTTATTACTTCCCTTCAGTCACACTATTAATTGGACATAAAGTGTAGTTTTATTATGTATTGTGTTTAATTTGCTATCAACTATCTTGAGACAACATCAAAGTGTACATTGTCAGTGTCGAACCTAGGGATTTCGGGGCCCGGGGGGAGACTGGCCTCTTTGGGGGGCCCCTGCATTTTGACATTCGACACAATGACATGAGATAATGTACTTCATATTTAATGTAAACAAAATTTTCGGGGCCACTTCAAGCTGGAACCGGGGGAGGGGAGGACTTTTGAATTTGGACCCCCCCCCTCCCACCCTAGGTATGCCTCTGTACAGTGTTCCTCAATACACATCATCCTTACCTCATATCCAGCAAATGTTTTATAAACATACATCGACTATTAAAAGAACACGTGACAGAACATTCCAGCTTGCAGAGAGGCAAATCTTTTAACAGTGGTGTGCCCCTTTCAGCCCAGGTAGGTGTCAACTCATCTCAGGATCAACTATCATGGCTGACAATGTTGATATAGGATGTGTTTAAATGTTGATGCAATACATTGTAAACAAATGTTGATATAATACAATCTAAACATTTTTTTCTTAAGCATTTCAATCTCTTTTCTTTTTAAATAAAAATACATTGTTTTTTTCTAAATATCCAACATCCCAAAAATAGAATATGATAGTGTAGATATTAAAAGCCAGTCTATTGAATTATTTACGAATGGAAATGCCACGCTATCTCTACAGGGAGATATTGAATATCTTTTTCGTCGTCCCCTAGTGCTGGTGATATAATTAATGATAGTGATATAGTTACTTGATTAGTCTCTGATTCCTGGATATTTTAATACCAATGGTGGGCGGGGGGGGGGGTATTCTTGTCTCTTTGTTTCAGGAATGTTAGAGTTACATTACTGATAAGGTCAATAGAGGGACATATCTGAAGATAACTTAAAAGAATGCAGTTGAATAGAAATAAGTGCTGACCATTGTATTGCATGGACTTGTAGTTGGTTGTCATGAAAAATACACCCATAGATATTCTGTGTGTGGTTTAGTTCACCATGTACAGTGTGTGGTTTAGTTCACCATGTACAGTGTGTGGTTTAGTTCTCCATTACAGTGTGTGGTTTAGTTCTCCATTACAGTGTGTGGTTTAGTTCTCCATTATAGTGTGTGGTTTAGTTTTCCATTACAGTGTGTGGTTTAGTTCTCCATTACAGTGTGTGGTTTAGTTCAACATGTAGAGTGTATGGTTTTCACCATGTACAATGTGTGGTTTAGTTCACCATGTACAATGTGTGGTTTAGTTCACCATGTACTGTGTGTGGTTTAGTTCACTGTAAAGGTATAATTGTGTAAAGGTATAATTGTGTAAAGGTGTAATTGTTTCGTGTAAAAATATAATTGTTTCGAAACACTAGGATCACTTTTAATTTAACTAAATCCAGGTTTTTTATATTTCCGGAAGTAAGAATAAATTTGACAGTTGAAGATCCACTCTCGTATAGGACAGACGTGTCATTGTATTTATTCTGAGTGATATATATATTAATTTATTCTGAGTGATCACGAGAGAGTTATAGTTCACCTCCATGTTGGAGATATTGTGCTAGACAGTTTATTATATACATGTACTTGGATATTATAGATGGATCCTTTGAACTTGATTGAGTTCCTATTTGAATGTGGTAATTTATTGGATTGATTATTACAATATGTACTCGGAATTTATTTCATCATTTTTTTTATAATATTATTGTGTCGAGAATAAATACTTGAATCAGCAAAGAACTCTTGTATCAAGTTATTTTTGATGTTGTGATTTGTGAATAAGAAAGAACCGCCACAGCTACCATAAACACGCCTCCAGTTCACAATCTATATTGATACAGCAATGAACTTAATACCCTGTCAAAAATGGGAATAATTATACACTGACAAATGCTGATAGCAGTGATAGCTCAAAGCATATACCCTGACAAATGGTGGCAGCGCCAGCGAATTGAACCCTAGAAGACCAGAAAGTTCCCTTTTGCTGGACGAGCTAAATTCATCTTCCAGAGGCGGCACCAGAAGAAGTCGATTCAACCCGACGGAGCCCCACGGTGACCCACATCCACAGTGACCCACATTTGCAAGTCGACGTGTCCGACACTGAGGTCGTTAGCAAGTGACACCTCATTTTGATCGCGGCATACCCTACTGCCCGATTAAAGTCACACTTTGGTACCTAGTTGCCAAATAAAAGAAGATATACTTCTTTAAGTATGAAAATTCTTTTAGAGAGAATTCATCATTATTTTCTCTCTGCTTGTGTATTCCGATGACGTCAGCACCTTCCCGTAGACGGCGTGCAAACCAGGTCAAGATGGCCGCTTGTTTTCTTGTAGACTGAGACTACTCTACACATCTCAGACTGTGTTTGTTTACCTTGTACATTCAGGAAGAAACTTTCATTCACTGTTGGCCAGTGTTTACATTGACACTTTCATTCATCTACGGAAAAGGAGGCAAGGTCACAGGTCAAGATGGCTGTTTGCTACACTAAAGACTGTGCTTGTTAGTGCTTGTATTAACATTATTAGGAACCAGGAGCATCCGAGTTAATCTTTTGACAAGAAGAAAGAACAGCAGAACAAGGAAGACAAGTAAATATACTTACTTTAAATTTAATTAATAATTTTTTTTCTTCTCTCCTATTTTATTTTCCCCTTATAATCAGTGTTCATTTATGTTATTTGTTTCATTAATGGGTGGTGGAGTGGTGAGTCAGTTGAACTAGTCATCTGGCGCTTTCTGTTAGGACATACTGATTTTCTTTCTGGATCTTTACACTTAATTGTGTGTTGATTGATTAATTTTGGATCCAGATAGATTATCGATATCACGTAAATATTTAGTTGTCTGCGACTTGTTTGTTCATTGTTTAAAACCCTTTGTTTAAATATTGTCCGAAATTTTTTTTTTCTACCAGTTTTGTCGATGTCTCGTCTAGTTTAATCATTATTTTTCTCTCATGTGTACTATCATACTCTATTAGGAATTTTTTTTTTCTCGCTGATTCTGTTATCGTTTAAGTCCTGTCTTGTAAAAACCTTATTTCTTCATAATTATTTTTTTTTATTATTTATCATTTATTGGACACTGAACACTGACCCCCCTTCTATTTTTGTTACTTCAATGTACAATATTGTATAATGATTTTTGCCATGTAGTCAATGCCAGTTAGTAATATTTAGTGCCAATTAATATTGATCAGTGCCAGTGAATTTTTCTTGAGGTTACATTGATTTTAGATTTATGTATTGCCAGTGATACAGTATCAGTATCATATATTTTTCTATAATAGTGATTTTTCTCACTATATTTCCCTATTTGATATATCTGAACCGGCAATATGGAGGCTAAAAATTTAGAAGAAAATTTATGGGAAGTATATGAGAGGAGAGGTGAAAAATATGGTCTAACAGGAGAGAAACTCCTACAATTTATTAAAGAAAACGTTGAAAAAGAGGAACTTAAGGCTAAAGAAAGAGTAGATAGAGAAGACAGACTTGCCCTTAGAAATCTAGAGAAAGAGAAATTAGAAATGAAAAAGTTAGATGCAGACAGACAGGAAAGATTAGAGAAAGAGAAATTAGACAGACAAGATAAGTTAGAGAAAGAGAAAATACAGTTAGAAATAAAAAGATTAGAAGCAGAAATAGAAATGAAAAGAATAGACTCAGAGCAACACACAAAAACACTGCAAAAGAATAATACAGGTGGTAGACCACATATAGCTCAGTTTAATTCTAAAGATGGTAACATTGATGCATATTTGGCCAATTTTGAATCTATACTTACAGTTAACAATATACCAGAGTCTGAGTGGACTAAATATGTACTAGAAGCATTCCGTGGTGAATCAGTAAGCGTATTGCAAATGTTAGGACGACCAGAACATAAATCATATAATGAAATTAAGCAACACCTCTTAGATTTTCATAACAAAACTGAGGAACACTATAGGAATCTGTTCCACAATTCAATAATGACTGAAACAGAACACCCTACAGCCTATATAAATAAATTGGAGTCCTATTTAAATAACTACATTAAAATGGCTGGCATAAATGCATCTGATCCCCAACAAATTATAGAATTAATGCTAGTAGACAAAATTTTAAACATAAGCTCCAGCAAATTATTCTCTTTCATTAAATTAAAGAAGGTCAATTGCAAGAAAGATCTTATTTCCACATTATCTGATTATAAAGATAGTAATCAAGATGTCCCCATGTTCAAAAGTAAGAATGACAATACTTTTAGTGCCATTAGACACAAAAACAGATCACAATACAGTTACAATGATAATAGATATAGAAGCTTACCTGCCAGATTTCCTAATAGGATGCAAAGGACTTGTTATTACTGTCATAATCCAGGACACAATATAGCCAAATGCAAGTTATATCTCAACAGAAATAGATATGTGAATAATGGTCAGGTACAAGAAAGCAGATATATACCCAATAGACAGTATCATAGAAACAGTAATGATAGATCTTCTGGTAGATATCAAGGACAGTATCAAAATAGACAGTCACCAAACAATAGTCCTCCTAGACATAATAATGATAGAGGCAGATCCTTAAATAGAAATAACAAAGTACATAATGTTAATGCTTTGCTAAGTAACAATGGTAATTTTGATATTTTACCCCCTGTTTTCTCAATAATAAACCGGTTATGTGTCTTAGAGACACAGGTGCTACATGTGTAGTGGTAGATGTATCTCTTGTTCCACATGAGTGCATGATGGACAGTTCAGAAGATATTAAATTAGGAAATGGTCACACACTCAGCTGTAAGAAAGCCATGATAGATATAGACACCCCATGGATTAGTGGTAAAATTGAGGCCATAGCTATGACATCACCAGTAGCCCCTTTAATTATAGGTAATATTCCAGACATTAAACCAGATAATTCTCAAGAGTTATTTACACTTTGGTTAAGTAACAAAGAAATAAACATACAAAAAGTACTGAAATATATAGATAAGGACCCGATAGAAAGTGATACTACTACTATAATACAAACTATGCAGAACACTGAACAACCACTTAAAATTCCTAGATGGAATGGTTTAGGCAATGTACTTAATTATATATCTCTGGTAGAGAGTCATATGTCAGATCTCCCTCAAACTGAAATATCGGCAAGAATTGTGGACCTGCTGATAGGACACAAACATGCACATAACATTGCACAAGGCATTGCAAAGACATATAAGGGTGACTTAAATAAAATGAAAGAAGAACTAGAAGAAAAGAACAAAGTAGAGAAAAATAAAAGAATAGTTATTAAGATAGATTCTGAGGATGATATAGAGCACTCAAAACATATAAAATTAGCGCAAATATTAAATGTCACCACCAGAGCACAAGCTCTTGTTAAATGTAAAGAAGTACCTCAATTAGAGAACAGTGATATATTTACTATCTTGAATATCACTAAAGATAATTTGATTAAATTACAACAGGAAGATAAATCTCTACTTCCACATTTTGAACAATTAAATAGGGTTGGTGACAGACAAATTTCATATTTATTGGTGGATGATGTCCTTATAAGACAATTTGTAGGTAATAAAAAGCTAAAAATAATACAAATAATGTATACCTGAGTCCCTTAGGACTAGAATATTAAAAGTGTCACATGACAGTCCATTAGCTGGTCACATGAGCTATAGAAAAACATTAGACAGGATAAGAGAACATTGTTTTTTGGCCAGGCTTAGAGAAAGACATTAAAATATTTCTCAGATCATGCCAAATCTGTACAACACTGAATAAAGACCCCTCAAACCATAAAGCTCCCATTCAGGAGATGGACACAAACCACAAACCCTTTTATCAGATAGCTATAGACATAATAGGACCAATACCACAACAGTCCCAGAGAGGACATAGATTTATCTTAACTATAATAGACTTTGCCACCAGATGGTTAGAGGCTATTCCTCTGGTGAATGCTCTACCTCAGAGTCTATTTGTAGTGCATTATTAACTGTTTTTACTAAGTTCGGATTTCCTCAAATTATTTTATCAGACAATGGGACACAATTTGCATCCCAGATAACCTCATGCCTTTACAGACATGCTAGAGATTACACAGGTATTTTCCCCTCGCTACAGACCCCCAAACTAATGGTGCTGTAGAAAGAGCAAACCAGACCATTAAGAGCATGTTAAGGAAAGTAGCTGTTGACCAGGAACATAATTGGGATAAATTTTTTACCTCTGGTATTATTTGCCTACCGTGAAGTGCCTCATGAGTCAACTAAATACTCCCCCTTTGAATTAATGTTTGGTACAAACCCTGAGAAGCCCCCTTAAAATTTTTAAAAACAATATTTTACCTTCTTTACAAGAAGAAAACATTCAAACCTCTGACTGGGTTGAGCAGATTAGAAATAACTTGACTTATGCAAATAAATTTGCAGAGGCCCACTTAAATAATAGCAATAAGAAAAATAGGAATTGAAAAGAATAGAAATAGAAAATTAAGGACACTGAATGAAGGTGATAGTGCATATGCCTTATATCCACAAGACAGTAACAAATGGAGAGGTCCATATCAGGTTAAGAGTAGAAGAGGCAAGACAAACTACATATTAGACATAGAAGGGAAAGATACATTATGTCACATTGACACCCTAAAGAAATATATTGACAGACCAAAAAAATATTTGAACTCATTCTTACAAACAGATCAATCCTCATTGAAATATTTAGATAGTTTAGCTACACAATTAGTTCAATTTCAGAACTGGGCTATCAATAAAAAGATACCAGAAGATGACACTATAAAAATTTTTGAGTATGCTGTCACAAAATGCATTAATCAGAATAAACTTAATTGCAAAGACATTGATTCCTTCCAAATTAACCATTTTCATCAGTTGGAAAACTTGTATGAATCAATTGCCAATAACTTTACTAGTGATCAGGTGAAAGCAAACCAGTTAGTTTTAGACTTATTGAATATTCATTCTGTGTCTAATGATCCTCAATTATTGAATGTCATATCTCATGACACAGAAGACAATGATATTATCTGTAAAGAAATTCCAGTCATTAGTGAAGATCTTGAATGATCTTACAAAAATAAATTATTCCTCAGACATATCTATTGATAAAAAGACTGAAGTAGAAAAGTTGATGCATAATTTCAGCATGGTAATTTCTAATAAGCCAGGGAGAACAACTAGCATTCAACACAAAATTAGATTAATAGAAGGAAAAACATTTAAAGCTAAATGCTATGATATACCATATAAATACAGGGAGTTATTAGACAAAGAAATAAAGAGCTTGTTAGAGAATGGCCTTATAAGACATTCTGAATCATCTTACAAATCCCCAGTAGTTCTAGTTAAGAAAAAGAATGGAACAATGAGACTCTGTTGCGATGACAGAGGTCTTAATACAATAACACAAATAGACAAACAACCTCTAGCTAATGTAGATGACGTAGTGAATGATATGGCACATGCCAGCATTTTTTCTCATTTGGACTTAACGCGTGGCTTCTGGCAAATACCCATGGAAGAAAACTCTAAGAAATTTACAGCCTTTGCTACACATGACAATTTTTATGAATGGAATGTCATGCCATTTGGGTTAGTGAATAGCACTGCCACATTTACTAAAATGATGTCATCCATTTTTAAAAAACCAACCTAATGTTAAACACTATGTGGATGATGTCTGTATTTTCAGTCAGGACTGGGATACTCATATGAAAACACTAAATGACCTATTAATTATATTCAGAGATCATAATCTCACAGTGTCCCCCCAGACAAAATTAAAATAGGTTTTCAACACATAGATTTTTTGGGCTACAATATAGGTCATGGTACAATAAAACCCACAATCACTAATGTTAGCAAAATTTTGGACATAAAAACCCCTTGGAAACTAAAACACAAGTTAGAGCCCTCATTGGACTATGTTGTTATTACAACAAATTTGTAAAGAACTTTTAGTGGATATTATAGACCCACTTAGGGAACTCACTAAGAAAAACATGAAAAATAAAAGAGTTAGATGGACCAGTGAATGTCAGTCTGCACTTGCAAGATTATGAAAATCACTTTAACAATCCTCCCATTTTGAAAGCCTTTAATTCAAACAATAACTTTGGTATTATGTAGTGATGCTTCAAATATTGCCATTGGTGCGTGCTTAATGGAAAAAGACAATAAAGTAAATAGACCCATATTTTATCTGAGTAGGAAACTGACAGAGACAGAAAGAAAATACTCTGTTATAGGAGAGAGAATGTTTAGCCATAGTCTGGTCTATAACTAAATTACAGAAATATTTATTAGGTAGAAAATTTTCAGTGTGGATAGATCACAAGCCACTGATAGAATTTAAACATAAACAAATAAATAATTCCAAATTAACCAGATGGTCTTTACTTTTACAAGATTATGATTTTCATATAAAACATATCAAAGGTTCAGACAATTTTATACCAGATATTTTATCAAGGCTAACTGAATAAATTGATCAGATATTTTGTTGCTGGCATAATAATTAAATAACAATTAATAACATACAAAATATTTTTCTTGATTGTTAAATGAAATTTATCTTAGACTTAACTAGTACACATATATACATACATTGATAAATAATAATGTGATTTACATAGATATTATAAATGGAGAATAGTAATTTGAGTTAGCATATTTGGTAACACATAGTAATTTTTTTTTTAGAAATTCTTACTCAAGAATATAAATTCATTCAGCATGATATATTATGATTATATTTTTTGTTGATTATGGCACATTGTACTTCATGTTAATAAATGACTTGGCAATAATTTTTTTTTGAAGATTGTTAATGTTAGGTTGGTGTTTAAAAACACTGACATGGCAAATTTTTTTTGTAATAGAAAGACATTGTGAACAATTTATTCTATATAATGGCATTGAACAAATTTTTTTTTGAGATGGCATACATTGGCATTGTAATTTATATTTTTTTAAAATATTGCATGAATTGACATTGATTAGCAAATTATTGTATATAATGGTATTGTACATTATTTTTATCATTTACTTAGTACATATTAGGAAGATTGTTTACATAGATTTTGGTAACATGAAATAACATTTTTTTTTGTGACATGATTAGTTGTTACCATTACTTGTAATTATTTGGGTACCACAAACTTGTACTTGTTCACCAAATTTTGAGGTGATATACATATTGATATAACAGGATAAAAAAAAAAAAAAAAAGTATACCACTGTTAGACATTGTGTAATTTGAAACTGTGGAATATATTATGTTGGTACTATGAATTAGTTATAATGTTGAGATGGACTTAGGTAATATTGTTCATAATCATTTGTTTTTTCTCAATTAGTTATTGTACTTGGTTTATCCAAGGGTTGGTCGGAGAAGGACCATATTAAGCAGCAGGGACGCCTGTATGTTGATTGTACCCCATGAGATCCAGCCAGGTGGCTGATGATTATTATTTATTGAATTAAGAGTATGGACATCGGTATTGTCATACTGTCTTATTTGAATTTCTTCGGATAACTACGCATATATTTAAGTTAAAGGCATGGGAATGCCATGATATTGTAATTGAGTTTAATGGGGATATAGAATATATTTTAAGCATCGCTTCGGCACGATATGCCGCGTTGTATACAGTAACAATTGATAAAATAATTAATTTGATTTTGACAATGCTGTAGTATTAAGATACCACATTGTAAGACATATAATTTATGGTTGTAACTTCTGTCAATTTTTTTCATGATGTTGATGCAAATATATGCACCTATAATGTTATTTTGTAGATAACTTATTATAAATAGAAATACAAGTGTATATATATTGATGTATATAGTTACTCTAGTTGCATAGAGTGGAATATTTTTTTTGATACATTGATTGTAACTTATCATAAATTAAGGATGGTACAGATCTATAGTGCAATTAATAATAGTTTTTTTTTAGAGAAATGTTGCACATTTTTGGTGGGTGGGGAGGTGTAAAGGTATAATTGTGTAAAGGTATAATTGTGTAAAGGTGTAATTGTTTCGTGTAAAAATATAATTGTTTCGAAACACTAGGATCACTTTTAATTTAACTAAATCCAGGTTTTTTATATTTCCGGAAGTAAGAATAAATTTGACAGTTGAAGATCCACTCTCGTATAGGACAGACGTGTCATTGTATTTATTCTGAGTGATATATATATTAATTTATTCTGAGTGATCACGAGAGAGTTATAGTTCACCTCCATGTTGGAGATATTGTGCTAGACAGTTTATTATATACATGTACTTGGATATTATAGATGGATCCTTTGAACTTGATTGAGTTCCTATTTGAATGTGGTAATTTATTGGATTGATTATTACAATATGTACTCGGAATTTATTTCATCATTTTTTTTATAATATTATTGTGTCGAGAATAAATACTTGAATCAGCAAAGAACTCTTGTATCAAGTTATTTTTGATGTTGTGATTTGTGAATAAGAAAGAACCGCCACAGCTACCATAAACACGCCTCCAGTTCACAATCTATATTGATACAGCAATGAACTTAATACCCTGTCAAAAATGGGAATAATTATACACTGACAAATGCTGATAGCAGTGA
>JAGDYQ010000013.1:6827991-6842559 GCA_021962125.1 Bulinus truncatus | reverse complement strand
GTGTAGTGTGACGAGCCATTGTTATTGTTACTTATGTAGTGTGACAAGCCATTGTTATTGTTACTTGTGTAGTGTGACAAGCCATTGTTATTGTTACTTGTGTAGTGTGACAAGCTATTGTTATTGTTACTTGTGTAGTGTGACAAGCCATTGTTATTGTTACTTGGCTCCTTTAATAATTTCTCTTGTCGAATATTTTAAATTGATAACTCTGCGCCCATGATGTACATCTAAGGATAAAGAAGATTTAAATCATTGAGTTGAATCAAAATATTACTCTATGGAACATTTTTATAACTACCTGTGATTTAGTAAGTGTTTCAAACGCCTGGTTCCAATATGTTACTGAAAATTGTGTACCACGTGACGTTGGTAACCAATGAGAGTGAAACATGTCCATTTTTTGGGGTTATCAACTTGCTCTTAAATTGTTGCCAATGGCTTGGAAAGGTTACGGCAGGTATTTTACTATAAAAATGTTTGAAACATAATTGAACTTTTCATTTGATGTGGATATCTTCTAGAAATCTAGAGTGTTGCTATGGCATCTCAAAAACTAGGGCTGTGTTTTATTTAATGCACAATGCAGCAATACATTTACCATGAATTTTAAACCAAAAAAAAAAGTGTTAGCTTTACATCAAGGCTACCATGAACATATTACCACACAGATATCGCTTTACCTATTTCTCACACAGGAAAGTAAACTGAATGACCTAACTCCGGAATAAAAATTGGAGTCAGTAACAAATGGGACTTGAAATTGGTCTTGTCTTGACTTTTCTATTTGTCAACTTTAGGTTCAGCTAATTAAAAGTCTGTTTTACCCCCCCCCCCCCAACCACCCCGTCCACTATTCATCTGTTGGTTTCTAATTCAGACTCAGTTATTCCCAGGATTCCGGACGCAGCAAAAATAAGGGAGGAAAGTGGGAAAGAAATGAAAAAATAAATTATTTCTGTCAGAAAGACGCCCAGTAAACCAACGAGAAGTACAAAATAAACGATACTAGCACAATTGAACGATTGTGACTTGAACTCTTCTGAGAATCCAATTTTAAAACCATCTCACTTTCTCTCCTATTTACTCAATGTATACACAAACCGACATACATAACAGGACCAGTAACCAAAACACACATACACACCCGGGCCGGTAACCCAAACACATATACCCACCAGAGCCGGTAATCCAAACACACATACACACCAGAGGCGGTAATCCAAACACACATACACACCAGAGCCGGTAACCCAAACACACATACACACCAGAGCCGGTAACCCAAACACACATACACACCAGGGCCGGTAACCCAAACACACACATACACACCCAGGGCCAGTAACCCAAAATAACATACACACTAGGGCCAGTAACCCAAACACACATACACACCTGGGCCGGTAACCCAAAATAACATACACACTAGGGCCGGTAACCCAAACACACATACACACCAGGGCCGGTAACCCAAAATAACATACACACTAGGGCCGGTAACCCAAACACACATACACACCAGGGCCGGTAACCCAAACACACATACACACCAGGGCCGGTAACCCAAAATAACATACACACTAGGGCCGGTAACCCAAACACACATACACACTAGGGCCGGTAACCCAAACACTTTTCACGGGCCCCATGTCCTGTAGACTACGTTGCTTTCAATTTTTTTTTAACTTAATTTAGTTCGTTTCATCAAAGTTTGGCGTTGTCAGAGAGAAATGGAAACAAAAGAACCCAACATGTCAGAGTTTGTCAGAGACCCAGGTTTAATGGAGACAGAAGGGGCCCATTAGTTAGAACAAGTCAAGGGTCCAGATAAAAAAAATACACAAAGAATACTAGTCACAGTTTGTCAGAGGCCCAGATAAAATGAAGAAACACACAGACACAAACATACACATACATACACACACAAGTCTAGTGTAATTCAGCTGCTCACCTTCGAAGGGGGAGGGAAGAGAAAAGATAAGGTGGGAGGGGGTTACCATACTAGTGATTCTGCATTATTCCATGAAAGTTAACTATCATGTAGCGATTATCTTAATGTTAACATAATCATTGAAGATAATGCAGTCTTAATCCCAAGGGCCCATTAGTAAACCCATGGGCCCATCAAGTCCAGTTCATTGGGCCCAATATACAGCTAACGTTGTGCTGACGGTACTCAGTGTATACTTTTATGTTAACATGGTGTGTATACAAACATTTCGATTGATTGCTAAGCTGTGAATACTTATATTGCAATTTTAACATTATCTGGATACACTCATTTGAAAGTTCTTCTTCTCCACTGAATAAACACTTACGTTAAACCAGGGAGAAATGGGTGGGTATAACACCTGCATGATGTGGTTAATGAGTTCGATTCCTGCCAAGTCCCTGTCACTTACATATGTCCCCCTTGGTGCCTACGTAGCCATTGCACTTGCACTATCGGCAATGTTGGGGAGTAAAAAAAAAAAGGGACTCCTAATACCGCTCATTTATCTTATGCATAGAATTCATGAGATCTCATCCCTACATGGACTTGAAAAAAAACACAAAGGATAAAGTATAGTTTCTGATAAAGATTTTTTAAAATAGATATCAAATATTTTATTTATTTAGTAATGAACTAAATATTGAAAAATTTAACGATTCAAGTAAAATGCATGAAACTGAATATTTAAAAACACAGTTGTGTTAAACTATTTAAAAACATATCCTAGTTTTTAAAACAAATCCTGTTTGTCTGATCTATGAAATTATGTTTGATTGTTTCTAAGTAATGTAAGTGTTGTCGATGCTCTTGTTGATGTTGTTTTGTAACGTTGATGATCATGTTCCAATTAAGGCAATATGTGGCAACTCTGGACATACATTTCCAGTGTCTCCTCTGGTCCTGAGTCAAGTCTAAAATGACGTCAATTAATTCCATTTTAAGAGTAAAGACCTTTTTCCCCCTCCTCCCCACTTTGAATGTCATGTGACTCTTTAAAAAAAAATCTATGGACAGAGAAATACAGGAAGCAACTTGGACACAACCTGGTTTAGAATTCCCATTGATTCATCAAGCGAACCTAAGAAATGGATGATGGGAGAAAACTAACTCGGGAGCTAAGGGGAGAGAATTGTGATATAAAAACAAAGGCCATTAATTTGCCTCCGAAAACTCCTAAGATCTAATACTTAGATCTAAAGGGAGGTAACAGTAACGACTTGAATAAAAACTGTTTTTGTCTCCCCTCGTTATATCAACCCCTCCCCCCACACACCCCCATCCCTACTCCGACCCACTATGTGTGTGTGTAATAATTATCCTGTTTTGGCTAGTGGTGACGCAAGTTATTGCAACATTTATTTTTTTTTTTCAAAGATGACAATTTTTTTTAATTCCCACCTTGCAATCCACCTCGCCGTGGTATTTACACACCACTAATGGAAGTGAAGCACGAGGACTGGTTTAGTCCGGTTCACTGTACAGTTTTAAGTGAAGCTGTTTGATGTCATGTGATCAAGTTAGAATCAATTTATGAGTGACTGGCACTTGACAAAATGTGAGTCTTTCAGCATTATTTGAACTGTGCTTGGCGAACTTTTGTAATTGTGTTGTTTAGTTTTGCAGTGCCGTCGCCCGGTGGGGGGGGGGGGGGGAGCTACCAGTTCACTTGAATGTTCCCCTGTTATTAATTTACAATTGTAACGAATCGGTGCCCCTTTATTTACCTTATAAGTAACTATCATAGATCTCCCTGGTCCCTGATTTCAGAGGTTTTCTTTCAGGGGTGTAAAGGTATTGTTTTGTACATGTGTTTGATCACAGTTTGTAACTAACTGGAGATCCGAGTTTTTTTTATGTTGACGTAAGAAAATAGTCAGTTAGATTTTTGCTCTTGAGTAGTGAGGATGTCTGTTTAGTGAATAGTGTTTTATTACCTTTGAACAAGGTCGATGTTATAAAAAAAATACAGTTTGTATCTTATCTTTAATGTCTTGGTCTATGAAGTATTAAATAATGAATCAGCAATCAGCTTTGTTTATTCATTGAGATGAATGTGAAGAACGTAATGTAAGGTCGGTCATCATCATCACGCTACTACAACGCCTCCTCATTGAACTATTAATAACAGTCGGTCGGTGAATCGGACCCAAAAGCACACACCCCGACAAGGGGCTACCTATAGATTTTTGTATTTCTTAGTTATATAAATAAAACACTGCCACTGATTTTAGTAAAGGGGTTGGGGGGGGGGGGTCCGACACACATTTGGTTTTATCAGACAAATGAATCTTGGAAAATCTTTTATCAAAGTATTCAATGTACGATGGAACAATGGGGGAGGAGAGGGTCCAGCGTAGGGGATGTGTAAGGAATATGTGTTGTGAGTGAGCGTTTTGTGTGTTGTGAGTGAGCGTTTTGTGTGTTGTGAGTGAGCGTTTTGTGTGTTGTGAGTGAGCGTGTGTGTTGTGAGTGAAAGTGTGTGTTGTGAGTGAGCGTTTTGTGTGTTGTGAGTGAGCGTGTGTGTTGTGAGTGAAAGTGTGTGTTGTGAGTGAAAGTGTGTGTTGTGAGTGAGCGTTTTGTGTGTTGTGAGTGAGCGTGTGTGTGTTGTAGAGTGAAAGTGTGTGTTGTGAGTGAGCGTTTTGTGTGTTGTGAGTGAGCGTGTGTGTTGTGAGTGAAAGTGTGTGTTGTGAGTGAAAGTGTGTGTTGTGAGTGAGCGTTTTGTGTGTTGTGAGTGAGCGTGTGTGTTGTGAGTGAAAGTGTGTGTTGTGAGTGAGCGTTTTGTGTGTTTGTGAGTGAGCGTGTGTGTTGTGAGTGAAAGTGTGTGTTGTGAGTGAGCGTTTTGTGTGTTGTGAGTGAGCGTGTGTGTTGTGAGTGAAAGTGTGTGTTGTGAGTGAGCGTTTTGTGTGTTGTGAGTGAGCGTTTTGTGTGTTGTGAGTGAAAGTGTGTGTTGTGAGTGAGCGTTTTGTGTGTTGTGAGTGAGCGTTTTGTGTGTTGTGAGTGAGCGTGTGTGTTGTGAGTGAAAGTGTGTGTTGTGAGTGAGCGTTTTGTGTGTTGTGAGTGACCGTTTTGTGTGTTGTGAGTGAGCGTGTGTGTTGTGAGTGAAAGTGTGTGTTGTGAGTGAGCGTTTTGTGTGTTGTGAGTGACCGTTTTGTGTGTTGTGAGTGAGCATTTTGTGTGTTGTGAGTGAGCGTTTTGTGTGTTGTGAGTGAGCGTTTTGTGTGTTGTGAGTGAGCGTGTGTGTTGTGAGTGAGCGTTTTGTGTGTTGTGAGTGAGCATTTTGTGTGTTGTGCATTTTCTTTGGAATGTAGTACAGAATATTGTGTTGAATAATAATATTTTCTTCAATCTGTTCTGATTTGAAATATCTGGCTGTTGTACATATGATGATGATCAAACTTTGAGCGTGTTAACTGGAATGAAATCATCTTGTCACATTCTTGTATATCCTTTCAAACATTATTTATCAATAGAGAGATCATTCATTTTATGTCATGTACTATTATTTCAAGAAAATATAAATCGATAGCTTTACTATTTATAGTATTTAACCATTATACACTTGTAAGACTTAAAGTAGGCATAATTTAAAGTAATTTCTCTATTTTAATTGACTGGCATCCATACGTTTAAAAGATTGGGAACCATCGATACGGGCAGTAAATTTTTTTATTGGTTTTATAGGTTATATAGGTTACTAGTTGCAAGTACCCGGCTTTAAAATAAGGTTTTATGTTTACCTTCTGTTTTCTCCCTACCCCCTCTCTCCCTTCCTCTCTCTCTCCCTCCCTTTCTCCCTCCCTCTCTCCCTCCCTCTCCCTCCCTCTCTCTCCCATTTCTCTCCCTCCCACCCTCCCTCTGCCATCTCCCCTCTCCCCCTCCTTCTCTCCCCCCTGTCCATCCCCCTCCCTCCTTCTCTCCCCCTTCCTCCTTCCCTCTCTCCCTCCCTACCCCTCTCTTTATCTCTTCCTCCCATTTCTCCCATCCTCTCTCTCCCTCTCTCCTTCCCTCCCCTCTCTCTCCCCCCTCACTCTTCATCTCTCTCCCTCCCTCTCTCCCACCCTCTCTCTCTCTCCCTCTCCCCCACCCTCTCCCTCCCTCCCTCCCCTCTCTCCCTCCCTCCCCTCTCTCCCTCCCTTCCTTTCTCTTTCCTTCCCTCCCTTTCTATCTCCCTCTCCCATCTCCCCCTCTCCCCTCCTTCTCTCCCCTGTCCATCCCCCTCCCTCCTTCTCTCCCCCTTCCTCCTTCCCTCTCTCCCTCCCTACCCCCTCTCTTTATCTCTTCCTCCCATTTCTCCCATCCTCTCTCTCCCTCTCTCCTTCCCTCCCCCTCTCTCTCCCCCTCACTCTTCATCTCTCTCCCTCCCTCTCTCCCACCCTCTCTCTCTCCCCTCTCCCCCACCCTCTCCCTCCCTCCCTCCCCTCTCTCCCTCCCTCCCCTCTCTCCCTCCCTTCCTTTCTCTTTCCTTCCCTCCCTTTCTCTCTCCCTCTCCCATCTCCCCCTCTCCCCTCCTTCTCTCCCCCTGTCCATCCCCCCCTCCCTCCCTCTCTCCCCCTTCCTCCCTCCTACCCCTCCTTTCCTCTCTCTCCCCCTGCCCCCCCCCCCTCTCTCTCTCTCTCTCTCCCTCCCTCCTCTCTCTCTCTCTCTCTCTATATATATATATATATATATATATATATATGTATATATATATATATACTTATTATTATGGCTTCACACACTTCTTCTAAAATCCTTCTTCATTCCTTTACCTTCCTCAAACTGTACAAATCAGAGAGCATGAAAAAACATCAACAATTCTTCGCATCACAAAGGGCACAATACAGCACCGGCGCGCAAGTTCTATTCGATCATAAGGAAATGACGTCACAGAGGGTGAATTTTATTTATGGCGCCGTCGAGATTACTTTAATATAGTAAAATACTAAAATAAAAAAAATTAATTACAATTAAACTACCCATCGAGATGAAACGAAACCTGTCCTATAACCTTCCCCATGTAATTATGTGTATGTGTAACAAATTTCACGTTATCTGTTTTTCTGGATCTTGAGTTATAAGGGAACAGACAGACAGACAGACAGATAGACAGACAGACAAAAAATGCGTCTTATAATATAAGTATCTCTATACTTATAAGAAATTTGTTACACATACACATAATTACATGGGGGAGGTTATAGGACAGGTTTCGTTTCATCTCGATGGGTAGTTTAATTTGTATATATATATATATATATATATATATATATATATATAGAGAGAGAGAGAGGGAGGGAGGGAGAGAGAGATAAAGAGAGAGAGAGGGGGCAGGGGGAGGAGAGGAAGGAAAGGGTAGGAGGGAGGGAGGGGAGAGAGGGAGGAGGGGTGGACAGGGAGAGAAGGAGAGGAAGATGGGAGAGGGGAGCAGGGAGAGAGGTAGAGAAAGAAGTGAAGGAGAGGAGGGTAGGGAGGGATAGGGGGAGGAGGAAAGGAGAGGGTGGGAGAGATGGAGAGAGAGAGAAGAGTGAGGGGGCAGGGAGGGAGAGAGGAGGTAATGAGGGAGGGATGAATGGGGAGAGAGTTGGGAGAGAGGGAGGGAGAAAGGAGGGAGGGAGGGAGAGAGGGGGCAGGGGAGGGAGAGGGGGGATGGGAGAAATGGGAGGGAGTGAGAGATAAAGAGAGAGGGAGAGAGGGCAGGAGGGGAGAGATGGGAGGAGGAAGGGAGGAAGGTGGAGAGAGAGGGGACGGGGGTGAGAGAAGAAGGGAGGGGAGATAGGGAGAGAGAGGGAGATGGGAGAGTTAGAGAAGGGAAGGAGAGGGAGGAAAAAGAGGGACAGGGAGGGAGGAGAGGGAGGGGAGAGACAGGGTAGGGAGAAAACAAAAGATAAAACAGAAAACCTTATTTTAAACCCGGGCAAAGCCGAGTACTTGCAACTAGTATAGTATATATATATATATATATATATATATATATATATATATATATATATACTTATAAGACGCATTTGTTGTCTGTCTGTCTGTCTGTTCCCTTATAACTCAAAATCCAGACAAATAACGTGAAATTTGTTACACATACACATAATTACATGGGGAAGGTTATAGGACAGGTTTCGTTTCATCTCGATGGGTAGTTTAATTGTAATTAATTTTTTTTTTATTTTAGTATTTTACTATATTAAAGTAATCTCGACGGCGCGACATATAGGTTATATAGTAGGTTATATAGGTTATATAGGTTATATAGATTATATAGGTTTTATCAAATGACTAGCTGTACCCTGCAAAACCTTTACATAGATTTATATCCCCTTAGGCTTGATCATTAGGGCAGATCCGATTTTATCACGATTGTATTTTAAACTGGAATACTGTTGTATTAATTCTTTACTTTCGATTTAACGCAGAACCCAAATCGCTTTTATATATACATACTAATCTATTTCATTTTTCCTTGATTTTTTTTTTAAGTTTTGTTAATTTTGTTGATTGATTTCTTTTTTAGTTTGACTTTTTCATCTATCTAATGACACATTATAGAGCTAAATTATATTAGGACTCAGCTGTAGACATGCTTGTAAGTAAACATATTATGTGATGGTTGAATGCAATTGGCAGATTTAGTGCTTAGGCTTAGGGGAAAAAGTACGCAGGGGGGTCCCGGGTGAATGTCATATGCTGGGGACGAGAGAACATTTTTTTATTACAACTAGATGACACAAGAATGTCCCATCGCTGAGCCCTCGCCACACCCACCAACCTTCAAACGCGGGGCAACTGGGGATGGTGGTCTTAGTCGCCATTCACTGTGTTAACTGGGAGCCATTGTTGTTCGCCGGGAGCCATTGGTGTTCACTGTGAGCCCATGGTGTTCACTGGGTGCCATTGATGTTCACTGTGAGCCCCTGGTGTTCACTGTGAGCCCATGGTGTTCACTGGGAGCCCTTGCTGTTCACTGGGTGCCATTGATGTTCACTTTAAGCCCTTGCTGTTCACTGGGTGCCATTGGTGTTCACTGTGAGCCCATGGTGTTCACTGGGAGCCCTTGCTGTTCACTGGGTGCCATTGGTGTTCACTGTGAGCCCATGATGTTCACTGTGAGCCCTTGCTGTTCACTGGGTTCCATTGGTCTTCACTGGGAGCCCTTGCTGTTCACTGGGTGCCATTGATGTTCACTGTGAGCCCTTGCTGTTCACTGGGAGCCCATACTGTTCACTGTGAGCCCTTGCTGTTCACTGGGTTCCATTGGTCTTCACTGGGAGCCCATGGTGTTCACTGTGAGCCCATTGATGTTCACTGGGAGCCCTTGCTGTTCACTGGGTGCCATTGATGTTCACTGTGAGCCCATGGTGTTCACTGGGAGCCCTTGCTGTTCACTGGGTGCCACTGATGTTCATTGTGAGCCCATGGTGTTCACTGGGAGCCCTTGCTGTTCACTGGGTGCCACTGATGTTCATTGTGAGCCCATGGTGTTCACTGGGAGCCCTTGCTGTTAACTGGGTGCCATTGGTGTTCACTGTGAGCCCATGATGTTCACTGGGAGCCCTTGCTGTTCACTGGGTGCCATTGGTGTTCACTGTGAGCCCATGATGTTCACTGTGAGCCCTTGCTGTTCACTGGGTTCCATTGGTCTTCACTGGGAGCCCTTGCTGTTCACTGGGTGCCATTGATGTTCACTGTGAGCCCTTGCTGTTCACTGGGAGCCCATACTGTTCACTGTGAGCCCTTGCTGTTCACTGGGTTCCATTGGTCTTCACTGGGAGCCCATGGTGTTCACTGTGAGCCCATTGATGTTCACTGGGAGCCCTTGCTGTTCTCTGGGTGCCATTGGTGTTCACTGGGTTCCATTGGTCTTCACTGGGAGCCCATGGTGTTCACTGTGAGCCCATTGATGTTCACTGGGTGCCATTGATGTTCACTTTGAGCCCTTGCTGTTCATTGCTAGCCCTTGCTGTTCACTGGGTTCCATTGGTCTTCACTGGGAGCCCTTGCTGTTCACTGGGTGCCATTGATGTTCACTGTGAGCCCTTGCTGTTCACTGGGAGCCCATGCTGTTTACTGGGAGCCCTTGCTGTTCACTGGGTGCCATTGATGTTCACTGTGAGACAATGGTGTTCACTTGGAGCCCATGGTGTTCACTGGGAGCCCATGGTGTTCACTGGGAGCCATTGGTGCCACTTAGTTTGCCTATCTATTAGAACAGCTCTGCTTGCAGAAAGCCATGGGCCAGAATAGCTTCCGTTCTCTGTGGTACTTTAAGGGTCTTATCCTGTAGCCGGGCCAGGTTTAGTCAACTGTTTGATATTTCATCACGAAGTATCTCTACCTGCAGCTACATTTATTGACTCAAGAGGTTTGACAGGTTTAATGCTAACTAAGAGAAATGGTGTTGGGTGCATTGCAACAGTGAAGGCATCCCCACCCCCACCCCCCATCACCACCACCACAATCACCCACCTCTTTCCCCCGAAGGTTGTACGCTGCCAGTCTTGTGCGTGATTTGATATTGATGGGTACCAGTTGGTCTCGGTCGATAATGCAGTGATAACGAGATTTGAGTGGGAAGCTTGGACGTGTGTAAATCTGTAATTCTGTCCTCAATTATCCCTGGCGGGTGAAAGATGGAGGACAGTCCCAAAAATAGAAAGGGGAGGGTGGGAGTAACTCAACTAGGTGGAAGTGGAGACTGTCAGGAGAGTTAAACTCTTGTACAAATCCTGGTTGAACTGTTAAGACGACAGGTTAACAGGTACATGTTCAGTCATCAAGAGGTAACGTTGACTGTTTTATATCTGAACATTACTGGACAAAGGTAATTGCTTTTTTTTTTTTGGGGGGGGGGGAGCCATTGGGAGTTAACTCCTAATATAATCTCTTAGTTGTCGAGGACTAGTTGCCTCCCGTGTTAATATGTTTACAGTAATAGTTTGAAAACCCACTAGTCTGTACAAAAGAATATTGTATGCCTGTTAATTAATTACAGTAATGGAGCAAAGTGTAACATTAGACTTTTACGGTAATCTGTGAGTTAAAAAAAAATTCGAATAAGTAAAAAAATTAGTTATCTTTAAGTATGTATTACATGCAGTCATTACGTTTACATATGTATGTATATTAACTCAGCACATATTCTTTACATGTGTAATTTGTGTATGTATATTAACTCACATATACTTATATTTAATGTATTACTTCACACATCCAAATTATGCATGCATATATTTCTAGGACGAATGTTCCATTTACAAGCTGTGACACCATTTTATGCCTCAAATCAACACAAGTAGCCAATAAATTAAAAAAAAAAAACATTGTTGATGTCAGTCCAGTGTACGTCACGGGTAATCAGGAAATGCAATTCTATAACTAACTTAGACCAGGAATTAAAATTAAAAGTAACAATTAGTCTAACAATCCTATTCTACATCCTGATCTTTACAATTCCGGTCTCCATGGGGATTAATTAATCACAACATCGTCTCTGTGGATTAAACTGGGCGTGTCATGTAGTCAACAAAAAACTTCTACAGGAACTTGTTACGACCCTGACTCGCATACTAATAAACACAAAAATGCATCAATCTTTTATATTTTGGTTAACCATATATGAGAGAGAGTGAGAGAGAGAGAGAGAGAGAGAGAGAGAGAGAGAGAGAGCGACTTTGCACCAAATTTCACCTGGAAACATTCCATGGGTCTCACCAAGGATCGAACCCAGGACTCTAAGGTCGACAGTCAGGTATCTACACCACTCGGCCATCCGTCCCACTTTAAAAATTGACTAAATAATTGTCTTAATTCCATATCCATATTTAGGCATTGGTTTCCACATTTGGACCTGGTCTGTACAGTGTACACCTACAATTGTTACCTGGGAAGGACAATCAGACCATTTCGGTTATTATATCCCGCAGGTAGCGAGTAAAGACAATAATTTAGCTAATACGATGGCCTCCTAGCCTCTCTATAACTCTCTTTCTTTTCTACCTTACTCAACGACTCTCTCATATTAAGCAAATCTTCAAGTAATTACTCAGCTATATTTAGTATTAGTACATAAAGGCTACAAACGCTCTAATAAATTGACTTACAAATATGTTTCCCTCATTACAATGAGTGATGTATATAAATAACTGTAGCGTTGCTTTATTTCAAATATGTAGACCTACTAAACAAATATTAAACGAAACTAATTCTTAAGGGTTGATTTCCCTTAGACAAACTAATTTCTTGACATTTTGAATACATTGTATGTGGTGATTCGTGAAACTACCTACTACTGACCCTGATGTAAGGAACTCCTCCACTGACCCATGTGTAAGAGACTCCTGCACTGACTCAGATGAAAGTAATCCTGCACTGACCCAGATGTAAGAGACTTCTGCACTGACCCAGATGAAAGAGACTCCTGCACTGACCCAGATGAAAGTAATCCTGCACTGACCCAGATGTAAGAGACTCCTGCACTGACCCAGATGAAAGTAATCCTGCACTAAGCCAGATGTAAAAGACTCCTGCACTGACCAGGCCCGTAGCTAGAGGGGGACTAGGGGGGGGGCTGAGCCCCCCCCCGTTCATGACCTGAGCCCCCCCCCGTGCATGATTTGAGCTTTTTGACAAAATTTTAATAATGAAACATCAATCATTTTGTTAAATAAATCAATAATAATAAAAACTTAAAAGTTTATATTTTGGCAATCATTCAGGCTATTTTACTTACATATATAGCTTATCTAATTTTTGGGCATAAACGATTGAATCTTATTGAAGTTCACTTCTGGGTATTTTGGGCAGCATTGGCATTCGGGGCTTCAACAGCCGTGTGTGAGAACAGTTTCTCAACCCTCACACGAATGCTCACCCCATATCACTGATCATTGTTACAAAAGCGTCTAAGCAATCTTTTCCTGCTTGCATTTGAAAAAAGATTTAACAGACAATCTGAATGCTGAAGCATTTTTAGTTAAATTCATGCTAAACCACTACGTTTGCAAATTTGAAACGTATAGTGATATAAGTTCGCAGCTAGTTCCGACGAGTGTGGGGGGGGATCAGGGGGGAAGATGCCCAGGGGCCCGGCGAGTTTTTAGGGCCCGGACTGAGCTGGCCAATCAACTTTTTAAAATATTAATATCAGCACGGGGGCCAATCATACCTGCCCAGGGGCCCGAAATTTCTGTCGGCTGGCCTGTTAGCAGCCTTGTAATAGTTTTATATATTAATATCTTCTGAGGACAACTAGCAACTTAAATAAATTAATACAATAACATTGACTTCTGACTACATTTTTATACATAGGGCTATGTATAATAAAATAGTAAAGTACAAACTCCGTGATTTCTGACAGATGTTATTTAATTTGCAAATTTACTTTTTAGCAGAATTAATTTTATTTTAAATTGAATAATTGCGACTGGTCAATTTGTTGTTGATAGATCTGTTCTTTGTTTTCAATATTTTATAAGAAATATCACACAAATAGCTAAGCTATATTCGTGCATCTTTGTCGTTCTTCCCGGGTTGTACGTTAAACCAACAGTATAATAATATAAATCAGGTATCTATTGTGTAGCAAGACAAATGGTCAATATATTTATAACAGGAGTCAGAAATTGCTCAGCCTCAATAAATTTTTATCATTAAAACTCTTTACTGTTTAAATTATTTTTAACAAAACTGCAACAAGCCATGCATTATTGAAACGTAGTTAAAATTATATACATGTATTTCTAATCAATAGCTAAACAATCGGTACTAAAATGCACCATTCCAGATATGGAACTGCAAAAAATTTCTTGGGGAGGGGACTCACTGAGATCCCCTCCCCAAACCCCTCCTCTCCGTTCGCAAGCTTTCGGCGCTTCGCGCCTCTATCCTCGCCCCCCACCGAATATTTCTTCTATCCCACCAGGGGCGGATTTAGGTGGAGGGGTAGGGGGCCATGCCCCCCCCCCCGTTATCGCAAGTTTAGGTAATATATCATTAAATTATCGAAATATTTTGTTCTAAGACCAATTTTCAACAATGAAATCAGTTTTGCCCCCCCCTTCGGATCAAAGTTTTGCACACACACCCCCCCCCCCGTCGAAGTTGTCTAAATCCGCCCCTGTTCCTCAGGATCATTTCTTCGGCCCCCCCCCGAAAATTTCTTCGGCCCCCCCCAATCCAATAATCCTGGCTTCGGGCCTGGCACTGACTCAGGTGAAAGGAACTCACGTTGGAGTAAAAATATGAGAGTCAGAAGGAGGGAATGTTTAAATCTTATTGGCTTGTAATTCAAGCATGCGAGCGGTGTGTGCCCCAGCTTAATAAACAAAATTTTATTATTTATGACGGAACCTAAAATAACAGACAATGACAACAATGATTTCAAAGAATTGTGTGAAAACATACATTCCGAGGATACCATTGTCCTAATTAAATTCCTGAGTAGGGGATGATGTGGTTCCATGACGGGTCGACAAGTCCTGCCACCGGATGATGTTGTTCCACGACGGGTCGAAAAGTCCGGCCACCGGATGATGTTGTTCCACGACGGGTCGAAAAGTCCGGCCACTGGATGATGTGGTTCCATGACGGGTCGAAAAGTCTGG
>JAGDYQ010000013.1:6596862-6827491 GCA_021962125.1 Bulinus truncatus | reverse complement strand
GGGTGTCCCAAAATTGGTCGAAAAAAATATTTTTTAAATCTTTGGTGTCTCACCCCCTGAAATGTGTCTCTTGGGTACAATGAGTGAATTCGTGAAAGTTGTAGCTCATTTGAACAACATTTAGAGGTCCCCCAAGAGCTTTTAAAATTCCAGTATTAGGCCAACATAAAAATCCAGACGAATCATTGCTCAAATAATTTGCAGTTTTTGCATGCCATAGTTGAATAAAATGAAGTTTAAATATACTTATATTTATCTCATTGCTACCATTAACTAGAGTTGAAATTGTGTAGGGGATTCTTAATTAGAAAATGTAATTAATGCTAGAAAACATATAAAATACCGAATGTGACAAAATTTAAGCAATGTGCATATTTTTTTAAGATTTAATTTTTTTTAAACTAAGCATTAAATTGTCAGGCATCATATCACCAAAAGTGTGCTGCAGTGCTGGACAGAACGAACACCAGCATTAGAAAATCAACAATGATACTTGCATCCGCATTCAACGAAGCTGGTGTTCCGACATCTGAAACAGTATTTTCCAAGAGCGCAATGCATCGTCATCGCAAGCTTTGTCGTCAACAAGCTGCAGCATGTATAAAAGAAGACTATATTCCCTCAAAATCAATTGTACATTGGGATGGTAAGCTATTGCCCGATGTTTCCGGACATGTTACCAACAACGGCGATCGATTACCTGTCCTGCTATCGTCACTTGTCGATGGCACTACAAAGCTTCTTGGTGTTCCCAAGTTAGCATCCGGGTCAGGATGGGTAGCTGCTGATGCAGTATAAGTGAACATATCAAATCATGGAAGTGCGAATCTATGGTTATCGGCATGTGCTTCGACATTACGGCTTCCAATACTGGAAGACTCAATGGAGCTTGCACTCTGTTAGAAGTAGCCCTGGGACGTAATCTATTATGGATGGCATGCCGTCATCACATGTTGGAAGTACTCCTTCCGATGCATTCAATGTTTGTCTTGGACCATCCACTGGACCAGAGATTTTGTTTTTTAAGAGGTTTCGAGAAAAATGGCCAGAATTAAACCACACACCGAAGCCAGATCCGCCCCTTTGATAATCCGTGTCCGATTCAATTAAAGAATTTATTAAATGTCAACTTGAGGTCAGTCATTCATGTGATGATTATTTGGAATTTCTTCTGCTTGCTGCAGAAATGGTTGGGTTGGAGGTTGATGTCAGCATTCGCAATGAAACCATCTTTCAGTTAACAGCTCGAGAATTACAAGGTAATCAGCGCTTTAATCGGTTTACCGTATGTGTTTATCTTCAATCATGGTTTTCATGCAGGCTCACCGCAGATGCACCTGTTGATAAAGCGTTTATACGAATATGATGATGCTGTTCTTCGATCGACTGGATTGAAAATGATGGTGTGTCACTCGTGGTACTTGAGTCCGGAACTGTCGACGCTTGCGTTATTTTAAACCCTTTTGTCGGACAAAGAAAAAACTGGCCTTGTTCGGACAATGCAATCAGAACGTGGACAGCATCTCATAAAAACACTATCAAAAAGTGTTGTTGATTTGCGTGCTTCTACCACATTTTTTGAAACATCCAACATTGATGCCAGTTTTCTAGATGTTCCTGTTTAAGCCTGGTCAGATACACCATCTTTTAAAGTTGCAGCAGATTTTGTAAAGAATCTGGCTTGTATCAATGACTCTACAGAGCGAAGTGTAGCATTGATACAAAATTTCAATGACAGTATCACCAAGAATGAAAAACAAAGACAATTTTTGCTCCAAGTGGTTGAAAAACATCGGAAACATTTTGCAGAGTGTAATCGTGAACAGCTGGCTAAAATTTAAATTTGAAGAAATTTTTTAATTTTTCTTTCTACCCTACAGTACAAAGTACAAAATAAATAGCAGGAATGCTTATTTGCATTGCTTATTATTATTATTTTTCAAGCAGATTGACATTGATTCAAGAATTAACTTGACAAAATGAATAAAACTTTGTTTTTCATAATTTTTTACTTAAATTTCAAATTTAAAAATATAAACCATTCAAGATTTATATATTTTGTTTCATTTAATATTATAAACAATACTAAGCATAAATTTGTTTCTTAATATATCAGTTTCGCATATAATGCAACATTAACGCTGTATTAGATTTGACCGCGAATGATTTTACACCAAAATCTGGAACTTTAAACCTCTTGGGGGACCTCTAAACATTGTCCAAATGAGCTGAAATTTTGCAGGTTAACTACTGTTACCATGCAGACATATTCTGTGGGGTGAGACATCAACATTTCAAAACTTCATTTTTTGGGACACCCTAATAGTACATGGGTCATTGAGTTTAGTGGGGGCCCCCAATAGTACATGGGTCATTGAGTTTAGTGGGGAGCCCCCAATGTTTGATTTGTTACGTCATTTCTAAATTTAGTTAAAATCTCTATGTTGTGACATCACTAAATTAATCTATCATAATGTGGCCCTACGGCGAGGTCACCCCCTTCTCTAGTACCAAGTTTTAATGAAGTTGATGTTTCAATATGTGTACCACCACCATAATACTTTCATGCTGAAGTTGATGTTTTAATATGTGTACCACCACCATAATACTTTCATGCTGAAGTTGATGTTTCAATATTTGTACCACCACCATAATACTTACATGCTGAAGTTGATGTTTCAATATTTGTACCACCACCATAATACTTTCATGCTGAAGTTGATGTTTCAATATGTATACCACCACCATAATACTTTCATGCTGAGGTTGATGTTTCAATATTTGTACCACCACCATAATACTTTCATGCTGAAGTTGATGTTTCAATATTTGTACCACCACCATAATACTTTCATGCTGAAGTTGATGTTTTAATATGTGTACCACCACCATAATACTTTCATGCTGAAGTTGATGTTTCAATATGTGTACCACCACCATAATACTTTCATGCTGAAGTTGATATTTCGATATTTGTACCACCAACATAATACTTTCATGCTGAAGTTGATGTTTCAATATTTGTACCACCACCATACTACTTTCATGCTGAAGTTGATTTTAAAACTCAAAGCCTTAAGTGTACGTTTCTCAAACTAATACAGAAAATATGACGATTAATTACCGTTAACTAAAGTATGGCAGTGATTCCGAAATTTGATATTACATGTCTTCAGACTTTCATCGACTGTCTACCAAATAAAAAAACGAAAGAATGGGTGAATTATTTCTTTATTTATTTGTTTATTTATGACGTCTCCATTTATTTTAAGAGCCCAATATTTACTCCTTCTCCCGGGTCCCTATTCGACTTTAGTCCTCCTCTGAGCGGATGTATGTCTGTGCATGCTGTGACCGTGTTTGTGTGTGTAATTGTGCGAATGTGGTTGTGTGCAGTGCTCCATTTAAGCCTGTTCCATACTGGACACAGGACGTGTTAGCGCATTTTCGTGTATGTGTCAGTACGTATGCTATATTTCAGTAAATATTTGTCAATTTTGGAAATGTTTATTCAATTCAATTGTGTAATGCATATATCTGAAAAAAGGTATTAAAAAGACGTTTCTTTATATTTGAAAAAAAAATATTTTCTCTTAAATCTAACTACAAGTGGTTTGTGGTCACTGAAATAGGACTCATAATTGAAACATTCCAAATTGTAGTTATTTAATCGTCCGAAAACTCCGTCAATTGTTGTTTGATAAATTGTTGTTGCCAATCTTGGTGAAAGTAGTTGAATGTTGAAGTTTGTTTCGAAGAAATTTTCAATTTCTTCCCCGGGCTCTTTGAAATCTTGATTGAAGTCCCAACAAATGATGACTTTTGGTTGATTGAGCTGTGCTGCAAAGTTGTCATTAATTATGGGTGTTATAAAAAGTAAGGGAAGTAAGTCATGTTGAATAACTGTTACAAAAATAAATAATGATTTCGCCCCTTTGTTTAGTTTATAATCTATATATAATATATAAGCCGCTTAGGAGCCCTGAAGCCCGGCCCTGAGAGGTCCTATCGCGAAATGAACTTTTGATGTACACATGGTAGGCCAAGACCTACAAAATGATATATACATCATGGGTCTAGGACTTATGGTTGCTGAGATATAGGACGCTCTTTTATTAATATAGCTTATATAGTAAAAAACGGTACCCTTTTACGGCCCTCAGAGGTCAGATCGCGAAATGGAGAAAAGTCATTTCTTGGCAGGCCAAGACCTACAAAATGATATATACATCATGGGTCTAGGACTTATGGTTGTTGAGATCTAGGGTGATGACGGACAGACAGACAGACAGACAGACAGACAGACAAAACGGGGACAATAGAGCATTTTTTTCGAAAATGCTCTAAAAACCAGTGCCGGGGATGAAAAATTGTGCAGAGCCGGGGATAACTGTCTATGGTTTTATCCCCGGCAGGGATATATTAGCTAAAGCAGAGCCGGGGTCTAGGACTTATGGTTGTTGAGATCTAGGGTGATGACGGACAGACAGACAGACAGACAGACAGACAGACAAAACGGGGACAATAGAGCATTTTTTTCGAAAATGCTCTAAAAACCAGTGCCGGGGATGAAAAATTGTGCAGAGCCGGGGATAACTGTCTATGGTTTTATCCCCGGCAGGGATATATTAGCTAAAGCAGAGCCGGGGTCTAGGACTTATGGTTGTTGAGATCTAGGGTGATGACGGACAGACAGACAGACAGACAGACAGACAGACAAAACGGGGACAATAGAGCATTTTTTTCGAAAATGCTCTAAAAACCAGTGCCGGGGATGAAAAATTGTGCAGAGCCGGGGATAACTGTCTATGGTTTTATCCCCGGCAGGGATATATTAGCTAAAGCAGAGCCGGGGATGACAGTTCTTAATGCCGGGGGATATCCCGGCGATAAATCGAGCCCTGGTTGTGTGTATATAGTTGTATGACCGTGTGTGTGTGTATGTTTGATTGAGTGGAGTCTACAGTGACCAGTGTGAGACTCAGTGATGTAATAAAACAGTGGGCTGTCATGATCAGCCTACGGAGAAGTTAATGTCTTAATGTCGTGCTCAGGGCACGGAGAAAAACACATTTTATTAGCCAGATTTTTTAATGAGTTTTTTTTTCGTAACGAAGATTTCCTTAACCACTGTGTACATTTGACCTCAGTTAAAACATTGTTGTACGGATTTAACTTCTGTGTACATTTGACGACAGTTACAACATTGTTGTACGGATGTAACTTCTGTGTACATTTGACCTCAGTTAAAACATTGTTGTACGGATTAAACTTCTGTGTACATTTGACCTCAGTTAAAACATTGTTGTACGGATTTAACTTCTGTGTACATTTGACGACAGTTACAACATTGTTGTACGGATGTAACTTCTGTGTACATTTGACCTCAGTTAAAACATTGTTGTACGGATTTTACTTCTGTGTACATTTGACCTCAGTTAAAACATTGTTGTACGGATTAAACTTCTGTGTACATTTGACCTCAGTTAAAACATTGTTGTACGGATTTAACTTCTGTGTACGTTTGACAACAGTTACAACACAGTTGTACGGATTTAACTTCTGTGTACATTTGACCTCAGTTAAAACATTGTTGTACGGATTTAACTTCTGTGTACGTTTGACAACAGTTACAACACAGTTGTACGGATTTAACTTCTGTGTACATTTGACCTCAGTTAAAACATTGTTGTACGGATTTAACTTCTGTGTACATTTGACCTCAGTTAAAACATTGTTGTACGGATTTAACTTCTGTGTACATTTGACAACAGTTACGACACAGTTGTAAGTGTAGGACATACTGCGGCAAGTCAGTGGTTTTCTCAGTATTTCAACTTTTTCTGGGAGATTTCTACGTCTATTTAGTTTTCTATCAATCTGTTCGGCTCAGTGGGAGGGGGGGCGGTGGGTGCGGTCCGCACCGGGCGCCACTTTTTATTACTTTTTAGGGGAGGGCGGCAAAAATGTATAGATTAAATTGAAATACATAAATGAGAGGGCGGCAAAATCGTCTTCCGCCCTGGGCGGCCGATACCCACGCTACGCCGCTGGTCCGGCTATTATCAAGATTAAATGTGATCATTAGGTGTTTCAGAGGATAACATCCATTTCATACTTATTTTATTCACTGTTTTGTCATCAAATAATTTTAGTCATTCAAACAGGTAAAATATTTTTTTTCTTTAAGAATCCATGGATAGTCAGGTGGGACTTACATCGTACATTAAGACAATTTTTTTTTTAAATATTACTTTAAAGTAAGCTGTTTCAACCAATCATTTTGTAATTTAATGAGTGGAACTAAACATTTATCACACAATGTTTCATTTCTTTCATTTCTCTTCAACTTATTTATATACTGAAACAAAAAATGTCACAATGAAATATCGTCTTATATTGCTGTTGCTGTTATAAGTATTTAACACTCACCAACAACGTGATTCTAACATTAGAAATCTTAACACTAGCAGTAAGACATTTAAATGTATTTATTTATTTAGAGAAAACATTATACATCTTGTCAGCAGTAATACAATATTTTTTTTATAATCAATAGATTTGTTGTACATGTAATGTGAGGCATTTAACATTTACCGGGCAGTCAGGTTGCTCAACTTTCTATAGCAGCGGGTCTCGAAGTGTGGTTTTTGCGTCTCACTGGTAGCTCGCGACTCACTGGTAGCTCGCGACTCACTGGACGAATTTCAGATGGGTCACGGCAAAATGTAAATGTGTTATTAGATGATCTAGAATCCGTTCATACATAATAACAACTCTATTTCTCAATAACAACTCTATATCTCTGTTTGATGCTAATAATAACAACTCTATTTCTCAATAACAACTCTATATCTCTGTTTGACGCTAATAATAACAACTCTATTTCTCGATAACAACTCTATATCTCTGTTTGATGCTAATAATAACAACTCTATTTCTCGATAACAACTCTATATCTCTGTTTGATGCTAATAATAACAATTCTATATCTCTGTTTTGATAACATAATGACAGCAGTAATACAACCTACACAACTCTCTTCAAAATCAAACATCATGACAGCAGTAATACAACCTACACAACTCTCTTCAAAATCAAAACATCATGACAGCAGTAATACAACCTACACAACTCTCTTCAAAATCAAAACATCATGACATCAGTAATACAACCTACATAGCTGTCTACTGAATAAAATATTGTTACACCACAACCACACTTCAAACACACTGAAATAATGTTTCTCACTCCTCTAATGTGTCCCAGGTAGTTATATTTTTTTTCCTGAAATTTTAAAAACTTCAAAGTTCAAGTCAAGAGCCTCACATTTGTAGCTCTCAGTTCAACGTTTTAAATTCTTGACTAGGCACTTCCGGTATTGATGACTACAAGTCCGTGAAGTTCACAAAAAGAAAGAAAATATCCTAACGGTATTTGTAATGTATAAATAATAAAACAAGTAAAAACTGAGCCACTTTAAATACTTTACTTTAATTAAACAGAAAACGGATGACTTTTGATAGATACGTTTTTATTTGCAGTAATTCGACAGTTAATAAAGACACTTGTGATGCAATGTTTATGAGAATAATTTGACCGTCACTTAAGATATTTTTAAAGATTAGTGTATTTGTGACCTGGTATTGACTAAGTGTGTATGTGTGACCTGGTATTGACTAAGTGTGTATGTGTGACCTGATATTGACTAAGTGTGTATGTGTGACCTGGTATTGAAGTGACCTGGTATTGACTAAGTGTGTATGTGTGACCTGGTATTGAAGTGACCTGGTATTGACTAAGTGTGTATGTGTGACCTGGTATTGACGTGACCTGGTATTGACTAAGTGTGTATGTGTGACCTGGTATTGACGTGACCTGGTATTGACTAAGTGTGTATGTGTGACCTGGTATTGACGTGACCTGGTATTGACGTGACCTGGTATTGACTAAGTGTGTATGTGTGACTTGGTATTGACGTGACCTGGTATTGACTAAGTTAATGTGGAAACAATCAATAACAGTTTCACGGGTCAATCTGTACACATTCAAGTGTTTTTGTTTTCAAGTTGCGATGACTGGACATTGTGTCCCAATCCTTAACCTCCTGAGACTGACCTCTCCTTTAGCTACCTGACAGGATAATGTAGAGGGTAGGGATGGGAGAAGGAGAGATTAGATCACTTGGTCTGCCGAGACATGTTATTGATGCAGTTTGAGTCAAATGTGTTTTGGCCTGTTTGTAAAAAGAAAAAAAAAGTTTACTGATAAAGTTATCTATAGCGAGATAAAAATACAAAATATGTGTACAAATAGTCGAGATTTTACCAATAATATATAATTCTCTGACTTTCAGTCCACTGGTTCACTCATTACTGTAACAAGTCATTAAAGATGACGTAATGTAAGTTATAGAAATGTCAATAGCATCGATCTTGCTTCACAATTGTTTGGTAGTTTTGCCTACTTGAAGATATTTCAAGTTACTGTTGGGTCTTTAACTGTTGTGTATAGTTTATCTCCTTTAAAGACTTAGATATTTGAATATTTCACCTGCCCCATACTTCACCAGCTTGTAGCTTTCATCTGTACTATAGATTATCATGTTTATTGCTTTCATCTGTCTATAGATTATCATGTTTGCTTTCATCTGTACTATAGATTATCATGTTTATTGCTTTCATCTGTACTATAGATTATCATGTTTATTGCTTTCATCTGCTCCATGTATTCCTCAGTCTGAATCTTTCATCTGCCCCACATAATTTCCCAATCTGTATATCTCATCTGCTCCATGTATTCCCCTGTCTTTATCTATCATCTGCCCCATGTATTCCCCAGTCTGTATCTATCATCTGCCCCATGCATTCCCCAGTCTGTATCTTTCATCTGCTCCATATATTCCCCAGTTTTCATCTTTCACCCCCCACATAATTCCCCAGTCTGTATGTTTCATCTGTTACTTCCAACGTTTCAGACACAAAGAACAACAGTTCCAACAACAAGAGTGAGTCGGTCAGTGATCTAAATTTGGCGCGGACTGTGATAAGGAACACTTCCTGTGCCAGGAGATGACAGGGACTCCCTAGCTGCGGCCAGAGTAATCCACAACATCCCCTCCACCCTGTACAGTGTCTACATCATGAGACCAGCTTGGGGTAGAATTTCCAGGCAGCCAACTAGTAAGTACGCTAAACACTCAGATAAGATGACCTCATTCCATGAGGGAGGGGAAAAAATGGATGCAAGGGACGGGAAGGAAAAGATAAGAAAGGACACAATCAATACCATTGAAAGATGGGGAGGGGAAGGGTGAGAATAAAAAAAATGGGAGGGGGGGGGGACGTGGCATTTCGAGTGAAAATCGAACAAAAACATGCAGAATCTTAAAATATTGATTAAGTATAAATGTCAGACTGAATAATCTATCAGCAGTAAATCAGACATAACTTTGTTAGTAGTGATTAGATCATCTGGATATTTTTACAATTGATCATTTCATGGTACTTCTCTCTCTCTCTCTCTCTCTCTCTCTCTCTCTCTCTCTCTCTCTCTCTCTCTCTCTCTCTCTCTCTCTCTCTCTCAATCTCTCTCTATTTCTCTCGCTGTCTCTCTCTCTCTCTCTCTCTCTATCTATCTATCTATCTATCTGTCTCTCTTCATGTCTATTGTCTATCCAACTTAATTTATCTCCATCTTTCTTTTCTTTTAATGTACACATTCACTACTAATGACCCACAGTCACACTAGACCACTGGCCATTTATTTAACTCATAATATAAAGTGCTATCCTAACTGTTTTCATCTAATGTTATCTTCTGGCGCTCGGACAATTTTTCGCTTACCAAAGCCTTACCAGATTATTTAAATGTGTAGTGTGACAAGCCATTGTTATTGTTTCTTATGTAGTGTGACAAGCCATTGTTATTGTTAGTTGTGTAGTGTGACAAGCCATTGTTATTGTTACTTGTGTAGTGTGACAAGCCATTGTTATTGTTACTTGTGTAGTGTGACAAGCCATTGTTATTGTTACTTCTGTAGTGTGACAAGCCATTGTTATTGTTACTTGTGTAGTGTGACAAGCCATTGTTATTGTTACTTGGCTCCTTTAATAATTTCTCTTGTCGAATATTTTAAAATGATAACTCTGCGCCCATGATGTACATCTAAGGATAAAGAAGATTTAAATCATTGAATTGAATCAAAATATTACTCTATGGAACATTTTTATAAATACCTGTGATTTAGTAAGTGTTTCAAACGCCTGATTCCAATATGCTAATGAAAATTGTGTACCACATGACGTTTGTAACCAATGAGAGTGAAACATGTCCATTTTTGGGGTTATCAACTTGCTCTTAAATTGTTGCCAATGGCTTGGAAAGGTTACTGCAGGTATTTTACTATAAAAATGTTTGAAACATAATTGAACTTTTCATTTGATGTGGATATCTTCTAGAAATCTAGAGTGTTGCTATGGCATCTCAAAAACTAGGGCTGTATTTTTTTTAATGTACAATGCAGCAATACATTTACCATGAATTTTAAACCAAAAAAAAAAGTGTTAGCTTTACATCAAGGCTACCATGAACATATTACCACATAGATATCGCTTTACCTATTTCTCACACAGGGAAGTAAACTGAATGACCTTACTCCGGAATAAAAATTGGAGTCAGTAACAAATGGGACTTGAAATTGGTCTTGTCTTGACTTTTCTATTTGTCAACTTTAGGTTCAGCTAATTAAAAGTCTGTTTTACCCCCCCCCCCCACCCCGTCCACTATTCATCTGTTGGTTTCTCATTCAGACTCAGTTATTCCCAGGATTCCGGACGCAGCAAAAATAAGGGAGGAAAGTGGGAAATAAATGAAAAAATAAATTATTTCTGTCAGAAAGACGTCCAGTAAACCAACGAGAAGTACAAAATAAACGATACTAGCACAATTGAACGATTGTGACTTGAACTCTTCTGAGAATCCAATTTTAAAACCATCTCACTTTTTCTCCGATTTACTCAACGTATATACACAAACCGACATACATAACAGGACCAGTAACCCAAACACACTTACACACCAGGGCTGGTAGCCCAAACACACATACACACCAGGCCGGTAACCCAAACACACATACACACCAGGCCGGTAACCCAAACACACATACACACCAGGGCCGGTAACCCAAACACTTTTCACGGGCCCCATGTCCTGTAGACTACGTTGCTTTCAATTTTTTAACTTAATTTAGTTCATTGCATCAAAGTTGGGCGTTGTCAGAGAGAAATGGAAACAAAAGTACCCAGCATGTCAGAGTTTGTCTGAGACCCAGATTTAATGGAGACAGAAGGGGCCCATTAGTTAGAACTAGTCAAGGGCCCAGATAAAAAAAATACAGAAAGAATACTAGTCACAGTTTGTCAGAGGCCCAGATAAAATGAAGAAACACACAGACACAAACATACACACACATACACACACAAGTCTTGTGTAATTCAGCTGCTCACCTTCGAAGGGAGGAGGGAAGAGAAAAGATAAGGTGGGAGGGGGTTACCATACTAGTGATTCTGCATTATTCCATGAATGTTAACTATCATGTAGCGATTATCTTAATGTTAACATAATCATTGAAGGTAATGCAGTCTTAACCCCAAGGGCCCAGTGGTAAACCCATGGACCCATCATGTCCAGTTCATTGGGCCCAATATACAGCTAACGTTGTGCTGACGGTACTCAGTGTATACTTTTATGTTAACATTGTGTGAATACAAACATTTCGATTGATTGCTAAGCTGTGAATACTTATATTGCAATGTTAACATTATCTGGATACACTCATTTGAAAATCCTTCTTCTCCACTGAATAAACACTTACGTTAAACCAGGGAGAAATGGGTGGTTATAACACCTGCATGCTGTGGGTAATGAGTTCGATTCCTGCCAAGTCCCTGTCACTTACATATGTCCCCCTTGGTGCCTACGTGGTCATTGCACCTGCACTATCGGCAATGTTGGGGAGTAAAAAAAAAGGGAGACTCCTAATACCGCTCATTTATCTTATGCATAGAATCCATGAGTTATCATCCCTACATGGACTTGAAAAAAAAACACAAAGGATAAAGTATAGTTTCTGATAAAGATTTTTTTTTAAATAGATATCAAATATTTTATTTATTAAGTAATTAACTAAATATTGAAAAATTTAGCATGAAACTGAATATTTAAAAACACAGTTGTGTTAAACTATTTAAAAAAACATATCCTAGTTTTAAAAACAAATCCTGTTTGTCTGGTGTATGAAATTAGAAGTAGCGTATGTTTTGTCGAGGCTCTTGTTGATGTTGTTTTGTAACGTTGATGATCATGTTCCAATTAAGGCATTATGTGGCAACTCTGGCCATACATTTCCAGTGTCTCCTTTGGTCCTGAGTCAAGTCTAAAATGACGTCAATTAATTCCATTTTAAGAGTAAAGACCTTTTTCCCCCCTCCTCCCCACTTTGAATGTCATGTGACTCTTTAAAAAAAAAATCTATGGACAGAGAAATACAGGAAGCAACTTGGACACAACCTGGTTTAGAGTTCCCATTGATTCATCAAGCGAACCTAAGAAATGGATGATGGGAGAAAACTAACTCGGGAGCTAAGGGGAGAGAATTGTGATATAAAAACAAAGGCCATTAATTTGCCTCCGAAAACTCCTAAGATCTAATACTTAGATCTAAAGGGAGGTAACAGTAACGACTTGAATAAAACTGTTTTTGTCTCCCCTCGTTATATCGACCCCCCCCCCCCCACCCCCATCCTCACTCCGACACACTATGTGTGTGTGTAATAATTATCCTGTTTTGGCTATTGGTGACGCAAGTTATTGCAACATTTATTTTTTTCAAAGATGACAATTTTTTTTTTAATTCCCACCTTGCAATCCACCTCGCCGAGGTATTTACAAACCACTAATGGAAGTGAAGCACGAGGACTGGTTTAGTCCGGTTCGCTGCACAGTTTAAAGTGAAGCTGTTTGATGTCATGTGATCAAGTTATAATCAATTTATGAGTGACAAAATGTGAGTCTTTCAGCATTATTTTAACTGTGCTTGGCCAACTTTTGTAATTGTATTGTTTAGTTTTGCAGAGCCGTCACCCGTGGGGGGGGGGGGGGGGCTACCAGTTCAATTGAATGTTCCCCTGTTATTAATTTACAATTGTAACGAATCGGTGCCCCTTTATTTATTTACCTTATAAGTACCTCTCATAGATCTCCCTGGTCCCTGATTTCAGAGGTTTTCTTTTTGTATTTCTTAGTTATATAAATAAAACACTGCCCATTGATGTTGGTAAAGAGAGGGGTAGGGGGGAGGGTGTCCGACACACATTTTGTTTTATCAGACAAATGAATCTTTAAAAATCTTCTATCAAAGCATACAATGTACGATGGAACAATGGGAGGGGGGGGGGGTCCAGAGTATGGGAATGTGTAATGAATATGTGTTGTGAGTGAGCGTGTGTGTGTGTGTGTGTGTGTGAATGAGTATGTGTGTGATTTTGTGTGAATGTGTGAGCGAGTGTGTGTGTGTGTGCTGTCCATGATAGTTTTTTAGATGCCTGTAAACAATGTTGTTAATTCAGGCCGATGACTTCATTTTCTTTGGAATGGAGTACAGAATATTGTGTTGAATAATAATCTTTTCTTCAATCTTTTCTGATTTGAAATATCTGGCTGTTGTACATATGATGATGATCAAACTTTGAGCGTGTTAACTTGAATTAAATCATCTTGTCACATTCTTGTATAACCTTTCAAACATTATTTATAAAAAGAGAGATCATTCATTTTATGTCATGTACTATTATTTCAAGAAAATATAAATAGATAGCTTTACTATTTATAGTATTTAACCATTATACACTTGTAAGACTTAAAGTAGGCCTAATTTAAAGTAATTTCTCTATTTTAATTGACTGGCATCCATAAGTTTAAAAGATTGGGAACCATCAATACGGGCAGTGAATTTTTTTATAGGTTTTATAGGTTATATAGGTTTTATAGGTTATATAGATTTTATAGGTTATATAGGTTTTATCAAATGACTAGCTGTACCCTGCAAAACCTTTGCATAAAGTTATATCCCCTTAGGCTTGATCATTAGGGCAGATCCGATTTTATCACGATTATATTTTAAACTGGAATACTGTTGTATTAATTCTTTACTTTCGATTTAACGCAGAACCCAAATCGCTTTTATATATACATACTAATCTATTTCATTTTTCCTTGATTTTTTTTTTAAGTTTTGTTAATTTTGTTGATTGATTTCTTTTTTAGTTTGACTTTTTCATCTATCTAATGACACATTATAGAGCTAAATTATATTTGGACTCAGTTGTAGACATGCTTGTAAGTAAACATATTATGTGATGGTTGAATGCAATTGGCAGATTTAGTGCTTAGGCTTGGGGAAAGAAGTACGCAGGGGGGTCCCGGGTAAATGTCATGTGCTCGGGACGAGAGAACATTTTTTATTACAACTAGATGACATAAGAATGTCCCATCGCTGAGCCCTCGCCACACCCACCCACCTTCAAACGCGGGGCCCCTGGGGATGGTGGCCTTAGTCGCCATTCACTGTGTTCACTGAGAGCCCTTGTTGTTCGCCGGGAGCCATTGGTGTTCACTGGGAGCCCTTGCTGTTCACTGTGTGCCATTGACGTTCACTGTGAGCCCATGGTGTTCACTGGGTGCCATTGATGTTCACTGTGAGCCCTTGCTGTTCACTGGGTGCCATTGGTGTTCACTGGGAGCCCATGGTGTTCACTTGGAGCCCATTGGTGTTCACTGGGAGCCTATGGTGTTCACTGGGAACCCATGGTGTTCACTGGGAGCCCATTGATGTTCACTGTGAGCCCATTGATGTTCACTGTGAGCCCTTGCTGTTCACTTGGAGCCCATTGGTGTTCACTGTGAGTCCATGGTGTTCACTGGGAGCCCATGGTGTTCACTGGGAGCCCATTGATGTTCACTGTGAGCCCATTGATGTTCACTGTGAGCCCTTGCTGTTCACTGGGTGCCATTGGTGTTCACTATGAGCCCATGGTGTCCACTGGGAGCCCATTGATGTTCACTGTGAGCCCATGGTGTTCACTGGGAGCCCTTGGTGCCACTTAGTTTGCCTATCTATTAGAACAGCTCTGCTGGCAGAAAGCCATGAGCCATAATAGCTTCCGTTCTCTGTGGTACTTATCCTGTAGCCGGGCCAGGTTTAGTCAACTGTTTGATATTTCATCAGAAGTATCTCTACCTGCAGCTACATTTATTGACTCAAGAGGTTTGACAGGTTTAATGCTAACTAAGAGAAATGGTGTTGGGTGCATTGCAACAGTGAAGGCATCCCCACCCCCACCCCCCATCACCACCACCACAATCACCCACCTCTTTCCCCCGAAGGTTGTACGCTGCCAGTCTTGTGCGTGATTTGATATTGATGGGTACCAGTTGGTCTCGGTCGATAATGCAGTGATAACGAGATTTGAGTGGGAAGCTTGGACGTGTGTAAATCTGTAATTCTGTCCTCAATTATCCCTGGCGGGTGAAAGATGGAGGACAGTCCCAAAAATAGAAAGGGGAGGGTGGGAGTAACTCAACTAGGTGGAAGTGGAGATTGTCAGGAGAGTTAAACTCTTGTACAAATCCTGGTTGAACTGTGAAGACGGCAGGTTAACAGGTACATGTTCAGTCATCAAGAGGTAACGTTGACTGTTTCATACCTGAACATTACTGGACAAAGGTTATTGCTTTTTTTTTTTTTGGGGGGGGGGAGGGGGGAAGCCATTGGGAGCTAACTCCTAATTCAATCTCTCAGTTGTCGAGTACTAGTTGCCTCCCGTGTTAATATGTTTACTGTAATAGTTCGAAAACCCACTAGTCTGTACAAAAGAATATTGTATGTCTGTTAATTAATTACAGTAATGGAACAAAGTGTAACAATAGACTTTTACGGTAATCTGTTAGTTAAAAAAAATTCGAATAAGTAAAAAAAATAGTTATTTTTATGTATTACATGCAGTTATTACGTATACATATGTATGTAAGTTAACTCAACACATGTTTTTTTTTACATATGTATGCATATTAACTCAGCTCATTAACTCACATATACTTATATTTAATGTATTACTTCAAACATCCAAATTATGCATGCATATATTTCTAGGACGAATGTTCCATTTACAAGCTGTGACACCATTTTATGCCTCAAATCAACACAGGTAGCCAATAAATTAAAAAAAAAAAAAACATTGTTGATGTCAGTCCAGTGTACGTCACGGGTAATCAGGAAATGCAATTCTATAACTAACTTAGACCAGGAATTAAAATTAAAAGTAACAATTAGTCTAACAATCCTCTTCTACATCCTGATCTTTACAATTCCGGTCTCCATTGGGATTAATTAATCACAACATCTCTGTGTGGATTAAACTGGGCGTGTCATGTAGTCAACAAAAAACTTCTACAGGAACTTGTGACGACCCTGACCCGCATACTAATAAACTACTATGGTTAACCATATATGGGAGAGAGAGAGAGAGACTTTGTACCAAATTTCACCTGGAAACATTCCATGGGTCTCACCAAGGATCGAACCCAGGACTCTAAGGTCGACAGTCAGGTATCTACACCACTCGGCCATCCGTCCCACTTTAAAAATTACTAAATAATTGTCTTAATTCCATATCCATATTTAGGCATTGGTCTCCACATTGGACCTAGTCTGTACAGTGTACACCTACAACTGTTACCTGGGAAGGACAATCAGATCATTTTGGTTATTGTATCCCGCAGGTAGCGAGCTAAAGACAATAATTTAGCTAATACGATGGTCTCCTAGCCTCTCTATGACTCTCTTTCTACCTCACTCAACGACTCTCTCATATTAAGCAAATTTATTATTAAATCTTCAAGTAATTACTCAGCTGTGTTTAGTATTATTACCTAAAGGCTACAAACGCTCTAATAAATTGACTTACAAATATGTTTTCCTCATTACAATGAGTGATGTATATAAATAACTGTAGCGATGTTTTTTTTTTTCAAATATGTAGACCTACTCAACAAATATTAAACGAAACTTATTCTTAAGGGTTGATTTCCCTTAGACAAACTAATTTCTTGACATTTTGAATACATTGTATGTGGTGATTCGTGAAACTACCTACTACCGACCCTGATGTAAGGAACTCCTGCACTGACCCATATGTAAGAGACTCCTGCACTGACCCAGATGAAAGTAATCCTGCACTGACCCAGATGTAAGAGACTCCTGCACTAAGATGAAAGTAATCCTGCACTGACCCAGATGTAAGAGACTCCTGCACTGACCCAGATGAAAGTAATCCTGCACTAAGCCAGATGTAAGAGACTCCTGCACTGACTCAGGTGAAAGGAATTCACGTTTGAGTAAAAATGTGAGAGTCAGAAGGAGGGAATGTTTAAATCTTATTGGCTTGTAATTCAAGCATGCGAGCGGTGTGTGCCCCAGCTTAATAAACAAAATTTTAATATTTTTGACGGAACCTAAAATAACAGACAATGACAACAATGATTTCAAAGAATTGTGTGAAAACATACATTCCGAGGCTACCATTGTCTAATTAAATTCCTGAGTAGGGGATGATGTGGCTCCATGACGGGTCGACAAGTCCTGCCACCGGATGATGTTGTTCCACGACGGGTCGAAAAGTCCGGCCACCGGATGATGTTGTTCCACGACGGGTCGAAAGTCCGGCCACTGGATGATGTGGCTCCACGACCTGGCCACCGGATGATGTGTGATTTTAGCATTTGTCCCCTAAATCTATAAAAAAAAAATTTTTTTTTGCCCCACTATTTTTTTTTTATCTTTAGGTCCAAACAGATAAACATCCCTGGTCTAACCGTATTTCTTACTTTACACTGTAAACATTTCTAGAACTCACAGGAAGGTCTCTGTGTATCCACACCTTCCACGCTGTCATTTGTTGCTGTGACCTCTATATCCGTCAAACCATACTTCTCACACTTTCTTGTGGCCTTTTGTTGTTGGTAATATATGCAGTTGACATGGGGGTGGGGTGGAAGGGAGAGAGATAACGGTTTGGCACATTTCAACGTGCCTGTGTGAACTTGGGAGGTGCGCATATGAAGCTAACTAAATGAGTGCGGTGGATAACTGTGCGTATGTGTTGACCGGAAGTTTATTTATCGATATTAGACTTGTACAAATCACCTAGAGAAATTGCGATACAATTTTTTTTATTTTTTTTTTTTTGCTAAAAATGTTACAAGCTTATTTCCTTCATTGTAAACAACCATTCCTGCGCTTTTGTGAGGACTTGCAACTTCCCTAATTATCATTAAAACACACACACACACACACACATGCATACACACACACACATTACCTTTACCTAGAGCCCCCCCCCTCAATGAATCTTTACCTAGAGACCCTCCCCCAATCCCTCTATGTAATATTTATACTAAGAAAAAAACCAGCATCTTAAGCCTGTTCCATTCTGGACGTGTTAGCGCATTTTCGTGTTATGTATCAGTACGTATGTTAGCTTTCAGTAAATATTGGTAAATTTTGGAAAGGTCAGATCGCGAAATGGACTTTTGATGCAGGAATGGCAGGCCAAGACCTACAAAAAAAAAGTATATACATCATGGGTCTATGACATATGGTTGCTGAGATCTATGGTGATGACAGACGGACAAAATGGAAATGCGCTATAAACTTCCATTTAAAAACAAAACAATTAGTTGAATTTTAACTTATTGTCACCACTACTGTACAAACGTGCACACATTTTCACCAACAGGTTAAAAAATTGAGTTACAAGACATGAATATAAAAAACGACTGGCACCCAGTCACAGAGTGAAACTAAAGAATTTATTTTGTAATGCAAATCGTTAGTAAAAAAAAGTAAATGAAAACACAAATTAAAAAAAAATTTAAGTTAAAAAAATGGATTTAACAAAATGAGGTGAGAGATAACTTCAAACAAATAAAAACAAACAAGTGATTGTTGTTATGATTTGAACAATTTGAAAATGCTGGCTTAAAATTTAAAATGTGCCCACTGCCATTAATCAAACTACTTATTTCACAGCAAAAGTTTCACTTTAAACAATCATTTTAAACCTCACCTTTGTGGCACATATATACATGGATTTATTCAACCTGGTGCCAGTGACGGGAAAGACTACAAGAAATATCCCAACGTCATCATTTAAATTTTTTTTTTTTAGATGCACTATTTCTTATTTAATTCGGTCAGCCGTAACGACTTTTTGTAAGGATCTTTACCTGATACACACAAACAAAGTAGTTTGATGTCTGGTAGGGCTGTGAGGGTAAAGTGCTGTGGGTCACTCCATTGACGTCAATAGTTTTTGTATTATTATTTATGATCAGTTGGGTCAGGCTACCAAAACATCCTTTAATAAAGACCTCAGGTAGACTGCATCAACATATTTCTAGCAAGAAGGAAAAAAAAACTGTTTTGTTAGCATGAGCGTGTTATTTCTATTACTAACAACTAATACATCTTCATTGGCAGGGTCGTCTTGTTTAACAGGCACTGTACACGCACCCTGCCTATGGCCTCACAAGCCTAAATAGGTCCACAAAAGCCTAAAAATAAGATTTCAAATATGACTTTGCCTAAATTTTCTCCACCGTGCCCACCGTGCCCCCCTACCCCCCCCTCAGTCTTTTAGATTCAAAATGGATTATGGCCCGCGATAACCGTAGGACAGGGGTCGGCAACCTTTTGAGACGGAAGAGCCAAAAGTTGTAATTTACAATTTTCTCAGTTTTTAAAGAGCCACTAAAATTGTTGTTTCAGTATTATGGTATTTGATTAGAATTAGGTATATCTAATCAAATACCATAATACTGAAACAACAATTTTAGTGGCTCTTTAAAAAAATTGTTGTTTCAGTATTATGTTATTTTTTTAAGTTTCTATTTCAAATATTATAATTTTGAAAACAATATTGCTATTGTTTATATACAACATGTCATCCATTAATGTTCATACAACTCTACATGTCCATTTGAATATACTATGAAATATAACTAGTTTTATTTTCCCCATAGTGAAATACAAGACTTGTGGGTCAAATTCTTAGCAAGTTATTTTATAATAAATTTAATATACATTTCAGCATCGCATTACGAGCATAATTCATTTCATAAAACTACTTGCATTTCAAAGCACAAAGTATAGAGAAACAGAAATTTTCAATAATAAATATTAGGAAGTCGGGTTTATTCTTTCCAACAACCCATGAAGAAATATCTATCAAGATAATCTCGCAAAAGCATCGTTTGTAATGCAAAATAAAATCAATTCAAGCAAATTTTCTCGTCTTACAATTATCTACCTGACATTGTTATGTTGCCATAAAATTCATGTTGTCATAATTCCAATTTCCTATAATTTACTGTGTGTACCTTTTTTTATGTTTTATTTAAAAAAAAAAACGATTATTTTTCTGAACATATAAAAGAAAATAATAAAAAAAAAAATAAAGAAAAAAAAACGTTTAAGCATTTTTATTGTTTTTTAAATTCATGTTTTATCGTGGAGGTGAATTATACGCCATGTTATGCTGCATAGTACAATGTATATAGAGATGTGTTATGCTGCATTGTACGATGTATATAGAGATGTGCTATGCTGCATAGTACAATGTATATAGAGATGTGTTATGCTGCATTGTACAATGTATATAGAGATGTGTTATGCTGCATTGTACAATGTATATAGAGATGTGTTATGCTGCATAGTACAATGTATATATAGAGATGTGCTATGCTGCATTGTGCAATGTATATAGAGATGTGTTATGCTGCATAGTACCATGTATGTAGAGATGTGTTATGCTGCATAGTACAATGTATATATAGAGATGTGTTATGCTGCATAGTACAATGTATATAGAGATGAGTTATGCTGCATTGTACAATGTATATATGTAGAGATGTGTTATGCAGTATATATTGAGATGTGCTATGCAGTATATGTAGAGATGTGAATGATGAATGCTCAGCACCAAGTGTGTATTTAACGATGTTTGCCCTGGCCTCAACCATACATTTATATCATTGTTTGTTTATCTGTGTCTTTTTTTTAAAGGGACCCAACATTTAATAATGCATCCGCAGCAGAGCAAGTAATGGGTCATGGGTCAAGCTCAGTGACCCATTACTTGCTCTGACCCGCAGCCTCAAACACCTAAATCAGCCTTTGTTTAACGTCTCGTCAGATTCTAACGAGAAGAGATTAACGGTAATTATTTGTAAGCATAGGCTTCAAAAGTATGTAAATATGTAAGGAGGGGATATAAAGTATGTAAATATGTAAGGAGGGGATATAAAGTATGTAAATATGTAAGGAGGGGATATAAAGTATGTAAATATGTAAGGAGGGGATATAAAGTATGTAAATATGTAAGGAGGGGATATAAAGTATGTAAATATGTAAGGAGGGGATATAAAGTATGTAAATATGTAAGGAGGGGATATAAAGTATGTAAATATGTAAGGAGGGGATATAAAATTTGCAAATATGTAAGGAGGGGATATAAAGTATGTAAATATGTAAGGAGGGGATATAAAGTATGTAAATATGTAAGGAGGGGATATAAAGTATGTAAATATGTAAGGAGGGGGATATAAAGTATGTAAATATGTAAGGAGGGGATATAAAGTATGTAAATATGTTAGCATGAATAGACAGAACCAAACTTAGGATTTTTTTATAATTTTTTTTTGGTGGTGGGGGGGGGGGCGAGGGGTTGAGTTAGGACTTTGTTGAGAATTTCAGAGACAATTTACTGCCATCATTGAGTACCTTTCAGACCCCTGATAGTACCATATTTAATACGATGTGCACTGAGGCCCTAAGCAGTTGTCAATTTTTCCAATCCATATGAGCTGCTCTGAAATAATCTTTATATAAAGGTACCTGATCAAGGAAAAGTGTTTCCCCCCCCCCTTTGTTTTTTTAAACATTCAATAGAAATAAATCGTATTCATTAGTTAGTTTTAAAATGTGATAGGAAAAAAAAAGGGTAAGTGTTATTTCAAACATGGCAGCACGCACAGAGGAAAGTCAAATTTATTTTTCATTTTGGACTATTGCACCTCCCCTCCTCCCCAAGCCCCCTTTCAAGAAAGTTTCGTTTCTCCCTCCTGTAAAGATGTGACCCGGTGTGGCCTTGAACTAGTCAACAAATGAACGTTGGCCGGGCTGTCTTTGCCACGGTTCAGTTCTCAGCTTCAGTGTTCTAGAAAACATCGCGATGTTAAGTTTCTGTCCGTACATCATGTGTGAGACCACTAGTGTGTCTGTCAATGGAGACAATTGAAAGACTTAGGATTTTTTTTTTTTTAAAAAAGGACAAAAATGTAACAGTTCCATAGCAGCCTAATTATGTATATATTTATTTCTTCGTCTGTAAATCTGTGTGCAATCAATTTAAATATCTATCTATATTTTTTTATAAAAGTCCCTGTAATGACGAGATGTGTTTCTGTTAAAGCTTACAATCCACAAAAAAGGACTTTTTCTGCAATGTTTTTCTTTCATCCCCATCATAGCCAATAGTGGAATGACCATGGAGGCACAACGGGATACATATAAAGGTGTTTGGGGCTCAGTGATCATATATCTGTCAATCAGTCCATCTATACGCCCTCAATCAGCCCATCTATACGCTCTCAATCAGTCCATCTATACGCCCTCAATCAGTCCATCTATACGCTCTCAATCAGTCCATCTATACGCCTTAATCAGTCCATCTATACGCCCTCAATCAGCCCATCTATACGCTCTCAATCAGTCCATCTATACGCCCTCAATCAGTCCATCTATACGCCCTCAATCAGTCCATCTATACGCCCTCAATCAGTCCATCTATACGCTCTCAATCAGTCTGTCTATACGCCCTCAATCAGTCCATCTATACGCCCTCAATCAGTCCATCTATACGCCCTCAATCAGTCCATCTATACGCCCTCAATCAGTCCATCTATACGCTCTCAATCAGTCCATCTATACACTCTCAATCAGTCTGTCTATACGCCCTAAAGTTCATTTCAACAATAATATATCTTAACGAAAACACACACACACACACACCGAGTAACGCAACAACACCAACAAACATAATACATCCACGTACATAGAGACATCCTGGTCTTTCCATTCGAGTCCTTCTTGACTGTTTGCAAGTAGATCGGTTACTCTGGATACACCGTCATGCTCTGATTAGCCGACTGCTTGCTTTGCCGCTACAAATTTCTTGGGTTTTAATCTTTGTTTTATTAACACTGTAGCTCTGTCAACTTTATGTTATTTGTATAAACGAACCGGACTAAAGTTTATATTTTATGGATTATCTGGTAAAGAAATTATAAGTTGTCATTCTGAAGCAGACTTTCCTCTGCAACCAATAATAATCGGTATTGTATCTTATAATTAATATAACGTCTACGGCGGAGAGATCAGCCATTGTGAGCCAACCTATTTATTACAATAGTGTAAAATATAAGTTGCGAAAAAAAAATTATAAACCGAAATTATTTGTTTTTCTTCTTTGAACTTTTGAACTCGGAAGAGATTGATACTCAGTGAACAATGGGTTCGTTAAAAAAATGAAAACTTAATTTATAATTATAATTTGGCACAAAGCCGTTCATGATAGCCCTAGGTAGAAATATTCAGAGATATTGTGGAGGACAAAATTACACTTGGCGTCTTGTTAGCATTCGATTTGATATGAACTAATGCTGGAATGGGGTCTTAAGAACAGAGCTGTATAAACCTATCAGAGTATGTGGACAGAGCTGTATAAACATATCAGAGAGTGTGGACAGAGCTATATAAACCTATCAGAGTGTTTGGACAGGGCTGTATAAACCTATCAGAGTGTTTGGACAGGGCTGTATAAACCTATCAGAGTGTGTGGACAGAGCTGTATAAACCTATCAGAGTGTGTGGACAGAGCTGTATAAACCTATCAGAGTGTGTGGACATGGCTGTATAAACCTATCAGAGTGTATGGACAGAGCTGTATAAACCTATCAGAGTGTGTGAAAGGCAGATGGTGTGTAGAGAGAAACATCGACAGAAACATAGAAAGACGGCGTTCACTGTTTTCATTATCTAATTGTACTTAAAGACCAGTTGAGGAGGATCAAAGAAATCTAATTAGGATTGAAGAAAACATCCCCCGCCCGCCCCTGCGCCTGCTGTTTCCTATTGGCTGGTCAGACTAAACGTGTAAACAACTCTAATGATGACATCGGACTGTCTTGTACTTTATACATCTTTACATCACAATCACTGCAAGCCTTTCTCTCTCTCTCTCTCTCTCTCTCTCTCTCTCTCTCTCTCTCTCTCTCTCTCTCTCTCTCTCTCTCTCTCTCATCGTATAGACATCTATTTTCAGTACAACTGAATGAATGTTTAATGGTTGAATATTTTAGTACTAGCTGTACCCTGCAAAACCTTTGCATAGAGTTATATCCCCTTATGCTTGATCGGTAGGCTATGTTGTTTTTTGGTTTCGGGCAGATCCGATTTTTTTCATAGTTGTATTTTAAACTGGAATACTGTTGTATTAATTCTTTACTTTCGATTTAACGCACACTGGAAATGAATATTATTATATACGATGTATTCCCTATATTATAAACGTTTTCTATCAAGGGTCCCCAAACTTTCTAAGCCCAAATAAGTCTTTAAAAAAAATTATTTCGTTGCAAGTAAAGCAATTATTTTTTCACACTCCGGGATTGTAATTCGTTAAATGTATGTGACATGTCGTTGCTGTGATTACTAACAACAATGTAATTTATTTATTTTAAAAAATGTTGATGACAGTGTTGAGAATTTAGAGCTTTGTTTTGCTGGGAGATGGAATTTGATTCTGTGGGGATATTATTATTGGTTCAAATTGGACTCCTTGTTTTATGTAGAATAAGAATGTCAAAGAGTTGTACATGTTACACAAACACCAGACTTCGGTCAGTGCCATTGGACAGGGTCAATTGATGGCGTCGTCTCTTATTATTTATTTTTAATGGCATGCTATCCTTCTGACCCTTTCTTTGAATAGGAATCAATCATGATTCAATTGATAAACTAAAGCAATACATAAATTAAACAGTTTCAAATTTGTCATTGATCAAATAGTTGAAATGAACAGAATGTGCTCTACATCATGACAAACAGCACTCATGTTTGGGCTCCTTAATCTGTTATAATTTATATTGTCAAATATTTTTTTTAAAACGTGAAGACTTGTGACTCAAGTGAGGGGAGCTGTTGTTGGGGCATTTTCGAAAAAAATTCATTAAATCATAGCTCGGAGCAACAATATTAAGAGCCTGCTCCCCCAGTCTATGCCCTGTGTCCGATTTTCTGTTCCTGTCTATGCCCTGTGTCCGATGTTTTGTTCCTGTCTATGCCCTGTGTCCGATGTTTTGTTCCCGTCGTTGCCCTGTGTCCGATGTCCTGCTCCCTAGTTTATGCCCTGTGTCCGATGTCCTGCTCCCTAGTTTATGCCCTGTTTCTGATGTCCTGCTCCCTAGTTTATGCCCTGTGTCCGATGTCCTGCTCCCTAGTTTATACCCTGTGTCCGATGTCCTGCTCCCTAGTTTATACCCTGTGTCCGATGTTCTGTACCCGTCTCTGCTCTGTGTCCGATGTCCTGCTCCCCAGTCTATGCCCTGTGTCAAGTGACTCTGTATATCCCCCTTTAAATAACGTTTGTATGTCTGTGGTCATAGGGTGGACATGTGTGCCCTACATTATTTAACTGCAGCTGGTTTTACTCTGTGTGGCTTATCTTCATTGTGACAAGCTTATTAAGACCGACTTATAGGAAACACTTGAAATGTAAGGAGAGAGAGAGAGAGAGAGAGAGAGAGAGAGGCAAGCTAGGACTGTGTGGCACACACACATACACACACACACACACAAATACTTCGTTTTTTATAAGGTAGCGGTGACACAGTTTATTTATCTATCAGCCATGTCACGTGGTGGCAGTCTGAAATTTCAGCGCAGTCTAACTGGAGTAAAGAAACACTTGACGTTTGCCTTCTCCAGCAGATGGGTGTACCAGGCCTGTTGAGTGGACCAATGATATAATCGATACAAACAGTTTTCGCGGGAAATAGAAGTGGATTATATGCATGCCGTGTGACAACGGATGTGTTTCTTGGATACATCTATGGATTACGTAAAACATGTCGTATAGGGATGGGTTTATTCACAAACAGTGTTCTTAATGTGCAGCAGTTCATATGGAGTTCATTGTGTTTTAATATTTCCTTTGTGTGAGTCTTATAGCAGCACATGCTTGTGGTGGTCTCTATCAATAGCATGTACGTTGAATTACTTTGTTACTTGTAGGCTAGTTATTATTTTATACAGATAGGCTCTGTTATACACCAGTATAAGTGTGTTGAGAAGTTGATTCTATCATTTATTTGAATTAAGTCGTTCAGTTGAATCTGACATTCATTTAATCATGACGTAAAAATGTATTTTGTCGATAAGTCAATTCAATCAACTATTCAATTATATCATTTGATGGATCCTATAATTAAGTTGATTATGTCAATTACGTTGAGTCTGCAATAAGTTGATTCCATATAATATAAATCATGCTGAATGCGCATCGCCAATTAACATTTTATTTTTCATAAAGCCACCGTATGTTTATATAATTTTAATATGTTTCAATATTTCGGTGCTACTCTATAATGAAGAAGATAACACAAATGGCGTCATATTTTTTTTAGTTGTCGGTAGATGATTTTTTTTAAAAAGCTATGGCCTTTACGGTTTAGAGCCCCGATGACTCAAGTCACCTATGTGCCCCGTGGTGCTTCCATGGCCCCAGCGACTCCGGTCATTTATGTCCACCGTGGTGGCTCCATGGTCATTTCATCCTAAGCTACCGTATTAAGCAGAAGAAGCATCGCAAAATAGAGCTTATATATATATAGGGATTATGTCAATGAGTTAATTCAGTCACTGAGTTGATTCAGTCAATGAGTTGAATTAGACGATTAATTGATTGAGTCAATGAGTTGCTTCAGTCAATGAGTTGATTCAGTCACTGAGTTGATTCAGTCAATGAGTTGATTCAATCCATGACATAGGTTTATTGTATAATCCAAGTCCTTTGACCTAATCCTGTGCTGACCTTCATGCCATTGATATTACGGTAATTTTAGTTGTAAAGTACTTTATTTTTTGTTACTGTTGATGTGTATCTAATAAAGGGCCGCCGAATTTGGTGGTGGGTGGGGGGTGTGTGTAACTCGAGTAAATGCCAGGGGCGTCCTCAGGTAATAGGTGAGTGTCGGTGTGTGTGTGTGTGGTAAGAGGGGGGGCCTCAGGTAATAGGTGAGTGTCGGTGTGTGTGTGTGATAAGATGGGGCCCTCACCTGATAGAGACTGATCACCCCTGACTAATTGGGCCTCACCTGATAGAGACTGATCACCTATGACTAATGGTTATGAGAATGTAAAAATGTTTTGTGTGTATGTGATCGGTGATGTCGTGACACAATGACCGGTCTGGTCACGAGTTTATTACCTCAACTACAGCCTCGCTGGCTCTTCACTCGAGATAAGCTCTGTCATCTCCACTTCTATATTTGTTAAGACACAAAAAAAAAAAAACTATACGTTTGAAAAAGATAATGCCTAATTAGGTCACGTTTATGTCCAGACATAAGATAATAATAGGATATATTTTTGTTTTTTTTTATATATGACCTTAGTTCGCACCGGCTGTAAACCGCTGTTGCTATTGTTGTTAAGATAGTCAAAACAAAATGTAATAGGGGTTTAGTCCAGGTGATCGGTTAGATAAGAATTATAAATTGTATCTTTTTTTTATTTACTGTTTAACAAGACATCCTTAAAACCCAAGTACTAGAAAATGTAAACTGTACACCTTTCATTCAAACATCGTTATCACGCCCACACCACTTACAACCTAGCAGCTCCTCTGTAGACGATTGATTGGAACTGTGTAGGTAGGTCAAATTAAGATGGATAATATTATAATGAACCGAGAATGGGGTATCAACAATTGTGGGTCTCGCGCGATTCCGTGTTTGAAATTTCAAGAGTTCAATAAAATACATAAATTGTCATTATTGGACATATAGTAAAATTAGAATACTTGGATTTTCGTTGACTGTAACTCCACAGAACCTGTTGTTAATATTTCTTTTAATCCCGCCCCTGACTGGGAAGGGAGCGACCGTTGGTATGCATATAACCTTTTAACCTCATCGCCATAAGAAAAAGAAACGAATTGATTTCAATTAAATATTTATTTTAAGTTATATGGTTAACTATTGTTTCTTTTGTTGTTGTTGTTGTGGGTTTTAAAAAAAAAGTACAATGTTTGTTTTCTTCATCTCATTTATGAGTGATTATATTTGTTTGCCAAACGAACGTGTTCAAACAAAATAATTTATTTACAATTTTTTTTTAAAGCAAACACGAATCGTAGATCATATTCTTAACCGGATATATTTCTGTAGTGTGCAAAAAAAAATTATTCAGTTCAGCGGTTACAGTTGTGTACTGACTTACTTGTGTGTCACGTGTTAACAATTGATCAAATCACGAATGTATGTTTACAACAGAATACTTTGTATCATGATGGTTTGACCATCTCTGTTACAAATACATGATCAAGTGGACATCAAAATGAATTAACGAGTCTTATACAGCAGTGATGTGAAGCCATGTGTGTCGAATGAAACTAGCCATGTAGGCCGCATGTGTCCAGTCATGTTTGATGTTTGTGGCCAGTCATGTGGGCGATAAGTATCCAGCCATTTAGTCCGCATGTGTCCAGCCATGTGGGCTATATGTGTCCAGCCATGTGGGCGCTTGTGTCCAGTCATGTGGGCCATATGTGTCCAGCCATGTGGGCCGCATGTGTCCAGCTATATGAGCCGCATGTGTACCAGGCATGTAGGCTGCAGTGAAGCTCTGGCGAGGTATGCATGTGGCCCTGAGAGAGAATCGTGACCTTCCAAATTTTTGATGATTGCACAAAACTGCAACTAGTGGTTCAATAAAGACAATCGTATCTTGCCCTAAATTAAGACATAGTTTTACTTCAATGAACACGTTTTTTAGCAATGAAGAATAGTAGCTTGCTGCCAGTGCGCACCGTATTCTTCAACTAAGGCCCTATGCAGGCGCCGTCTATTTCGGCCTTTTGTAACTAAAAAGTAGGAATAATTGTGTGAAACCTGTTAAAAAATAAATATTGTTTAAAATGTACAATAGGGTCAACAGAAAAGAAATTATACAGAATGTGCATCGACAAATTTTTTTCCTCCGTAAACCTCCATATTTGTGTAGTGTTATTGTGTATCAATATTTAGACACTACACTATTAAAAAGGGAAATAACGCCAAAGGCGGCATATAATTAGTCGTTGGTAAAGGACTTTTAATGAACTGCCATGCACTTTCTGTATGACATATATTTATAATTTTATATTCTGTGGTAGGGTCTATTGTTAAAGTTTTAAAAACACTGTCCTTGGGCATCATTATTCTGCCTATCATACAAACAACGTTATAAAAGCCTATATATAAAATTCAGTTTCAACATTCAACAATGAAACAGACCCAAGGGGAAAAAAATGGACAACCCATTTTAAGGTACACGACAATTAAAAAAAAAATGTGTTTACATTGTACAAGACTGCCAATTGTAATACATAACGTTGCCATGTCAAGACGATAATTAAACACAGCACAGTGTATATGTAAACACAGCACAGTGTATATGTAAACACAGCACAGTGTATATGTAAACACAGCACAGTGTATATGTAAACACAGCACAGTGTATATGTAAACACAGCACAGTGTATATGTAAACACAGCACAGTGTATATGTAAACACAGCACGGTGTATATGTAAACACAGCACAGTGTATATGTAAACACAGCACAGTGTATATGTAAACACAGCAGTGTATATGTAAACACAGTAAACACAGCACGGTGTATATGTAAACACAGCACAGTGTATATGTAAACACAGCACGGTGTATATGTAAACATGGGTTGGATTGTTGTTGTTGCGGTTTATTTATTTGTTTACCTTGAATGATTGCTTCCAATCATGACAACGGAGTGATCGGTAAATTATAACGTTGCATTTAAAAAAAATGTTAGTTTGATTGTTTTACAAACTATCATATGAGTAAAAAAAACGTAAAAGAAACAAATAATAGTTTCCTATATTAAATGATAATTATTAGATATAGACAAACTCCTAATTCAAATTCTGTCAAATCAATTGTAAGACGTTTTACATACGTTCACTAAACAACATAGCCTGTGTTTGTAGTTTACAATGTATTATTATGTGCATTGTTTCGTGAAATTAGTACCTTGGTATGAACCACTTAATAAGAATAGCCATGTCAAACTGGAACCTGGCGGACCGCATGTTGACCCTTTGAAATCATGCGCTCGGCCCGATCAAAATATACGTCAAGCTGGTATAGATTGCGTTTTAGTTTTTTTAACCTGTGACTAATTTTATTTTATTTTTGTTTTCCGTATTACAACCACCCGCTGATTCTTAGAGTATAAAATGTTTGTTTTATGTGTGTGTGTATGGGGGGGACCTAATTTGCAGCTGACCAGCATAACCGTGCCTAGGTTTTTGTGGACCCTAGGTAAACTGTAAATGCAGAGGCAGAGACATTTTAAAGTTGTGGGGGCCCCTATGGGATGTAAATGGAGAGACATTTTGAAGTTGTGGGGGTCCTATGGGACTGTAAATGCAGAGGCATTTTAAAGTTGTGGGGGCCCCTATGGGACTGTAAATGGAGAGACATTTTAAAGTTGTGGGGGCCCCTATAGGACTGTAAATGCAGAGACATTTTGAATTTGTGGGGGCCCTAAGAACAATATACGCTGGGGGCCTTATATCATCAATAAATCGAATCACTTTTAATGGCAGATGTCATTTGGCAAGGGGAGCCCTCATTTCCAATTACAGAAAAAACCCCTATGCTGATCAGTGCCAGAGACCTAGCCATGCGTTTGTGTAAATGAGTCGAATGTCAGCATACTTCACTAATTTACTGATTAAACCATGACACATTCAGACAACGGGTTTGATAACCTATGACCAATGTCCTTCCGTTCTGGGCCATACGAAATAATTTAAGGTCAGTATGACCGACTGACCGTGTAACTTGTTCGAGTTTTTATTGGTCAGTAAACGTGGAATACGGGGGAGGGGAGGGTCAGTTACCACGTGTAGGTCACTTTGTTCAGCTTCCCTTTTTTTTTTGGTCTCCTTGTTCTTTACGCTTGGGACACTCTGAGCAACACCCACACACACACACATACACTTGTTGACACACCTAAAGGCCAGGTAAAATCTCTGGTTATCCTGTGTTAAGGTGAAAGGTAAAGTAAAGCTTTAAGCAGGCGTAGGGTTGACACAGTCTCGTGTGTGCCCCTGGTCCATTGTACACACCAGTCATGTTGTTGTATCTATTGTTTTCTTGGACTGGAGGGGGATATCTGTGTCTGCAATGGTGAACGTTCTCTAACCGTAGGGAGACATTTTTTTTATTTTTGAAGTCTTTAAATTTTATTTCTATGAAAATATTCGTTTAACTTTTAAATACTAAAACCTCAAATGTTGAAAAATTTAGATTTTCTTTACACCGAGTATTAAGTGGAATATTTCGTATATATATATATATATATATATATATATATATATATATATATATATATATATATATGTATATATAACTGCTGCCTATGATAGGCCTACATATCTTCAGTTCATTCAGGGATATTATTTGTGATTTGAGTGATAACCGAAGTGTAATTATCAAGTATCTGTTTTCTTCATAATACTACAAGCAGTGAGCATTTTCTTTAGAACTTTGTATTGTGTTCTCTACTGTCTGTGTAGCCGGAGATCTGATAGCGCGACAGATTCATGGACCTGTATATGGTGGCCACACTGTGTTAACTTCACTTCACCAGCTGTGCCCATCTTTGCTGTAGGAAGATGCCGAAGACAAACATCCCCCCTCCTATACTCACGTCGCCTACCTCCACGACAGCGGCTGACTCGGTGAAGGCGCTCTCACCCACGGCCTCGTCCCCTAAACTGAAGAACCGGCTGAGCACCATGCTGCATAACGCCACCCACCACAATAAACTGAGCAGCAAAGACAAAGGTACATTTCATTATGTTACTAAGAAAAGTGTATGATGTGTTAGATATAGAACTAAAACCTGCATGCTGCTATTCTACTAATATACTAGAATATACACATATATATAAGCGAAATTTAAACCGATTTACAAGGGATCTCAAAATGATTATGAAACATTTCATATTTATTATCCTAAAGTCTTGACCTATATCATATCAAGAAGTTTATATCATTTGCTGTTGTTAACATTTTGAAGACCACTGTTAGGTTTTTATTTGTATAATGGCTAATATCTCAGAAGAGAAAATGTTCCCTGTTTGACAGGAAATTTTAGAATGCATGTGAAATCAATAGAAATACCTTTTAACAATCCTTTTTACATATGTATTTCATACAATCATTTCCAGTGCTAACATAGAATGTGTTATTTTATTTGACAAATTGTTCCCATATACACTTTACTTCTTTAAAAAAAAATAGAAAACCCTGTAATTTATTAGGTAAAAGATCTCTATATTGACCAGAAAAATGTGATATTAATTTTAATTAGCATGCTAATATCACATGGCATGAATATGTGTAGCCTATTTGATTGTGTTATGTGTGCTGTTTTTTATTTTATTTTGAGAATTATATCTGCTATATATAAACTTTTGTTTATTTTACTATTGACCATTTAATGTTGACTTTAAGTTATCTGTAATGTTCATAATTCATCAAAAACAATTCATTGTATGTCAATGTCAGACATGTTTCCAGAACTGACCATGCAAGCATGAGTACAAGTTGTTTCTTAATTCTTTGAGCGAAGTGCCTCTGCAATAGTTCTACAGCACACTCGATCTGATAGTCCCGGTTCGATCCTCGTTGAGAACCAAGGGAATTTTTCCAGGTCCTGGTGAAAATTGGTTAACGTCCCACAAGTCCACCACCCAGCTTTAAATGGGTACCTGACTTAAGTTGGCGTTGTGCTAACCACGCAATCCCTTTTGCATGCCGTGGTTACAGAAACAGATGAACACTACACTTCATCTGCCCCTAAGGCCCTTTAATTTATAGTAAGATTTTGAGTACAAAGTGATCGATTCGAAATACCAGTACAAGTACCTAAGATGCTAGATCAAGTGCTCCGATAGTGCACACGAGGACAGGTACTTTATAAAACAAATACAAGATATGTGACCAGTGCTTACTTTTGTTTCTCTAAATATTTCACCAAAAAACTGGTTCACGAGTGAATCTCACATTCTCCTATTTCACAAGTATCTATATATAAAGAGTGTCGATGACCTACTATCATGGCTACTATCATTCTTCTTCTTCTTTCTTTCTTTGGCTCTACAGCCCATATAGGGCCCTGGATGGCTACTATCATGACTAATTTAAATAAAGTATGTTGAAAGATAAAAAAAAAACATTTGTCATAATAGCAAAAGTTGTGTCAAATATGTAGACATATGATCATAGCTAAAAACTGTTGTTTCTACCCTGTTTCTGGTGTGACGGTTGCTGGATATATTTCATGTTTTGCATACAATAGCAGTTTGTGATTTTAAAAGACTCCTCATGTCTCCATACTAATACAGTTATCAGAGATGTCCAGAGTACTGATTGTACAAGTCTGACAGGATAAACACTCGTATGTGTGTGTGTGTGTGTGTGTAATTCTTATAAAATCATTTAACTTTTGATAGTGTGTACAGGTAACTACATATCGAGATGATTGCACTGTCGTTCTTTCATTAAAACATGAGCAAGTCCCCAGACCTTACGTTAGAAATGTATATTTCATTCTTGTAAAGCTGTTAACATTGTTGCCCCAGTAGACTGTTTTGCCTGAAGATATGCAGATAACTGGATAGACGGTCCAGTGTTTACTGGTCATTAAAGTCCAGTACAGTAACTACTGTAAGGGGGGTGGTGGGGGAAGTACTGTAAGCCAATAAAAAGTGTTTATGGCATCAAGGGAAGAGAGGGGCATCAAGGGAAGAGAGGGGCATCAAGGGAAGAGAGGGGCATCAAGGGAAGAGAGGGGCATCAAGGGAAGAGAGGGGCACCAAGAAATAAATGTTCGTGTCCGTATTGACCATTTACATTTAAAATTCATTTCGTCATTTTGAGCATCTTGAAAAAGATTGATGGAGAATTAAGAACATCTGTTTATAAAGAGTTCTTTTTTTTTTTTTGACGTTTGAGACTCTTAAGACATAGATTTATCACTTGACTCTGTCCTCATTCTAGTTCATAGACAGTTGAATTACTACTGGTCGTTAGGACCGGACAAGGAGATTCTCAGCTGCCCTATTTGATCTAATGACCCCCCCCCCTTTTTTTGTTTTATCAGTAGACTTATGTACACGATTAAACGTGTGTGTATTTTCCTTCTAGACCTCTTCCATCAAATATCAAAGAATCGCACCGTACGGGTAAGAACTAACACATGTATCACGGTGTGTTATCTATTAGTACTAATGTCTACAAAGCACCAACCCTACCCCCTCGTTTATTAGTATTATTATTATATTGTTGTTGTACTAGTATTTGTGTAAATAGTAGCCCAGTTCTTTAATGACGCGCTTGAAACATTCGATGAAGAAAACTTCCCCCACCTGCCCGACCCTAATCACGCCTTATGAAAGGAAAAAGAGAAAGAAACCGCGGGGGTTGATTGGTTGATTTTTTTGTGTCTGTAAACGGCATTAAAAATTATTCAAAATCATTTAAATTTCATTAGCGATATAAAACATCTAGGATTATATAAGTATTCCGGGATATCGCGGAGTGAGATGATTTCCCGGGAAATTTTTAATAAGCTAAAATTGGACCGCGATAAGTTATCTCTGGAGAGAACCCAAACTGTATAGGCCCTACCACATGACGCGATCGATCGACCCAAAATTGTAATAGCCACTATAGAGTTGTTGTTATTGTTTTTACCCAAATATTATGGGCGATTTTATTTTAAATATCTTTAACATTTACTATGGTGTTCAATTTTATAAAAGCTTACGCTCCATTCATTCTCATCCAAATATCCAGAATGCACGTTTTTCCCCTTTTCTGTTGATTTTAAAGTGAAAGAAACTTATCTTTGTAGAAAGTCACACATATAACGCTGGTCTCTTTACATGTTCTTTTAGGTATTCCAAAATGGACATTCAGTGGACAATGTGTAATGTATAATTCGGAATGAATTTAACAGATGAGTAAAAGGTATCCCTTATCGATCATCACCATTGTGTCGGACTGGTCACTCGTATCTTTTCTCAAATAGTTGACATGTGACATCATTGTATGGTCTTTGTTCTTGGGTTTGTTTTTTTTTTTAAACAGCATACCATGAAATTATATTTCACAAAGTATTTTAAATGATTTAGACCACTGAGCAGTTTGCATTTGGTGCAGCTTTCGGTTCGAAAAAACAAAACACCTGAAGCTTGTTAATTGCGGCAAACGGAAGCAGGGGAGGCTACTGTAGTAATACATATTTTGCTTGTCTCTATAAGAGTTGTTATCCTTGAATTTCAATGCAAAGCGAATCTTTGAGTTTAGTGCGCCTTTCATTGGGTCATGCTTTTTGTTCCTTTTAATTAATTCCTTTATTCCTTAATTCTTGTTCATTTGACTATGGTGCAGCTTTCTATAGTATTTTTTACTATATAAAACTACCGAAAGGCGGCCTTTGTGGTCCGCCAAAGACTTGTGGATCATGCATAATTATTAAACTATCATCGATCTGTGTTTACCTTGTTTTTATTCATGGTCTCTTACCTGCGTCTCGATTCGATAAATGTTGTTGTTTTTTAAATTCAAGTAACAAAAGATAAATAGACCCATGTAATTACATTGATCTGTTCATGATAACCTCAAAGCTGAACTTTGGTATATCTCTATGCAAAGGTTTTTGGGCTGGGCTCAGATAGTACTTAGTGTAATAGTAATGCAATTTTTCTTTTAAAAAGTAATGGATACAATTTTTCGGATGACTGATTCTTCTGCTTGAATAGATTGTCTAGTTTAATGATCATAGTTTCACTATGCATGTATGAGTAAACTATTTATTGTTTTATTTGATTGATTCACTTTTTGAAATGAACATGTAGTCAGGTAGTTGTCTATCACGCTGTCTAAAACCGTTGTGTTTAGCCGTAATCATGCATTTCGTCATTAATGGCTCTTTTTTTTTTCATTTTATCCGTGAATCAATGGAATATTTTATAAATTAGGCTACGTACTTCATTTATTTGAAATGAAACGTTTGTTTTCTTCATAAAGCTAACCATTAGTTTTAGTTGTTCCAAAGGATTGGAAATGGGTGAAATTGACCAAAAAAAAACAGCAACAACGAGTACTAGGCATGTCCATATGCAACAAATGGTGAGGAATCATGCTATTGTCAGTCCCAGGCAATGTTCTTGAATGAATGAACGATGTCCTAGACAAGAAACTCCAAGCAAAACATGTAGGCTTTCGAAAAGTTATATCATGATTAGATCGAATTACAACACTGCACAGTGGCGTACCTAGGGGAGGGGGCGGTGGGTGCGGTCCGCACCGGGCGGCACTTTTTATTACTTTTTAGGGGGGGGGCAAAAATGTATAGATTAAATTGAAATACCTAAATGAGAGGGCGGCAAAATCGTCTTCCGCCCTCGGCGGCCGATACCCACGCTACGCCGCTGACACTGCAAATAATAGAACTAGAATGATTGCTTGAATGGCAGTCACTATTGTAGGCTTACATGACCTTTGAAAAAGCCTTTGACATAGAAACCATATGGCATCTATGCTTTATATTATGGGAATCCTCTGAAATTTATCAGCATCATACAACAACCATATGAAGGCTCTACTTGTCAGATTGTACTAAATAGCGAACTGACAAATCCCTTCCAATGGAATACAGGAGTTGGGCAAGGTTGTATGCTATCTCCAATCATTTTTCTTATTGTTGTTGATAAGATAATGCGCAGAGCAACAGAAGACAGGAACACAATAGTTTCAGTGGACCTCTCAGAGAGATTAGAAGACCCTGATTTTGTAGATGACATAGTCCATATGTCACAGAAACAACTTGTACAAACGAAGCTCACACTCTTTCAGGGGAATACGAGAACACTGACTTCAAAGATCAAAACTAAGAAAACTGCAGTCATGATGGTGAATAACAAAGAGGTAAACCCAATACAATTTAAAGGAGTAACTATTGACAAGATATTTCTGCCTCACACGCATAGGAAGCATTGCCAGTGAAGAAGAAACATAGCATAAAATTGCCAAGGAAAGCAACTTTCAGTACATCAAAACGTGTCAGGTAATCAAAAGTTTTCTCACTAAAAATATAAAAATTAGAATCTTTATCACCAATATCAAAGCTGTCCTCATTTATAAATCTGAAACATGGAGAGTTGCAAACATTAGGAACAAATTACAGGCTTTTGTTAATATATATGCCTGCGTCAAATCTTGAACTTCAATTGACCAGTTGTCAATGTTACCAGACAAGCACTAGAGTGGAACCCACAAAACAGTCGAAAGTGAAATAAAAAATGTCTATGGGCCCTGATAAAGTAGACTGCCGGACACCGTGTACGATGGCGAGACACTGTTGAGACCCTATGGTCATACAGGAGACACTGTTGAGACACTATGATCATACAGGAGACACTGTTGAGACACTATGGTCATACAGGAGACACTGTTGAGACACTATGGCCATACAGGAGACACTGTTGAGACACTATGACCATACAGGAGACACTGTTGAGACACTATGGCCATACAGGAGAGACACTGTTGAAAACCTATAGTCCTACACAAGACACCGGTGAGACCACATGATCCTACATGAGATCATATGTTCCTACATGAGATCATATGTTCCTACATGAGATCATATGTTCATACTGTATTTAAAAGGGAAAAGAAGGAGAAAACACCCAAACATATTATAAGTAGTGTCATAATTCAGACACCTACGTTTCGGCTAATTCAGTATAAAATATTTACCAGTTGGTTGCATTTTCTCACCTGTGTGTCTTTCTATTTTCAGAAAGGTTCAAAAGCGTTCATTAGAATGTCCATCTGTTATAAAAAGTATTGTATAAAACTAAGCTGATCGTTATGTGAAATGCGAGTTAAATTTGTTAGCAAAGAGTTGCAGTGAGAGGGATGCTTTGTTCATGATTATCATTGTATTAAAGTAATTGTTGTTGTTTCTTTTTTTTGACTCAACTTAAAACGTCTTATGAACAACTGTTAGTCACATGCGCTATGCCAAAGTCATCTAGACCAGATCAAAATGGGTTAAGATACTAAACTGCGAGCAAAATGTACTTTATTTCACAAAAATAACGATTTGTAAACACAAATTGTAAATATTTTGTTAAATTAACAAGCCCCCAAACCTTATGAAGCAAGTGATAAATTTGGCTATGAGTTCTAGATCGCAGTCCCTCTCCATCTATTGAGACCTCAAGCATGTCCTTATGATGATTTTATGTGAATACAGTAGGCCTACTTAATACATGTACAATCAGTGCCGTAGCGAACTTAACTGGCGCCCGAGGCACAACACCTTTTTAATCCTTTTTTTAGCGCCCCCCCCCCCCCATTCGAAAACCTTATAATATTATAGGTAAAATATACCATTTGGCGCATCTTTGTTAGTAGCGCCCGGTGAATGATGCCCCCTTCTTTCCCCATTTCACACCCTTCGCGACGCCTCTGTGTACAATGAAGTAGTTACCACCCATTGCCTGAATTACGAACTTACTAGCCGACATACTTTTTAAACTGAGCGACACAAACGTCACCCAGTTACTGTTACATTATGCTCTGATATATTGTTGGCATTAATTTCTCAAAAGAAAATGAGCATGCCTACATTACTTTATCATTAGCCTATGAATGGAATATTCTTATCATTGATCTAAGCTTTCAAGACCAATAAAACTTTCATTAATTCTTTTTTTTTTTATTATCATTATTTCTGTATTTTTTTTCACCAAGAAATATATAACTAATAAAAATTCAGATATTGCACGTAACCTCTAATACTCGAATCAGTGCAACTATTTATTATGACTTGGTCAATCGATTTTCCCTGTTTATGTCTGGCGGGCAGTGGCGGAAAACCTTATCCCACAATGCTTTCAGCCGTGACGTCACTCATTTTTACAGAGAAGTGCGCCATGTTGAAAAAGTGTTGTATTGCAAATATGAGTTCTTAGCTAAATCTTTCAACATCTGCAAAAGCAGTTGTGATAGGGATATTTTTTCCTATTTTGATAAGAAGCTAGATCATTCTTCGAAACGTATGTTTGAATATTAAAAATTAAAATGGCGGGTGAGTGCTAATGCTTAATGAATAATTTAACCAACTATTCAGTGACATTGAGATTGATGTACACAACTAATGTCTACGGTATTTAAAAATAAGCAAATTTGAATAGCTCAATTTTATTTTCTTCAGGTAATGGTGGTGAGATAACTTGGTGTTTTTCTCAAGTAAAAGGTTCAATTGAAGAGGAAGTCGCCGAAGGTAAAACTCTTTTCAATCATTATATTTGGGGCGGGGTATATTAATTTTCATAATCAACTTCCTGAAGTTTTGTTTTAGCACTTTTAATGAGTTCGAAACGTTTAAATGCCTCCGTAATGTACTTGATTTCAACGAAATTTATCTGCATTACAATTGTTTGTACAGTAACAGTGTCTTAAATGACAGGTCATATACAAATAAAAATGACATCAATAGATGTCACTTGAATTTAAACCCCAGTTGATTGAAACTATTAATATTCCTCCATTTGTCCTATCACCAATGAAGTGAATGGACTTGGTAACTATTACCATCTCCAACTAAAGGATAGTTTTTTATGTTCCAAGATGTTTGTGCTTAAACTATCTGCCTGATGTTTCATGAAATGTCATAAACAAAAAATGAAAAGAATTTGAAAAGCATTCCTCTATTTTTATTTTATTTATTATTGTATTGTTCTTGCGAGGGATTTATTATTGTATTGTTCTTGCGACCACCTGCTAGTCAAGTATTTTCCTTACAACAAAGTAGGAAGGAGTTGTAAAAAATGTCAACACATTTTTTATCTCATAAAATCAACACAATGTTACTAGTGAGTCTAGTCTCTAGTGTTACCCTTAAACTTTTTATACCATGCTGTGTCCATGCTGCTCATTGCCTAGTATTAATTAAAAAATAAATTAAATTACCAGTAGCACTTCCAGGATGTTACAAAATATGTACATGATTATTAATGGCATAGTGTTAAATCAAGAGATTGTAGTAAGAGTTGTTAAAAGATGGTTTGAAATCTCATCAATACCCTTTACATTTTTACTTTCTTTACGCAAATACACTACAGTTATAATTATTTTTACACGTTTAGCCCATTCTGTTTTTAAATTATTTTTTCTTATATTACAGCGGATATTATTTCATGTGTTGAATTTAACAGTGATGGAGATCTTTTAGCAACCGGTGACAAAGGAGGGCGTGTAGTCATTTTTCAAAGGGATAAAGCTGTAGGTTTTTATATTTATACCTTAGTTATCATTGCATTTAGCTTGTTGTTTGATAATTTACATTCTTTTTGTTGAGATTTATAACTGAATAAAATATCAACTTGTTAACTTTTTGATAGCATCCAAAAATGTAAACAAAGCTAAAAAATATTTTGCCATATAAGCTATCTCATTTTAAAAATATTAAACACTGCTTAAACAGAAAAGGTCCAGTTTTTTATTTATCCTTGAATGCTATGTTGAACCTAGCAATCATTTTTTGTAATATAAAAGCTCTGCTTTTGATAGGCTTTTATTTGTTTTTGCATAATTTCTGGTTTTGAGAAGTTTTTACACATCTTGAACTGTCTGTTGCGTAATTTTTTATATTAGAATTTATAAGTTTTAAGAGAATCTCATCCCTCACTTCAACGTTTGATTTCAGAGTAAAAATGCGGTTCCAAGTCGTGGCGAATATAATGTCTACAGTACTTTTCAGTCCCATGAGCCAGAATTTGACTACCTTAAAAGTTTAGAGATAGAAGAAAAAATTAACAAGATAAGATGGCTTCAGCAAACAAACAGAAACCATTTTCTTCTCTCTACCAATGGTATTAAATATTTACTCTACCTTTTTTTTTCTGAAATTATGTATCTTCCCCTAATTTCTTTTTGCGTTGTATAGAATTAGTTGTTAGAAATTCGGAATCAATGACTGAGATATATAATTTTACAAGATGCAACTAGTTTAAATCTTATACATTTTTACTCTAAAAAAAATTCTGTTTGTAGAACAATGTTTTGCTTTTTTTTTTTTTTTTTGCTCTTTTTAGATAAGACAATCAAATTGTGGAAAGTGGCAGAGCGTAACAAGCGACCAGAGGGATATAATTTAAAAGATGAACTAGGGCAAACAAAAAATAAAACTGCCATTAAATCTCTTCGAGTACCCATATTTCAACCCATGGAATTAATGGTAGAAGCTAGTCCGAAGAGAGTTTTTGCAAATGCGCACACTTACCACATAAATTCCATATCTGTTAACAGTGATTTGGAGACTTATTTGTCTGCAGATGACCTCAGAATAAATTTATGGAATCTTGAGATAACAGACCAAAGCTTTAGTATCCTTTACAAATTCAAATTTTGTACTCCATATTTTTCAGAAAGTCATTTATGCTGTCAGGTTTCTGTTTATGTGGTATATTTTTTTTTCACTTAATATACAAAATATTTTTTTGGTTGGTTAAGCTGTAAAATGTGAACAGGGAAATTTTTTTTAACTAAGTACTTAGACATTGTTGATATAAAACCTGCAAATATGGAGGAACTCACTGAGGTTATAACTGCTGCAGAATTTCACCCAAAGGAGTGTAATATGTTTGTTTACAGCAGCAGTAAAGGTAGCATCAGATTGTGTGACATGAGAGAGCAGGCTTTATGTGACAAACATGCTAAATGTAAGTGGTTTCACAGCCTTTGAACTTAACTGTCTTTTTTTTTTTTTTAATCAATTCTCAGTTGAACTATTTTGTTCATTTTTATGCTCTCTAACATGCTGAGTGTTGTTATGAAGCCTTAAAGATTTTGTTATGAATACTATGATGTTTGAAATCAAATATTTTTTTATTCGAATTGTTATATCTTCATTAAATTTTTACTTATATTTATTGCAGTATTTGAGGAGCCAGAAGATCCCACTAATCGTAGTTTCTTCTCTGAAATAATTTCTAGTATATCTGATGTGAAATTTAGTCACAGTGGCAGATATATGATTACCAGAGACTACTTATCTGTAAAAGTGTGGGATTTGAACATGGAATCCAAACCTGTAGAAACCTATCAAGTTCATGAATACCTCAGGAACAAATTATGTTCCCTGTATGAGAATGATTGTATTTTTGACAAGTTTGAATGCTCTTGGAGCGGAGATGATAAGTATGTTAAAAAAAAAAATTTTTTATTTATATTTCAAATTAATTCTTAACACAAACTTGATTTTTATTATAGATAAATTTTTATTTCTGATTTGAAATCCTTGTAGTACTCAACTGTTATAGATGAGCACATTTAAAATATAAAATAACCCACTGGTTACTTTGAGGGAAAACTAGACATGGCCTCCAATTTATGAGGGTTTCTGTTCTTTAGTACATATTTTGGAAAAAATTCACAAAAGCGCATGTAACTTATAGAAATACTGCCTTAAAAGTATGTATTTTATTAATAAGAAATGAATAGTCTTTCTATGAAAATAGAAACTGGTGTGGCGATGTGATAAGTATCGTAGGAAAGAGTACTCATCAATTAAGAACTTTTGGGTGTGGGAAAACAATAAGGCAAGATAAATTTATCGCAAATAGATTGACCGCTGAGCGTGTCTGACTTTTTTATAATTAATGTGAACAGATTTAGTTTGATTAGTAGATATTTTTATTCTAATTGAGATACTATGAATTAAAACAATTAATTGGTTTTCTCTGTCATCCATTGTTAAACAAAATAAAATGGGTCGTAAACTAATTTATGAGCTTTTTGTGTGTGGGTGAGTTAAAATATTTTTAATTAGTCATCTTTCTGTCATCATTTGTAACAACCAGATTAACTTTAGTGACAGCAAGAACTTCAAAATAGTTCATTATTTATTTTTTAATTTTTTGCAGCAATTTGTTGCACACTTAGTACAAATAATAAGTAATATCATTAAAATACTAATCACCTTAACTTGAAATTCACTGACACTGATTCCATAATCAGATGAACTATTTTTAATTGTGACTGAAGACCGATCTCAATGGTCTGATCTGTTGGAAGTAATGGAATCATTTTCTAACGCAATTATGGTCACCTGTGCTATTATCTTTGATTTCTACACATAGGGATGCAAGGCTTTCCAGTCATTTTTTGTTATACTTTGAAGATTAATTTGTGCACCAAAATGACAATACATCTTTAAATCTAATATTATTCATATCGAATACTTTCATTTAGGTCTAATTAAAATAGTTTCAAAATATTATCTTTCTAACCACACTAATCACACAATATCCCAACAAAATGATATAATTAATTTAAAAAGATGATTTATCCTTTGATATATTTTTACTCTGTAACTCAGAAGAGTAAATTAAAAATGCTTTATGTGAATTCCCTTTTGTTTAACAAAGGATGGCAGCAAAAAATATTCTAGAGTTTAGATTATCTCAATCAGTATCAAAAGAACTCCAAGTGTCTGAAATAAATCGACCGCTAAGCGGTCAATCTATTTGTAATAAATGTATCTTGCTTCATTGTTTTCTCACATTCAAAAAGTTAGTAATAGATATCTCTTTTATATGGTACTGTTAATTTCAACTCTCCGACATTGGCCGGTTCCACCTATGCAATGTGAACATTGCCTGTAACAGAAACATTTTAATCAGAAAAAAAATATTTATGAATTTAATTAATTGACAGCATTCAAATTTTTATCACGACATAAAAATAGCCTGTAAGTAAATGGATATGCAAAAAGGAGCGTTCAATTTCCTTTACAAAAGTGTAAAAATTTTATTAAAATTTATCTAGATTTTATTCAAAAATTTAATAATGTTCATCATTTTAGAGGAAAGCGGGGGGGAGGGGGTACTGTTTAATTAGCTTTTTATAATTTATCATCTGCAAACTTCAGTATTGTGACCTATATACATGTACCAACAGTTCGGGAAATAAATGATTTTTCTAATGATATTATATGTTGACTTCATAAACTGAGATGTAATAGTTATATAAATGGAGTATAACAAATACCTTCCAATTGTTCAAAGTGTACATATTACAAACTAAAAAAAAATGATAATGCATATATGTTATATTAATGATAAATATTCATTTTTCTCAATATCAGTCATACTCTCATCAAAATATTCCCAAAAAAATAAAAAAGAATTTGAACTTTTGTACCTTTAGATATGTTAAAATTGTCCCAACCCTAATTTATGTAACTTAAATTGTAACAGGGTAAAATTTTAGTGGTCCAATTTATAGTTTAAAAAATATCATACAGGGATTAAAAAAATGTTCATCCTTTTCATTACGGGAGTGGATTTTCTGCAACATTTCACTTCTATACTTCTATATGGTTTTTCACCCGTTTCTAGACAGTTATTTTTACATATTTAGTGGGAAGGGGGTAAAAAGGAAGTGTTTTCTCCAGCCAAAAAGTCTGCGAAAAAAGTTATTATTGATGTAAGGTTTAACCCACAATTCTAGCGTAAGATTATACGCATGTGGTATCAGTGTGAATGTCTGCTGTTTGTCTTTAAATATTTAAGTCATTTGGGTAACTATCTAATTATGTAATAACGGGAGGTAGAAACCAGGACACCAGAAACCAGAATTTATTTGTCCGGTAGATCCGGTTGTAAAAATTGCAAACATATTCATTCAGTAAAAGTCCCTCCCTCTTGTGACATGAGTCTGAAGTTAAGTTTTATGTCTGTAATTATTGTTACATCTCAAAGAAAATAATCTAAAATCCTCACTTCCAAATGCAGTTAGTTTTCGTTTTGTAAAAATAATTCATGATGACATTAATGGAAGTGTGTTTATGTTAAGACTTAATTAATAATTCATTATGAATTACATTAATTATGTTATAGGGTGATGTGAGTCGCTACATTTTTTAAAAATTCACAATGATTAGTGAAAGAAATTAACATATATATTATAATAATGGCACTGCTGACATATGTATACATTATTTATTATTATTCATTGGTATTTTATCATGCCGGTGTCTATAAAGTCAATATATATGAAATATTTCATGTTGGTATATAGATCATACTATTTAAGTTTGTAATTGATAGTGTACATTAAATAGATGCTTTTTAAACAGCCTGCACTCAAGACCTCCATCAAAAAGGTGGTTATTTAAAATGTAATCCACAAATGGGTAAAATGTATAACATAGACACAGCATATGATAGAAATGTATCACTTCCACAAAACATTGTAAGTTTAGAACAAGTAAATTAAAATACATTTTAAACAAAGTTCAAGTAGTTGTACTTAACAAAACAAGAGACTTGGCCTTGGGAGAGTCATGCTGGCTAAAATATTAGCGATACTATTGTTGTAATTCCTGGGGTGCTTATTTACTTCGCCTAAAATCTACTAGATGTTACTTTACGAACAAAAATTATTTTTTTTTTAATTATATTTTTTAAAATTAAATGGGGAATAATTAGTAAACCCTGTTTGCTTTTGAAATAATGTGATCATGCTTGCCATAGTACTACTTATGTGCAGTGACCCTATTCTATAACTTTTAGGCCCCTCAACCAGTCAGTTGGGCAAAGAAATTCTTATGTGGTGGGTTTGGTTTCTGCCCTCGTATCATAAACTGAACATTTAACCAGCTAAATATGTAATTAAAAAAGAACTGTTTAGAAATGGATTTAAAACCTTACAATTTTGTGTATAAATGATTGTTCTGAAAGAAGATAGATGTTTCTTCGAAATATTTATGGAAAGTGGTATTGAAATCTATCACTGAATTGAAATGTTGGCAAAAATTCACATCAGTTGTTTCTAATGCTTAGTGATTGCCATCAAAAGTTTTCATCTGGAATGAAAGGGTCATTTTAGATTAAAATATCTTTGTTTCTCTTTCTATAGCGATCAAATTCTATATTTCCTTAGCCGAACAATATCCTTTTTCTATAAGCTTATTAATTTGCTGTGTCTGTTGAAGTGCCATATTTTGTGAAATTTATTTTGAACCCTTGTTGGTTTTATTCAGTGACAATACACTATTTTATAATGCTCAGCTCAATCTAATGGAGTCTGAATCTAAGTGCTTTAAATATTGTATTTAAGGATGAAAATGCAGTGTACAACACAGGTTTATTACTGTGCAGATTTCTGAAGAATTTTTAATCTTGCACACTATTTTTCAACATTTTATATAGGCTTTATCAACAAAAAGCAAGTGCGATTCTTTTCACACAGAAGTAAAATATAAATCATCATATTTTTATAGAAAAAGCATCAGCTAGTATCTTTTAACTTATAAAATGAAAAAATTATACCAACATATTTTGGACATATGTCTCCCAAACTCAATTCATAGTTACATTAAGCAAAGTATGCCGGAAGTAATGTCTTAAAGTGTACTAAAAATAAAAAACCTTAAATTCATTACATATTGCATGATCAATGACGGAAAAAATATTCTTTATTGGATTAGAATTTCTATAAATATTTTTATGACCCAAATTACTTTTTTTTTTTACTTTTTAGTAGATAAGTATATTTAAAAAAAATTTTTTTTTAATAAATCCCTAAAAAGCTAGTTATGTTTACAACTGCATAGCCATTGTAAAATAAGCTGAAATTAGCCCATTTTATTCTTATTATATTGCATTAGTATAAAATGTGTATTAGAAATTTATTAATAATTTATTTCAAAATTTGTCATATAATTGACATAGCTGCCACTATTGAGTAATTAAATTTGCCACTGACTTCCCCCATATTTGAAGTTTATTTCGCTGCCTTTTTTATATATAGCTATAATAATTTTGTAGATGGTGTAACATATTTTGTGTAGGCACCTTTAGCACAGGCCAAATACTTTTTTCATAAAATTTTCAAATCCTTTTGGATACAATTGTGAAAAAAGGCTAGGTTTAGACTGGGTATGATTTGAAAGATGCGTGAATAATAACACATGACATTAGTATTTCTTTTAAAGATATTATTAGTGATTCAGAAAATGTTTTAGATGAATCGACACAATCTAGCAATGTCATATATTTTTTTTTAAATGTCATTGATAAGTAAACATTGAATTTTAAAAGATTTTTTTATATATTTCATTTTGTCTTTATAAAATTTGAAAGTTATATTATGGAAAAATTTGTTGAAAAAAGAAATAATAGTTCCAAAAAAAAAATGGAGTACCAGAATCAGATTTTTACTACATTTAGATGCAAGGTCTGGTAATTAAAAGATTTTTAATACTAGCAATAAGGTGTAGAAAATATTTTTCTGAAATATCAGTTGAAATCAGAGATCTGGAAGATGATACCTTGCTTTTATTTGGGTTTTTTGTTCTTTTGTTCTACGCAAGGAAAACAAATAATGCTACATTAAAACAGATTAATAAAATATATGCAAAGTGATATGATCAGATAAACTATATGAGCACAGTAGCAGTTGTTTTAATCTTTTTAATTCTATATAGTCTGAATATATATGGCTGTTTTTTATCATCTGCATTTTTTTTATCTACAGGCACATAATGACTGGTTCCTACAACAACTTTTTTAGAATGTTTGAACGTGACAATAAACGGGATAGTACCTTTGAAGCATGCAGAGAAATAACAAAATCCAGAACTGTTCTTAAACCTAGGAAAGTTTCCACAGGTGGAAAAAGAAAAAAAGATGAAATTAGTGTAGACTGTTTAGACTTCAATAAAAAAATTCTCCATACAGCATGGCATCCATTGGAGAATATAGTTGCAATAGCTGCCACTAACAATTTGTATGTGTTTTCTAGTAAGGATTAACCTAGGTAATAATTAGAAAATTAGTCTGCTGGTTGTCCAGTTGCTGAAACAGTTGAAGTCCTCCCCCTCCCCAAATATTCGCCTGGAGCGGGGGAAAAAAAGAGGATAATTGTCATCACCGTCTTTCCATGTGCTGGATTGCTGCTCAATTCTGGATCGTAAACTCCTTGCTACTCCAAGATTTGGAAATCACCTGTTTCTTTTTTATGAATACTGGTGAAACAGTCTTGTCACAGGGAAGTGATGTTTTGTTGATATCCAGGTTTGCAAGATAAGGCAAATCTCCTATTTTTCTGTTAGCTATGATTTAAGAGCTAATGGAATAATCTTTTGCATTCCTGCCTGATTTTGGTGTGTATGAAAGGGTCTAGTCTTAACAAATTTATAATTACTAAAATCATATCTCAGTATTGTTAGTTAAATTACAGATATTGAATAAAGCTAATTGTGATAATCACTCCTCTAAATGGACCAATGAGTGAAGTAATATTGTTCGATAAAAAAAAATTTGAGTTACTCATGTTACTTTGTCAAAATTCTTCATATTAGTAATTAGTTCTAGTGCCTGTTTTACTGTATACACTTTCATGTTATCTACACTTCCTATTCTTAATTTAATAAGATAACAAAGGGAAGAAAATTTTATTCTGCTTATTTAGATCATTGTTTGTTTTGATTGTATGTCACATGAACTGAATGAGTAAGATGAAGGTATTAAAAAGGAAAAGACAGTACCTGACCACACATATGTTTAGCTGTAAAGGTACATCTTCTGTTTTGTTTTTTTTAAATGATCTTGTTTTTAATCTTGTAGGCCAATTTTTTGTTATTTGTTTTCACCATGCCACTTTATATTGTCTTTCCCCCATCCCTCTTATAAAAGTTTGTATTTGTAGAATTGTTTGAATGTTTTTCGTTCTTGGTATTACACCCAATTAAATAAGTTGATTTTATGGTTAAAATTCATGGTTGTATTAATATAGTGTTAATTAAGAAATAAATAATTATTTTTTGGATTAGATTCTGATATGTTATTAATGCCTAATTTTGACTAATTTCATGCAAGGGAACAAATCTAATTTTTAGTAAAGGGTTACAGGGACTTATCATTTTGAAATTAACTATAGCTTTATTCCTTGAAACTCACCCTCATGCAGTATATTGTGCTTTGTTGTGGTCAGTTGGGTTTGAAAGATAATGTTGCATAATACATTTTGAAAGTAATTCTATCGATTGCTCCATTATCCCACACGATGTATTCATATTGTAATTTTCAATTAAATTTTTTAACTAAAAATTTAAAAAGTTTGCACATAGATAAGAATAATATATATTAAAACTGAAATAAAAGATTTTTAGTTTCTTAAAAGTAATAGTTTTATCTCCAAAAAAATAATTTCTTTTTGGATTAGTTGATAATTTTCATGCATTTGGCTGGCCTGAAATATTCTTCATTTTAATAATCATAACATTACATGTGTGCACTAAATGGCCACTAAAGTGGGTGGGGGTGTGTTGGGTTGTAATTTTAGTTGCATGTCATGTGACATCTTCCCAAACCTCTCTTCCTTGTATCCAGCAACTTGTTGTATGTGTTGTTACTTGTGCAATTCATTGTAAACTTGAATGAATATCACCAGTTTTGATATGTTCAATGATTAAAGGTATATTTTTGAAATGTTCTGGGTAGTTTTGGTCTTGGTATTTGATACAATTTAATTAGTTCAAAATCAATATTTATTAATGTTTAGATGAGTAATTACAAGTTTTAAATAGGACTTAATTTATCGCCATAAATGCGTTAATTTTACCCAAAATGCTGTTACTTCAGTTTTGATAGATATCATCAAAACTAAGAAAGCAGGCACTGTTATGTTAACTTTAAATGATGTCATTTCCTAATTCTATTTTCTGATCCTAAATTAGTTGTTGAGGCTTTGACATGTCATGGGTTGCCATTTTTGGTTATGAAGTTGTCAAAATGTGACCAGGTAGGGGAAGGTGGTAAACTCTTTAAAAAAAAGACAATACCTCTTTCTGGCTGGAACTAACACATGTACATAAAACTGGTCTTAATTTATATTTTAACACACATATGTGCCGATGTTAATTGCCGCTATAGAACTCTGAGTCTTATTATGCATTTTTATGAATATAACTAGGGTTGCCCTCCGGTGTTTTTTTTAAATAGTAAAACTTCTATAGAGAATCACACAACAGGAAATATAAGAAAATATTTAGTGAACAAAAGTATTGGAAAAGAACTCAGGACACTGCTCATAACTCACTGTACAGCTGCAAGAATCGCATTTGGCACCAATGGAATATATTATGACAAACTTGTTTGAGAATACTAATAAAAACTCTATAAATTAAACTTGTTTCTATTAAACTTGCCTTCAATTCAAAATGCAGCAGCTCTAGTTTAAAATAAAAGGGTATATTGCAATAAATTTTAAATGTATGGAATTCTTCACATATGCTTAATCTAAAACATCATCAAAACTTTTAAATAAAAAATAACTAGCAGACTTATATTAAAAAAGATGAACAAAATGTTAGTAGGGTAGCTATTTTTTTTTTTATTTTCAATGTATTTTTGTCAGTAGATAGTTAAAAAGCTTATCAAACACAAACTTATAAAAAATAACAGTTAATCTCATAATCACATTTATATAAAGAAATTTAAATGCAAACAAACAATGGCATCTCATAGGAAGTTGGTAACTCAACAGCAGTCAAATAAGTAAACAATATCCACACAGCATATTTTACAGTTAATAAGGTAATTTTTTTGTTTATCTGAATTGGACTTGTTCTAAAGACAATTTATAAGTTTTAAATCAACGAGGATGACCACAACTTTTAGAAGTTGTTGCAATACTATAAAGGTCAGTGAAGGAATCAAGTGGAAAATGTTTAAATAATGAGTTATTTCAATTCATTTTTTTAATCAACTAATTATTGTATTAACCATGCAATGAAGAAGTTTCATTTTGTCTGGGAAAAAATATATTGCACCCTTATTTTAATGGACGGAAAAATGGAATATGACAACAAGTGGACAAAAAAATCAAGTTTTAAAAGCGTTTATATATTGCTTGATAAAAATTTTAAAGCTTTTTCTCGCACTGAATATTGAAAATGTACCAGCAGTTTAGTTAGTGCATTTGAATTTTATAACAGAACATTTTTTTAATCAAATTTTATTTAAGTGTCATTACTTTGTGACATTGTGAAGAAATGAAATCCACAATATCCCCATCGATTTCAAAAGAAATAACTGACATTATGTTCTAAAAAGTAAACTTGTAAATACCCTACACAACCCAGGAAAATCTATGGCATACCATTAAATCCGAAAAAAGTCACATCTATGATCGACCAGCGGTACCAAAGAACTCTGACTATTTTCAAATTGTTTTGTTATTGTATAATTTGTATTTGACACTTTAGAATTACTTGGCTATATATATGTGTCAGATTCGATTTCCTCACTTGTGGAAAGCTGATTTTACCATTGAGACATATAAGTGGAAAAAATTAATACACATTCATCTCTATTTCAGTATGAATAAACAACGTACTAATAATCATACACACATTTTTAAGTACATGTATGTGGGACACTAAGGATATGCTAAACAAATATCATACATATAGGATATAACACATCCTAAATTATTACAGTTCATTAATATATTTTTATCATTTATGTAGATTTTTGCGTAGGCAATTTGTCAAAAACACTCAATATCCTGGTAACACAAACATATAACATTTTTACAAATGTATTTATATGTATATAATATAAATACACATTAAGTATAGACCTATATATAGGCCGTATATTGTATAATCATATGTATGTATGCTTGAGGTAAAATAAAATGTGCAGCATATAATAGGACTGATGGGTTAGGGATTCTTCTGGATTTACATTTATTCGTACACATTGGACTTATAAAAGCACTAATAAAGACACTAGGAGACATAGTGAAGTTAGTTTTGTGGTTGAAGTTAATTGAAGGTTAAAGAGTTTTGAAGCATATATTAAATTACATCTCCATATTATGAGTTATGTTAAGTGAAAAAAAAACATATAATAATATTTGCATATACATTTAAAGCCTGACTAGAAAGAAAGCACTAAGAAAAAAATGCTAAACCCACTGAACATTACCAGAAGTCCATCAGTGTCAAGGTCGCAGAGTTCTGAAAAGATACTTGAGTCAGATGACTTTCAACAAGAACTAAATTCTAATAGGTTACAGTCAAATCGTATCATTTTCAAAAAGGGTCAAATCATGATTTTTACAATAATATAAATATCTTGAAATTTTTATTTGAAAGTTGTGATTGTGCCTACCAAAACTTGGAAATCAATCATTAATCGAGAAATTCGCTTACTCAATTTTGAAAATGAAATATTTATCACTTGTATAATAATTAAAACACAGGCCAACTGGTAACGAATCCTTAATAACCCTTACACACAGCTGTTTGATAACCCTTACACACAGCTGTTTGATAACCCTTACACACAGCTGTTTGATAACCCTTACATACAGCTGTTTGATAAGACTTTGAATAAAGAGAAGGACAATAATTTACTGTGCATATTAACAATGGCAGGTAAACATTGTACAGCCTTATAAATAGAGCTGTTTGAAAAGGTATCATTACACAACAATGAAAAATCCAAGTTCAGCCCATTGGTCCCATTTTGCAAGTGGGGTGCACCCTGACAGCGGCACGTGAGGGGCGGCTACTATTAGTTATGAAGACGGATTTTTGAACAATTGCATTAAAAACAAATCCATAAGGTAATGATAAAGCAATTGTCGTCATGGGCTGTGTCAAATTAAAATTAATAAACTTTATTGTCATGATTCCCAGAATAGAGACAACAAATACACAGAAGTGGACAGGGCTATAATAACTGAAAGGAAGTCACGAGGCATTGAGTGTTAACAAATAAAATCCTCAAAATGATAAATGCTTATACATGCACTTCATTTTATTTTATTTTTTTAGTCTGTATAATCATGGGTTTAAAAAGTTCTATTTGCACCCAGGCGACAGAAAAGATGCGAGCTTATATAAAGGGAAATACCCAGCAGAAATGACCAACGTGACAAAAAATGTGGTTGTGGCACACTTTCTGTCTACGATTCAAATCTAGAAATGATTTAACAAATGACGCATGCTCTTGATTTCTCTACACCCTGGGCTTTTGCAACAAACCTGGCAACTTGTAGTGCCGTGCCCACGTGATTCTTTGAAGAAATCAGGTCAGACTCTATCATTATTTCTGCAGATGGCCTTCTGTTTAAGTTCCTGCTGGGTAGTGACTCTAGCATCTCCTGACAGGATGGCTCCTCTGGATCAGCTATGGCTAGTGTTGTCAGGCTCCCGTCTAGGCAGCCAATGACAATGCAGGTGCCCTGCTCGTTGCCAGCGATAGCTTTCACCTCTGCACTAGTTTTATAGTTTGCAATCATTTTACCATCAGAGGTCCTAAACAAGCGCAAAGTTCGGTGTCTAGAGTGGTAGTAGATAACATGTTTGTCGCTAGCTGTAAAAAAAGCGGTGACTTGGAAAACTCCCTCGGCAACCCTGGGTATCAACACCTTCGTTGTTTTCGTGGTTTTCAGATTGATCAGCTCCAGGCCTCCCCTGGCAGGGGCGTACATACCAATTTTACCGTCCTTCATGGCTTGCCCATTCCATCTAGGAACTGAACGAACTAAGGCCTTTTTCTTCAAATCCAGTAAGTTACCCTTCTCTGCGTCAATCACAGCAATCAGGTTCGGGTCATGCGGAAGGGCCACTATATGGCTGTAATCGAGATAGTTTTGATACTTTAGCTGGAGAGTGTAGAGACGAGCCCCAGTCTTGGCATGATGTACAGCTATGACATCACCGCTTTTGTCAGAAGCTGGTACTGCTAGATAAATACCCTCCTTGGTAATCACCGGATGCCTGTATGTTTTAACGGTATAGTCAAATCTGAATATTTCTTGGCCGTCTGGAATAGAAAGACAAACGCACTGGACTTTCCCACCAGGAATTTTGAAAACTATAACTGCTTTTGTGTCTTCTTCACTCAACATCACTTGCTGGACATCGCCCAGTGAGATCTCCATCAACGGAGTATCTTTGGTCAAGTCCCAGATGAGCACCTTTGGGGACTCAGCACTGATCACGTACTCACCCTTGGACGTGATCACAGCGTGAGAGACGATGGCGCTCCTTGCGTTGCCAACAAACGTCTTCACTAGCCGTCCAGTTTCTAAGTTCCAGATGGCAACAGTATTCCTGGTAGTGGTGGCACAGAACTGCGACTGCTGAGCTAAATGTATAGTCTCTATCGGCCGTTCTAATCTGTCTATAGGGTGCACCTCCTCCAGAATCTTATCAAAGTTCCATACTTTGATAGTTTTATCCATGGAAGATGATATCACTGCGTTCCTGCCAACAGAGGAAGACGTCAGAGCACAAATTCTCCCGAAATGAGCGTCCAGAACTTTCACCATGTTTCCCTGTTTCACGTCCCAGACGTACAAGTTCTTTCTTACCCCGGCCACAACAAACTGGTTGTTTTTGGTAAACACGACTAGAGTGTTGAGCTGGTTTTTGGCTGGGATATTTCTGGTCCCGTGAGGTAAAGTGAGGTCTCTCATCTCATCGGTACGGAGGTCGTACAGTTTGTAGCCTTGGGCAGTCGTGCCAATGAGATAATTCTCGTCGCCGGAGAGATTGAAAGCAAATATAGGGTCAGTGTTGGAGCTAATGGTCCTGTCGTACCTCCAGGCCGATCCCTCTCGTTTGTAGGTCACCACATCGTTATCGCTGATCTCGATGCAAGTGTACAAAGTGTCTTTTGTCTTAGTGATGGCGAACGCGCTGTGAAATTCAAAGGCGTCTATTGACTGGTCGTGGGATTCGAGCGCCATCTCGGTGTCGGATTCTGAACCACTTTTTACAATGACATGGTGAACCCCATCCGGGTTCTCATCCAGCTCAATGCTGATGATAGGCATTTTTAATTCTGACCTGAAGTCATCCAAGAATACTCCGTCCATGGTGAACAACAGCCAATAGCTGTCTGTCCATGTGGCAATGTGTGTGTTAGAGACGCTGGTTCCAATGATAGAGTCGTTCTTCATGGCCAGTTTTGGGGTTATGATTTTAAACTCACCGGTATTAACTGTGCACACAATGATCTGGTTATTGTTTGTGAAGCTAACTGCAAACTTTCCGTTGGGAGAAATGTTCAAGTTCTGCATGATGCCTTCAATACCAGGAGTAATATTTCTAGAAACTTCCCCCGTGGATAAATCCCACATAATAATTTTATTGGAAACTGAAATCACGTTTTTACCGTCCGTTGGTGCGCCTATGCCGAACGGTGCAAACTGATGACCCTCCAGAGAATATTGCAGAGGTCCACTAGGGGTGTGTAGGCAGTGATAAGCGGGTACCAGGGCGCAGTGGCGCAGTCCGTTAGAATCACACTGTTGGATTAGAGATCTAATTTGAGGATTGTGCCTGTAGTAGGGCAGCAAGCGACCGGTAATCTGCGGCCCTAACATATCTGGGTAATGGCTGAGAATAGAACTGGAAAGCACGATGGCATCAGCGATGAGTCGCACGTCTTTGTCAAAGGAGTGGCTGAGTAAGTCTTCAAAGTCTGCTATCACTGACTGAAGCGGCATTGATGCCAGTTTGGCGTGAAGCCAGTTGTAATTGAACATGACCTTCTCATAGAGATCCTCGTATCGGTGAGACCTGATCAAGTGGTACGGCATCTCACTCAGTTTTCGTAGATTATAACGAATAACGTTGCCATTGGCGCCTAGGAACTCCAAAGGCTGAGGAGGAACTTTTCTGTCCGCCGCACTTTGTTTGTCGTCCAAATGAAACCTCTGTCTTTGTAAGTCCGAGTATTCAAATGGTTTAGGTATGCCACCACCATAAGTACCCAGAAAGTACTCGGCAATGTTGGAATGTATCGTACTGGCGAAGTTTATGTTTCTAAAATATCTTTCTTTGGCAGCGTCTATAAACTGTCTGTGGTACCAACCTATCACACTGACCCCATCAGCCTCACGCTCACTGAGGTAACCAGGTAAATCATTTCTGATCCTCGTCCACAGTAAAGGTGGGATTCTTCTGACAGGCGGCAGGTGGTACTGGTAGATGTCGTTCAGTACTTTGTCATCCAATGAAATTAAATCTTCGAGTTCTGGCTCAGATATGCCACTTTTAGACGCCGAGATATAACCAAGGGCGTGCGAGACTAGAGTTTTGCCGTGCTGCAGTTCGATTCTCTCAAACAGCAGCATGATGCAGTCATGAATTGTGAACGCCAGGGTGGTAAGACTGGGCTTCGTGTATGACCGCCACCGGCAAATCTCGTCGAAGGTCAGCTTCACGAAAAGTGGTAAATTGCACTTGGTGATGGCCTCATTGACCAGCACCCACTGCTCCTTGGTCACTGATTTGTTGGCGTTCTTCAGCCAGGCTTGGATGATGGTGCTGCTGAGATTCTCTCCCAGAGGTAAGACCTCGATGAACGAGCTGGAGTTGTCGACCATGGTCTTCAGCAGATCAAGTAGGCCGTAGTAATTGGGCAGCACTGAAATGATCAGCTTGACATGGGGTGGCAGGGCTACGGGCATCCAAGTCAAATTGTGAGCACCGTCGGCCCCGGAGATTTGGTCAAGGGAGTCGAAAAATAGAACTAGTGGTTGTTCTTCTGTGGCCAGGGTTATGAGTCTCTTAAAGTACTGCTGTAGAGGGGCCAAGTCTGTGGGGATGTCCTCAATAGGCTGGTTGAACATTATGCTCAGCTGTTGGCAGTAAGACGTCAGCAGAGGTATAACGGATGAACTGCCTGGAGTGGTGCCCAGGAATCTCAATACCATGACAACCGTCTTGTTGAACCAGGAAGTCACTACCTAAACATTGACAAGAAAAAGAAAGTCATATTAATAATCTCAATGAGTACAAACTTACTGTTTTAATACTGAATATGGCATCTAATTGGTGTTAAATAAATATTGTAATATATTCAGAAACAAAAAATAAAAATACCTGACTGGCTGCCTTTGCCATCAATGAAGTTTTGCCACACCCACTTTCACCGTACAACACTAATGGAAGACTACTGTCACTAAGAACATACTCTCTTATTTTCTCCACAACTTCTTCACGTCCCTGGCATAAAGGAAAAATCGGAACTGTGATGTACATTGTTATTTAGTAACTGATTAGTTTTAATTTTTTTTGGTATAAGCTATTCTTACTATTTAACAATAAGATCGATTTTTTAGATGGTTTGCACCGTTTCATTTTAACCTGAAATGCTTGACAGTAACGTTTGCAGGCATGCAAGTGTTGAAGTGGTTCCAGATAAACTGGATCGCTAGCGAGACGTTCATGTTTGGCCATGGCATTATCTACAAGACGTAAGACACTTGTGTAGAAATGATCACAAAACTTTTCAAAGTAATCCTGGAATTTCAAAAAACAAAATACTTTTAGCTGCTAATTATTTTGAAATCTATTTCGTAGGAACCTTTTGTTTTATTTATATGGTATTGTTTCAAATTATTTTTTGAATTTAAATATACTGTTCACCAGATAATAGATACAATCTAGTTAGTACATACGATATTCTGAAGTAAAAGAGATTATTTACTTTGTGTGTGTCTTCGTCTATTCCTTCTTTACCACTCCATTCAACAGTAAATCTGGCAACATTACTCGCTGGTATTTTTTTCGGCAGTCTTTCATCTCTCAGGATCTTGAGAAATTTTTGAGCTTCGTTATCCACACTATTGGATAACATACATAATAAAGTAATGTAATACCTAGTATATTAATTAAAACTATCACATATCCATCTTCAAACATTTTTTCAAACAATAACTCATTATATATTTTACCATTACCGTTAATAAAACACACACACACACACACTCACGCACACAGACGCACACACACACAAACACACACACAGAGTTGTAAGTTAAAAAACCGACGAGAATCTGGCAATGACGTCTTAATTCATGGGCCCGCCGAGGCAAATGTTCAGAAGCCCTAATAGCCGTGGCATGACTAGCGTTAGTGGCGCCCAGGGCCTCATCTAAAAATGCCGCCCAATTCATGTACCAAAAAAGTACTCAAGTGGTGAAAATGCGCCCCCTAATTTTGCGTCAGTGGAGGTAACGCCCGGTGTAGCTGCCCCAATCTTGGTTACGCCACTACCCAAAAGTATTGCTATTAAAAAAAATCATTAAGTGGACATCATACCCCACTCATCTGACACACCGGTTTGCCCTGGGGCTCATAGTGCTTCTAAGATGGTTCTGGTTACAAGAAACACATTTCTTTTTTGTTCAATAAAAAAAAATTCATGATTCTATATAGTACAATACATAGACTTGTGTGAGACTCATGCTGTGAGAATCAATATATGATCAATATTTCAATGAAAACTACAATTGTATTAAATGGGCCATGTTTTACTGATATGTACCTCCTGGCTGCGAAGTCCACAAATTTACTGGCGATTCTGAGTAATGTTATGTTCATGTTACTGATGTCCCTAATGTAAGCTAGACAATGTTCCTCCACGTTTGAAGCCTTCAATATACCTCTCTCCACTTCCCTCTCCGTCACTGAAATAAACAATTTACATAAAGAAAATAAAAGTCAGACAGAAAGACCCACACGGTAAATGTCGGTTGGATGCCCAAAAAAAAACACAACAACAACAACCTAGTCTAGTCCGTGATTTACCGATTAGCCGGACGTATTGATTTGCAATCAAATAAAACTTATCAAGGCATCGACAGCCCATTTTTATTTCAAGGCTGTTCAAAGTGGAAGCAAGCGAGGATTCGGTTCAGTTATCAACGAGACAGCTTGACGTCACTAAACTTCACCCGCCCTCCTCCTCCTCCCCTCTCATCCATGAGCATGCCTCGTTCTCCCACTTGATGACGTCATTCAGACCTCAATAGCCTCAGACAAACCAGCTGTTGCCTGGCTACTCATAATTCAACACACATTTGGTAAAACTGCACTGCCCACGTGAAATTACAGCGTAAAGATAAACAGCCAAGATAGAACGGCCTTAAAACCAGACGAATTTTGTGTCAATGGACAAAAAAAACCGAGATGATTTGTTGTTTTTTTTTTGCGGGGAAAAAGTCGGCGAACAATAATTAAAATCAGCCATATCCGAGGTTTCACTGTATATCAGACAGAAATTGTATTTACAATAAAAAATTTTCCATTTTAAATGTATGCGTTTTTTGTTAGTTTGTTAAACTGTCTGTGATTGGTCAATAATTTCAGTTTATTGTCACATAGCTCTGTTGCGGGCTCACCTATGTGTGTTATTTATTTAATCAAATGCTGAATACATCTGCTTCGTTGTGCAGCTTCAATGAGTGTTGCATACTGGCCAACTATACTTTACTTTGAGCTACCTTTATCACATTTATTAACAGACATCCTTTAGTTTGGCCAACTAACAGAAATATACCACCAGTTTATTGTGCATTCAAGGCTAGCTGACTTGTTGGTACTGTGTGTCATTTCTGTCTGTCTGTCTGTCTATGGATGCGAGAGTGGATGTGTGTGTATGAGTTGTACTCACACCTAGACAGCATAGATCTCAAGTTTCTAAACTAATGCAGCCAATGAGCCTTGCAGTGCCTCCTTGATAAAATATTACTGGGAAATAGGAGAATTCCGAATGGGTGATATGAAATGTTACAAATCTGATTGAAGATAGTTAACATTTCTTCATCATGAGGCATTTACGATAATAGTTTATTAGCACGCAACTTTGACAACAATTTGGTCGTTGAGTAATAAACGTTAGTAGCGCCCGGGGCTTACACCTGAAATGCTGACCCACTACCTTGTTAATACAATAATGAAGTAGACATATTCCGCCCCTTTCTGGCACATTTACCCCCTCCCTCCATTTTCGCCCTTTTACTACATAGGACGCTACTACATTAAGTAGAATACTTAAATTTTCTGTAGTTTTTTTGATGCAATACTTCTGAAACATAGTGTTGTTTTAGTCCCAGGTCATATTTTAGTTTCAGTTTTTATTTCGTTTTTTCTGTAATAATTTTAGTTTTCGTCTAGTTTTAGTCTTGCTTCTAATTTTAGTTTTAGTTTTCGTTCTCGTTGACGAAAAGTCAACATTTTCGTTAACGAAGGTTTTAGTTTTAGTTTTCGTGAAAGAAAGCAACACTATATTTTAGTTTCAGTTTTTTTTTCGTTTTTTCTGTAATAATTTCAGTTTTCGTCTAGTTTTAGTCTTGCTGCTAATTTTAGTTTTAGTTTTAGTTCTCGTTGACGAAAATTCAACATTTTCGTTAACGAAGGTTTTAGTTGTCGTCGACGAAAACAACACTACTGAAACATTTAATTCTCTATTTAATATATATATATACATATATATATATATATATATATATATATATATATATATATATATTTAATCCTGGTCCTTTAGTTCTGTACCGGTTGTTTTAATTTGCGTATCGATCAACTGGTTTGAAGAACATGTCACAAATAAATCGTTGATTATGTACCTATCAGCTGCAAATATCTTATTATATAATGACGCTTAAGTAACATATCTTTGAAGTGCTAAACATGTTTACATTAAATAGTGAATGTTTACTTTTACATATTTCATGTAACGTTTTTGTTTTTTTTTTTTTGCAAGTTATAATACTAGAAAGACAATACAATATTATTGTGCATTTATTAAGTTCTATCAGAGCCGTATCAAGATATTGTGCATTTATTACGTTCTGTCAGAGCCGTATCAAGATATGGTACATTTATTAAGTTCTATCAGAGCCGTATCAAGATATTGTACATTTATTAAGTTCTATCAGAGCCGTATCAAGATATTGTACATTTATTAAGTTCTATCAGAGCCGTATCAAGATATTGTACATTTATTAAGTTCTATCAGAGCCGTATCAAGATATTGTACATTTATTAAGTTCTATGAGAGCCGTATCAAGATATTGTACATTTATTAAGTTCTATGAGAGCCGTATCAAGATATTGTACATTTATTAAGTTCTATCAGAGCCGTATCAAGATATTGTACATTTATTAAGTTCTATCAGAGCCGTATCAAGATATTGTACATTTATTAATTTCTATCAGAGCCGTATCAAGATATTGTACATTTATTAAGTTCTATCAGAGCCGTATCAAGATATTGTACATTTATTAAGTTCTATCAGAGCCGTATCAAGATATTGTACATTTATTAAGTTCTATCAGAGCCGTATCAAGATATTGTACATTTATTAAGTTCTATCAGAGCCGTATCAAGATATTGTACATTTATTAAGTTCTATCAGAGCCGTATGAAGATATTGTACATTTATTAAGTTCTATCAGAGCCGTATCAAGATATTGTGCTAGTTACTTTTTTTTGGGGCGCCCTCCTCCCAATCTTAAAAGTGCCAAAAACAATAAACGCTCTTTCGGCGCCCCTTCCTAATCCGGCGCCCTGTTTGCCGCACAAGCCGCAGCACCTTTTCCTAGGCTACTGAGTTTTATATCAATCTTTGGTTTCGGGTTTTATCTGTTGTCATCTTTTATTTATGAATGTAAAATTGTAAACCTCACTAACACCGTAACCATCTTCATTTAGCTGTAATACAACGTTTTCTGAATTTTTTCAATGACGACAAAACCACAGAATATAATTGTATAGAGTATATTCTGTGGACAGAACTAGTTGAACATAATGAGATAATACATTTGGTAGGTAAACATTTTCAAAAAAAAGGGAAACAGTGTATTTCTTGTCATCTTAGCCTTAAATAATTAATATATGATACGTCAATCAGAAGCCATGGGCAGTAGTTGGCCATATGTAGTCAAAGAAATTTGAAAACATTGCCTTTACTTCTGACGTACATTTTGACAATGTTATTTAATTAATTCATAACACGATACTAAAATGTAAACATTTAAAAAATGTCCACACTATGTCAAATAAAACTACTTCATCTTATGTTACTAATGAAAGTTTACAATCAGAGCCGGTTCTAGGTATTAGATGACCCTAAGTAAAAAATACCCTTTTTTGTATTAGCGCAGTAGGCAAAAATATCTTTTATCAATATTATTTGGCTTGAAAATTTACAATAACATTTAACTTTTCCAGAACAATATAAAGACATTTTTTTTAGAAAACATCTAGTTTTGCATGAACAGATTGAAAAAAGAAAAATCTCTAACAATATGTTGTACTTACCAGACAAAAAGAAATAATCTCTAACAACTTGCTGTACTTACCAGATATAAAGAAATAATCTCTAACAACATGTTGTACTTACCAGACATAAAGAAATTGTGCATTTGCTCCCTGTCAATCTTCTTTGTTATAAACAAAACATGAGCAGCTTTCCTAACAATTTTTGTTAATTTTTCAAATGTCTCCCACCAGGCTGCTTGGTCGTTCTCCATTAGTCGCTGATGTCTCTGTGATGTAAGAATCAAATACATTTACATTTTTTAAAACTATTAAACACGTGATCCATTAATAAAATGTAGAAGTAAGTTATTCAGTTTTCAATATCAAAGGCAGATTTTTATTATTTCTTCTTAGTAAAATCAATGTTTATTTTAATGTAAATTATACTCAGATGTTTTAATAGCTAAACGAAAAAAAGTTTCGCATAAATTACATTTCCTATTTAAACTCCGTTGTATTCCAGTCTAGTCATATTCAGATGCTGTGAGACCTTATGTTCGAGTCATATTCATATATTGTGGTATCTTATATTATAGTCATATTTAGATGATGTGACATAATGCAATGGTTATATTAATATATCGTTGTTCATAGAACAGTTCGTATAGGCGACTAATGGCTCCCTTTTAAGTATTAAACCTAACAAATATGATGTAATAAAGGTATTATAATACAGGTATTGTTTTGCTTAGAGGCCCCAAGTATAGCTTTAATTTTCTGCCCAGGGCCCCCAAAAAACCTAAGAACGGCTCAGGTTGTACCCTATACTAGTCATAATTCAATTTATTATAAGGTATGATTTGTTATACTCAGTCATAATGTAGTATTGTTATATTGTCTAGTCATCTTGATATGTTGTTATACTCATTCATAATGTGGTATTGTTATATTGTCTAGTCATACTGATGTGTTGTTATACTCAGTCATAATGAGGCGTTGCTAAATTGTCTATTCATACTGTTGTGTTGTTATACTCAGTCATAATGAGGTATTGCTAAATTGTCTATTCATACTGATGTGTTGTTATACTATAGTCCTATTAAAGTTTTTGTTTTGTACATAGACTAGCCATCATTAAGACGTGAATGGTAATTTTCATATGTTATTGTAACCCAGAGTTGTCTTATTCAAGTGTTCTTGTACCTTCGATTTTACTCATATTCCAATGTGCCTGTCCCATAAAGATAATTCGTATTCATATGTTCTTAAACCATAAAGTTCAGTCATATGCCAATGTTCTTGTACCGTAATGCTCACTCATATTCCAATGTTTTGTAGGATATAATTCAGTCATATTGAAATGTCGTTGTATCCTACAGTGTCTTCATATTCCGATGTTGAACTAGCAGCGCATAACCAAATCGGTAGTTACCTTATTGTTGAAGTTTGTAAATATTGAGCTGATGGGTTGCAGGACGTAGACAGCAGGGACGTAGTTGTCGTCCCTCTTGTACCAGTCATCCAGGAGGTGAAGCTCCTCTGCGTTTTGTTTTGTACACTCTCTGAGCAACTCAAATTCCGAGGCCAAAATTTCAGCAGGAATCGGACGATAACCGTATTTCTGACCGAGAAATACCTGGGAATATACACAAAAATAAAAATGAGCTATTGGAGCAAATGAGTTTTGTGTACACATTATTCAAAGCTATAATTGAAGTATATTCTAACATACCTCGTTATAAGTAAACTTCCCTTAACCCTAAAGGGTCATCAGGGCAGATGAAGTGTAGAATTCATCTGTTTCTATAACCTCGGCATATGAAGGGATTGTGTGGTTAGCACAACGCCCAGCCGCCTTTACTCCCCCAACATAAAGTCAGGTACCCATTTAAAGCTGGGTGGACTTGGGGACTATCACCAGGATCTGAAAAATCCCAAGGTTCTCACTGAGATTCGAACCCGGGATCCTCCGGTCGGCAGTCGAGCGCTCTACACCGCACGACCACCCGTCCCCTATACCTCGTTATGCTTGGTTTAAAAAAAAAACAGTGTTAAAGGTTATCCAAATATCGAATAATTCGAGATTATATATTTAATCCTCGGAGGTTTATCGAATTCTGCGATTTCAACGGTACATAAATACTGATAACATTCAACTGTCCAGTTGCTATGGTGCATGTTAAAGGTTGATATTATTGGGATATTATGATTCAAATACGGTCAGATTTCAGTAAAAACATGTAAAATAATAAAGCATTATAAAGCCCCCCCACCCCCCAACTCCATCTCTCAAATGATGTCAAGTACTAAGCATTAGAACAACGCCCGGTACACAGCTAGTGTAGAATAAGAATGTAATTAGGGATCGCTCACTTTATAATAAAACGAAAAAACAGTAAAAAAAAAATGTACCACCTCTCCCGAATATAAAAATTTATAACAAAATTCAGGGACCGTTACTCTCTTCTGATTATATTTAAATCCACCCAACTTATCCAAGAAAATTATCAGATTTTATGAAATTCTTACTATTCGATATCTCAATAAAATTTGCGTTTTAATAGACCTCAACTACCATCAAATCTTCCTATATAATGGATCATAACAAGCATTGGACCCGACCTCCCTTAATCCTCCCTCACACACACATATATGCGTTATATAATCAGCGAACAGTCCCATAAGGAAGACAAAATCGCTTTGAATATTTTCATTTTGCAATTATAAAATATTTAGTTTGAATGGATTATTAGCCAAAAATATCATTGATGTTATGTTATATGTTCTTATAATCTTGTGGATTGTTATTGCCGTTCAATAATTCACTTTTCAGATAACGTTCTTTTTGTGTTCCTTGAATGGAACACTTCATTGAATGCTGTCCGAAACGTTCTCACATTTCGTTTCCGCCAGTAATTGAAATGTTTCGGCTCGAGGTTTCAGCCACCAACTGAAACATTCATCGTTCCATTGACAAAGTGGTGAAATTAATCTTTTGTGGGTGGCGCATGTGGTGGTGGTGGGGCGCGGGGGGTGTGGTCAATACGAATTGCAAATCACCGAATCAATCAAGAGCATATTATGATACGATAACAGATCCCAACACATGGCCATTGGGAATTTTTTTTTTCCTCTTAAAACATTTAAAGAGCAATAGCAGAGGCAGTCGTAACCGTGGCATCGGCGTATACAAGATTTCATCAATTATGAATACACTTGATGACCTTTTCAATGAAATATTTATAAAAACTAGATGAAGTAATGTAGTATAATCAGTTTTTAAACGTGAAATAATCGAAATATTCAATCTAATTCCTATTTTCCCCGCAGAGCAGCGAACATTTGCATGTCCTGTCCTTGTAGAGTTTTTTTTTATTTTTTCACGCAGAAGTTTTTACAATGGTCAATAAACCAAACAAAAAAAATTATTTACATTTATATATAACAATATCAATGCAGCGAAACATATGGAATTTGCGAAGTCCTGTGGTTACCATAATTTTGCGCCATGGTAAACAAACCAAAATGGCTGGATTGAAACATCTACTCAAATTTTAAATTTGACTATTAACAAGTGTATGAAGACTTTAATGATAACAGATTTTTTTTTATTGTTTAGTAAATATGCTGTATTAAAAAAAAAGTACAACTTTGGATACAATGTCATAAAATTACACCAGGCCCGTAGCGTGCGGGGGGGCAGGGGAGGCCGCCCCCCCTGCATTTTGTCTTCCCCCCCTGCTTATTTGTTTTACTGAGTAAAACTTATTACCTGCCCCCCTGCTATTGCCTGGCCCCTGCTGTATAATGCCTGGCCCCTCCTGTAAAATTTTCACGCTACGGGGCTGCATTAAACTTATTTTAAATGACTGTTACAAGCTGTTTATCGTTTATCATGTTTTTTTAGGCTTCGATAAACCATCTGAATCTATTTACACTAATACAATAGATAACAGCAATGTCTTGATGAAATCACTATAAAAAGTAATAATTGCTAAGCCCCCAAGCCAACGCCCCTGCCTCTGTATCAGCAGTAATAACAAGGAGCAGCCGGTAAAAGTTCAGTTTCTAGCAATGAATGAGCGGGCAACATGGCGGCCATTGATCGTCTGCCACTTTTCCCTCTTTTGTTACTTGTCATTCCCTTCCCTCTCAAACCACCTCCCCGCTCCCTACCAAACATACACCACAGTACCAAACACACAGACTCACACACACACACACATCCACTCACACAACCACACACTCACAGACTCACACATACACTCACACATAACAGGTTTATTGGGGGTTTTTTTTTTGGTCCTGTTAATTTCCCCATTTGATGCGAAGATCAGGTGGAATGCCGAGGCAGAAGTGAACAGGCCAGGCAGCAGACGATCACCGGGCTTGTATTACCCTAACCCAGAGTCTGATCAGCTTTATGTCATGCGCTAGCCTATGCAGTCAACCATGTCCCAGGCTACAAAAACTCGTCACGTTCAATGAACTACGAAGCGAAAAAAAAAACAACCAAAAAACGTTTGAATGGTGTCACAGGAAATGGAGTGACAGAAGATTGAGCCCACCCCCCCCTCTCCACCCATTTTTAAGTACATGTGCCAACGGTCCCAAATAATTAGGTTAATAATGATAATGACATCAAAAGGTCTGTAGAGGTACAAGACATGTCCATTACAGACTGGATCGATGGCAGGATTAAACTGTTCATCTTTGAGGCCTGGATCAACTGCGTCATAATTCTAATAGAGTGTCAAGTCGAAAAATGCCACAACGGTAGCTTTGTGATGTTGGCTAAATATGACGAATGGAATGTTCACTGAACGTTGAAAAATAAATAATGCTGGTGGGGGGGGGGGTACCGAGTATGGAGATGAACTTTCCTGAAGAAGAATATGTGAATAAATATTGACAGAAATATTTCAGCGCAGTTAAAGACAACACTGTGTGTGGAAGTGGACAACCACACACACATACACACACACCCACACCACCCACACACACACACACAAACACTCTCTCTCACACACACACCCACACACACACACACAAACAAACACTCTCTCTCTCTCACACAAATACACTCTCTCTCTCTCACACACACACACACTCACACACCGGAGCTTCTTATGTCTAGGACAGGGATGTGCAAACTTTTTTAACCGAGGGCCACAAAGGTCTCTTAATAGAAAGGCCGGGCCGAAAGCAGATGGATGAAGAGGTTATATGATTAAAAAAAATAATTAAATACAAATGTAATAGAATGGGAACTGAGAGGCGCAGAGCGCGAGTCAGATCAAACAGCCGGACGGGTTAAAAAAGGGGGGGGGCAAAAAAAATCTATTTAATGGTGGTGATTGGTTTCAATGGGATTACAAAAACAAAGTGCATCATCTTTACATTTCGATGGGGATCGGCAATTTTGGTGTTTAAGCAAATTAATAATGAATTTATGAAGTATGACTTGTTTTGAAATGAAAAAAAAAATCTCTCCCGTGAAAACTATAACATTTGTAAAACAAAAAGAACAGCACAACAGCACAACAGCAAAAACAACAAAATAAAACTAAATGGAGTGATTTGCAACATTGACAGAAGGTGAACCTGCTACAAACAAGCCAGCCATCGATTAATCTTAGTGCCTAAAGACTGGTTAAAACAGACGAACACACACACACACCATATCTCGGACACACACATGGTCATGCGAATTTTCAACTGCACGCATGCGCGTGGGTCAATTAGAAATACTAGAGTATAATAATAAAGTATAGCCATTTAATTGATGTCGGAGAAAAACCTTTGTTAACATAATTCAACAACAACAACAACAAAAAAAAAGAAAACTTACAATAAAATTTGGCCCCATGGAGACTCTCTGGCAGTTCTCTATTTCCTGCATGCAGAGCTTTGTGGTCATGTGGTCATCTGTGGCTTCGTCCCTGACGCCCCATCTCATGTCCACCACCTAACGTGCAATTCATTTATCATTTTTTAATAAAAAGTAAATACTTCTAAAGTGTATTAAACTGATAATTAATTATTCTCATTGACATATGTTAAAATTTATTTTTAAGACCATGAGTTGACTCATAGATATATAAGACCATGAGTTGACTAATAGATATATATAAGACCATGAGTTTACTCATAGATATATATAAGACCATGAGTTTACTCATAGATATATATAAGACCATGAGTTGACTCATAGATATATATAAGACCATGAGTTGACTCATAGATATATATAAGACCATGAGTTGACTCATAGATATATAAGACCATGAGTTTACTCATAGATATATATATAAGTCCATGAGTTGACTCATAGATATATATAAGACCATGAGTTGACTCATAGATATATATATAAGACCATGAGTTGACTCATAGATATATATAAGACCATGAGTTGACTCATAGATATATATAAGACCATGAGTTGACTCATAGATATATATAAGACCATGAGTTGACTAATCTACCATCAATTTATTATATACAGTTACAATCTCAATCCACATTCTCTCACCTGAAACTCTAATCCATGTTTTTCTCGGCAGAAATCTTTCAGTCGTGGATACACTTTCTCCATTAAATTATTTCGTTCTAATGTTGTATCTGACCGAAAAAAAAAGAAACAGTAAATTAGGTGATGAAAGAAATAAAATAGAATGTTGACTAAGATACATTGTCGAAGATGTTCCTGTCCTCATAGTAAAACTGTTCACCAATAAGATAATTTCATGGTATGAGGGGAGCATTCATTTAAACTATCTCGTCAATATGTTATTCACTTGTAACCATGTGAATCAAAACATTGTACAGCCCTTACAAAACCTACATCCCTTACTAAACCTACATCCCTTACTAAACCTATAGCCCTTACAAAACCTACATCCCTTACTAAACCCACAGCCCTTACTAAACCTATAGCCCTTACAAAACCTACATCCCTTACAAAACCTACATCCCTTACTAAACCTACAGCCCTTACTAAACCTATAGCCCTTACAAAACCTACATCCCTTACTAAACCTATAGCCCTTACTAAACCTACATCCCTTACAAAACCAACAGCCCTTACTAAACCTATAGCCCTTACAAAACCTACAGCCCTTACAAAACCTACAGCCCTTACAAAACCTACAGCCCTTACAAAACCTACAGCCCCTATAAAACCAACAGCCCTGTTGGCTAGTGAATTGCGAGCGATCAACATTAAAAAACAGACTATACTATAATTTGAAATTTTTCATACATATATTTTTGCTTCAAGATAAATGAAGAGTATTTGTTTCAAGAACAGCAAACAAATATGTGAGCCCTTCATTGTCAGTGTTTCAAGAACAGCAAACACATATGTGAGCCCTTCATTGTCAGTGTTTCAAGAAGATCATTATTATAGCCACAACCAGTGCTGTCAGAAAAGCCACAATCTATGTTTTCATTTGAGCCGCAACAACTAATGCTGTATTTAGAGCAACAACATACGTCATCATTGGAGCCACAACCAATGTCACACTTTTTTTTATCGTCAATCTTTGAGCGTTTTACTCTCATAGACATTTTACTATCATAGACGTTTTACTGTCATAGGCGTTTTACTGTCATAGACGTTTTACGTTCATAGACGTTTTACTATCATAGACGTTTTACTGTCATATACGTTTTACTGTCATAGACGTTTTACTATCCTAAACTTTTACTATCACATTTTGCCTACTCTTTCTGGCCCAATGTTTACAGGGTTGGGAATGACATTATTCACCGCTGACTGCTAACTATTAGAGCTACTACGTTCGAAGTGAATGAGTTACTCTAACAATGGTTAGTTCTCCTACATCGATCAGTGTTAGTTATTAAATAATGGCTGGGCCATTACTTTCTGAACAGCCAAGGATTTAGAAAGTTTTTAGTGTAAACCGCTTACAGTATCCGTTGTTTGTTGTATGGATCCACTAAACCAGTGGTCCCCAACCTTTTTCTCGCCACGGACCGGTCAACGTTTGATAATTTCACCGCGGCCCGTCACGCCCATCATTAATATTTTAGATTGTTTTGATACACTTAATAAAAAGGAAATAATGTAATGTTTCTTGGGCGACCCAGTGTTGTTTGTCCCATGGACCGGTACCGGTCCACGGCCAGGTGGACCACTGCACTAAACAATTGAGAAGAAACCTATGTGTCAACAGTGTGTCACCTCAATTGATCTGAAGATCGTCACTCTCTATCAGATATTAATATCTTAGTAAATGTTGCGTGATAAAACAGGCAGATGATTCCGTTCCTCATCTATTCATCAGCCTCCTTCCTCTCGATATAGGAAAAATATTCTATTGTTGACTCATTAATGTTGTCTTTTGTTTCAGATGTTTGCCAAAAAAAAAGGTATCTTTTGATGTCGTCTAGTGCAGAGGTGGGCAAACTACGGCCCGCGGGCCGCACGCGGCCCGTCAGAGTATATTATGCGGCCCGTATGCATGTACATGTTCTGATCCTGTGTCGATGTTGATTTTTCTTTGTTTTAAGTTTTCTCTATATTTTTAAAAATTTTATTCCGACTATTTGATTAGAATATAGGGATATTAAATATTTAAAAGGCTCCAGAATATTAGTTACAGTTAGTTACTTCGTCTATATAATTATTATGACATGTAACAATAAACTTTTAATGAAATAATTATGAATAGTAAAGTCTTATTACCAAATAAGCAACTGATTTAGTTCGTATTTTAAAATGTCATGTGCATGTATAATATAGCGCTAATGAGAAATAAAATGACCAATACATGGTTATTATCATAAATTCATATTTTCCTTCGTTGTAAATTGTAATTGAAGTACACAAAATATATATGCGGCCCGCAGAAAACAATAAAGTTTTCAATGTGGCCCTCCATAGAAAAAGTTTGCCCACCCCTGGTCTAGTGAATAATAAAACTTGACGTGACACAATCAAGAACGTGATCTTGGGATGTTTTTTTCCGTTTTTTTGACACGGGAAACTTTTTCAACATTGGAATTTACTGTAATGCATTTCGTAATACATCTAATTCATTAAACATCTAACCCCTATATACATATATATATATATATATATATATATATATATATATATATATATATATATATAGCTGGTGCTTAGAACTTGCATTCCTCGATCTGCTTAGCTGGCCCACGTTGTCTGTAGATTCATAAATCTTTGTCAATACAATATTTGAATCGCATCACTGCTAACAACATAATTCTATTTCCTAACTAATAAATGATCATATCTTTTGTATTGATTGCTCATTTGTCAACATAATAAATAGCGCATAAGGAAACAGTTTTATTTAATGATATAAAGCAGAGTAAGATCCAATTTTGACCTTTGAAAGACTGTTGATGTTTGACAAAGGAGCGTGGGTGATGGGTGTGAAAGAAAAGTGTTAGGGGGCGTACTGTGGAATCTTGAGGCCCCAATGTCGACTCTGTGTGCAGCCGTCGTTGTAGAAAACTGCATGGATAAGATCTCTCATCTCACTGACCGTTTTACTTATCATGACGTAACTATGAAACTTTTCTATGTTACCGTTTCAAGTCAACAAAATGTGACTGTTTCTTCCTGTTGGCCTACTTGTGTGTCTATTGTGACAAGGGGCATTGCTCTAAAACAATTGTTTGGTGAAGAATGTGATATAGTATGAATGGAGTCTGGAAACTGGGCAAGCCAGACTGTTTGACATGCGCACTGACACGTAGACATTCGTCGCCCTACATAGATCTATTACCATTTTGTGTGTAAATATTACGACTGGTGGTTAGTATACTGAATTCATGAATAAACAATGCCCCCGAAAATAAAATTACAAGGTCCCGGACATAGCGAGGCTCTGTGTTTTGTATACACAACATTATACTTAATATATTAGTCACAATTTGTGCATAAAAGTATTGATTTCTAACTATAGTAGATTCAAATAATTGCATTTATGCATGTTTTGTTCTGTGTATTTGTAAATACACAGAACAGTATCTTGTTAATAGTAGAAGACATCCGGGTTTCGTGATACCTGACCTATATACCAGTTGCATCCCTTTCTCCTCTAGCTTGGGAATAAGTTTGTTGATTCCTGGCTATTTAATCCTTGGGCACGCCGGTACACTTGCTCATGGGGCCCACGAGTATAGGATCCCTATGCTATCTGACCTTTTGCCTTTTCTTCTTTTAAGTGGCTCTTTTGGGACCCCACGTACCGGTATTTTCCTGTACCCCATAACGCTCTCAAGATGTGTTTTTATTTCATCTATAATTAACCTCGGCAAGTGTTAGTGATCTCAATATATCAATCAAAAAAGTCAACGATTTGCTTGATTCCTTAATGAAGCCTGGCGGTAATAGAAAGATTTTCAATGTTATATGATTCTCTGTAAACAAATTGTGTCTCTGTAGAGACAGTTATTTTTCTCAACTTCACAATAAGTTGTATAGCTGTGACTAGAATTACAGTTAACAAACAAACAAAAATAATAAAATCAACCAATGAAAAGAAAAGACACAAACGAGCCGTAAACGCTCATAAATATTCAAATTGCCGCCCCCCCAACCCACCCTTTCCCTCTTTCCGCCCTGTCTCCAGATCATTTTTCAGAAGCTTGAGTATTAAACATAAACAGTCAAATCAAAGATCGATGTATCGATCAAAGCTACTCAATCACTGAAAAATCGATGCCTATCTTGACCAGTTGGGACAGGGGGAAATGTGGCGGTTAAGTGGGCAGATATCGTGCAAACTTTAAACGCGGGACAAAAAAGTGGTCAGTCTGGTGTGTCCACACACTGGAGCGTGGTCAGTCTGGTGTGTCCACACACTGGAGCGTGGTCAGTCTGGTGTGTCCACAGACTGGGGCGTGGTCAAGGGAAACAACTTTAGAAGAAACTCTTTTTTTTTTAAGAACAACTCAGCCGCTTGAATATTAAAATAGGACGTCGTGTCCCAGTTTCACCCGGTGTGAGAGAAATAAAGGGAGAGTGAGAGAGAAAGAGAGATAGAGAGAGTGGGAGGGAGGGAGAGAGAGAGAGAGAGAGAGAAAAAAGTGAGAAATAAAATTAACAAAACATTCTATTAAACTGTCTAACTTATAGGCACTATGGGACCATGATATACTATACCGATAGTGAGAAACTAAACATATAAGCCTACATATAGTCCACACACACAAAGAGGAAGAGAGAATGAGTGAGAGATGATTGTATAAAACTGTGTCAATATAAATACATGTACAAAATACAGAGAACAGCATAGCCATCAATCTTGTAGACAGCAGATAACAAAATGAAAGTAGAATGCAGACCATTAGATAAAATTAGAATGTAGACAACTAAGTGAAAGTAGAATGTAGACAACTAATTGAAAGTAGAATGTAAACAACAAAATGAAAGTAGAATGTAGACAACTAATTGAAAGTAGAATGCAGACCATTAGATAAAATTAGAATGTAGACAACTAATGAAAATTAGAATGTACACAACTAATGAAAATTAGAATGTACACAACTAATTGAAAGTAGAATGTAGACCATTAGATAAAATTAGAATGTAGACAACTAAATAAAATTAACCTGTAGACAACTAAATAAAACTTTGGAGTCACATAGAATACACAAGTAGCTAATTAGGGCATCCAATCACGCAAGTAGCTAATCAGGGCATCCAATCACACAAGTAGCTAATTAGGGCATCCAATCACACAAGTAGCTAATCAGGGCATCCAATCACACAAGTAGCTAATTAGGGCATCCAATCACACAAGTAGCTAATTAGGGCATCCAATCACACAAGTAGCTAATTAGCGCATCCAATCACACAAGTAGCTAATTAGGGCATCCAATCACACAAGTAGCTAATTAGGGCATCCAATCACACAAGTAGCTAATTAGGGCATCCAATATGGCAAGTAGCTAATTAGGGCATCCAATATGGCAAGTAGCTAATTAGGGCATCCAATCACGCAAGTAGCTAATTAGGGCATCCAATCACGCAAGTAGCTAATTAGGGCATCCAATATGGCAAGTAGCTAATTAGGGCATCCAATCACACAAGTAGCTAATTAGGGCATCCAATCTTGTGTTCACACTAAATCCATTACGCCCTATCCTTATCCTGTTTTATTTCGTCTCAGAATGTCGCAGCCTACTGACAAGTATTTGTCAGAAAAAAAAATAATTATTAAAGTTATAAACGTATTTTTTCTGATCGGGATATCATTAAGTGTTATCTTTTATTTGGCACTAAAAAATAAGATTTGTAAGAAAGCTGTTGGATGAGTTTTTAATTATAAAAAAGGTTGAGTTTCCTTGGTCAGTGGTTCTCAATGTATTAGGCGTCATGGACCACTAAAATTTACTTTCCTTCCATATTGAGCACTTAAATTGCAGCAACTTTAAATCATGGCTCTTGAAATCAATATAGTAATGAAAACAGGTCAATAGCTCACAAAATTAACTCACTCTTGTTTTTTAGAAACAATTTTCCACTGTACTCATGTACCTGTATTTGATGGGTTTTTTTTTCACGGAAACCTTGAAGTTGCTCCACGAAACACCAGCGTTCTGCGGGACACCGTGTCTTCTTGAAACGCCAGCGTTCCGCGGGACACCATGTCTTCATGAAACGCCAGCGTTCCGCGGGGCACCCATGTCTTCATGAAACACCAGCGTTCCGCGGGACACCGTGTCTTCATAAAACGCCATCGTTCTGCGGGACACCGTGTCTTCTTGAAACGCCAGCGTTCTGCGGGACACCGTGTCTTCATGAAACGCCAGCGCTCCGCGAGACACAGTGTCTTCATGAAGCACCAGCGTTTCGCGGAAAACTTGAAGCATATTTAGTCTTAGTGATCCATGTAGGTATTTCGCAAGTTATTTTTCATGGAAAAATTGTAAACTGGTATGAAATAGAGTTACATATGTTGTTAACTGGTATGAAATAGAGTTACATATGTTGTAAACTGGTATGAAATAGAGTTACATATATTGTAAACTGGTATGAAATAGAGTTACATATATTGTAAACTGGTATGAAATAGAGTTACATATATTGTACACTGGTATGAAATAGAGTTACATATATTGTAAACTGGTATGAAATAGAGTTACATATATTGTGAACTGGTATGAAATAGAGTTACATATATTGTACACTGGTATGAAATAGAGTTACATATATTGTAAACTGGTATGAAATAGAGTTACATATATTTATAAATTTAAATGACGTGAATACTAAATATCGACACTATACTTACCGGTAAACGTCGAGCTGGTAAATATCCGGACAATCTTAGAACTGAGTGGCGGCAGGTTATCTAACCGTCCACTCAGCACCTGGAGGAGTTTCTCTCTCTGCTGGTGATGGACGACAGCAGTGCCGCTGCTCGTGTCGTCCGGCCACTGGTCATCTCCTCCGTTCTCTGTGCTCTTGGCCTCTGCGCTGTCCACCGGGGAGCTGGTAGACTTATTGTGGTTGATGAGGTTGGAGTCTTCTTTCGTGCTCCCCGGTCTTTTAGATTTGGACTTGGTGACAGAGTTTGGCTTGCCCGTTTTCTTCACCTTTGCTGGGGTCAGCGATGAACCTTTGGAAGTCTCTGTGTTATTCATTTGTGACTTCATTATGTTTTGTGTAGAACTTTTATTAGAGTCTGACTGAGGTGACTATGACATTTTTGCATTTTATTCTTTTGAAATCCGTTGACGATGTGTGACGTATAATTTTGTTTATATTCCTATCAGCATTTTTTTATAGCGAAGAATTTAGTCCACGTTGATTATGTATAAATATTACTTCCTTCATCTTCACATCTGATGTAGGTACAGTGATTTGTACCTGGTATAAATAGACTTCAGGTATGTACTAGTAAGTTACTGCATCGTTAATCCAAGCTCCAAAAAACCTAAAAAGATTTTGAAATATCGTGTCAGTGTGAAGTGGTCAGGTAATAATTACCACTGCAAATTTTTTTTTTTTATGTAATACGAGAATGTACACTGTCAAACTGTCTACGCTATTAAACAGCAGTGTATAATACCTAATAATTACTATGCATATCAGATATCGACGCTACACACATAATAAACTCGCATGTAAACACATATCTGTTGACAAGTGCAAGAGGGCCATTCTCGTTAATGACATATATAGGGCAGTACGTCTATGTAGAGCAGTGCGGTACAGTGACACATGTCAGTATAGACACGTAAACTGAAACTGTATTGAAGTGAAGGAAATAGAGACAAAGGACATGACTATAGTTATAGTTCCCGACCTCGTACACTCACAACCAAACATTCCTAAGATTCTGGATATCACAGATACAAATAATTTATCCTTTCTCAGTGATTTTTCTACCTGTAAAATGTGTGATTATCTTCGTTTTGATTTATGTGTTAATGAAATGTCGACTGCCGAAATAATGTTTCCGATTCGACCCTAGTTGAGTGCAGTGACTATTCCCAGGTCATATAGAATAGTACATATGTCCCTAAATCCACCCATCTAAATAAAATATGGGTACTTGATAAACAGTACGGAGAGTAAATGAGGTTGGGCATTGTACCAACCATTGTACCAACCATTGTACCAAACCATTGTACCAACCACGTAGTCAGTGACTACAGCTACAGTTGAGCTCTATCTAGTACACAGTGGTCTCTATAGGCTTTATAAGGAAATATTGGTCATTTATGTTTTTAGTTAAATTTCATTTGGTAACGATTCAAATATTGAATTATTTAATGGGCTAGGTGACATATTTGTCGCCATGTTTAAAGTCTTTACTTATAAAAGATATTATACAGGGCATAACGTGACCCAGTATTATTTGCTGAAAAAGTAATGACAGAAAAGGGAAAAAAAGTAATTCAGAGAGGGTTGTATTAAACTTGGAGAGAGACGGACTTGGCCACCAATGACATTGAGGCCATTCATTATTTTATAAAATATTGGAGCCAAACACCAATGACATTGAGGTCATTCATTATTTTATAAAATATTCGAGCCAAACACCAATGACATTGAGGTCATTCATTATTTTATAAAATATTCGAGCCAAACACCAATGACATTAAGGTCATTCATTATTTTATAAAATATTGGAGCCAAACACCAATGACATTGAGGCCATTCATTATTTTATAAAATATTGGAGCCAAACACCAATGACATTGAGGTCATTCATTATTTTATAAAATATTGCAGCCAAACACCAATGACATTGAGGTCATTCATTATTCTATAAAATATTGCAGCCAAACACCAATGACATTGAGGCCATTCATTATTTTATAAAATATTGCAGCCAAACACCAATGACATTGAGGCCATTCATAAAATATTGGAGCCAAACACCAATGACATTGAGGCCATTCACAAAATATTGGAGCCAAACACCAATGACATTGAGGCCATTCATAAAATATTGGAGCTAAAAACCAAGCAGGGCCCTAGAGTCTTCGCTTTGAAAATTTATTTAAATCTCATTCTAGTGTGAAAGATGACAGTGAAACACAGAGTTGTGATAGATTGTCAGGGGCACTACATATTCCAGCCGTTGCCCAGCTGTAAGGTAGGGAATAATAAAAACTCTCCAGGGCCCCTGGCTAAAATCACTTTGCAGTCTTTTTTGCTGTTCGGCTTAGCGGTCTAACTGTTCAAGATTGACAAGTCCCTATGATTTACTATCAGCAGTTTTAGTTTTTAAAAGTTAAGAGGGGAAATCAAGTTACTAATTTTATATAAGTTTTACAAAGGTGGGCTTAAAAATTTGAAATGAATATTGTGAAAGATATTTCTTACTCAGATATGTCCAATATCAGCGGCGTGGTTATTGTTGGGGTTGCAGGGTTCGCGGCACTGAGAACCACGTTAGTTTAATAGACACGCCCCCTCCTCCATACAAGCAAAATGTTGTATAATGAGGGCCCCTTGCAACAATTTTCTGTTGTGTGTGGAGGAGCCAAGTAGACGTCCTAATATTAAACTATATTGGAAATAAGATAAATAAAACAGGCAGAATGAATTTTAATTGTCATTTAAAATAAATATAACCAACTGCAATGAAATTATCTGCTAGGTAAACAATTACTTTGTAACTTACTGTAACTAGAAACATGTTTAGGATTTTTAGCCATAAATATATACCTTACTAAATCTCCATATATACCTCACTAAATCTCCATATATACCTTACTAAATCTCCATATATACCTCACTAAATCTCCATATATACCTTACTAAATCTCCATATATACCTTACTAAATCTCCATATATACCTTACTAAATCTCCATATATACCTTACTAAATCTCCATATATACCTTACTAAATATCCATATATACCTTACTAAATCTCCATATGTCTTACTAAATCTCCATATATACCTTACTAAATCTCCATATATACCTCACTAAATCTCCATATATACCTTACTAAATCTCCATATATACCTTACTAAATCTCCATATATACCTTACTAAATCTCCATATGTCTTACTAAATCTCCATATATACCTTACTAAATCTCCATATATACCTTACTAAATCTCCATATATACCTTACTAAATCTCCATATATACCTTACTAAATCTCCATATATACCTTACTAAATCTCCATATGTCTTACTAAATCTCCTTATATACCTTACTAAATCTCCATATGTCTTACTAAATCTCCATATATAACTTACTAAATCTCCATATATACCTTACTAAATCTCCATATATACCTTACTAAATCTCCATATATACCTTACTAAATCTCCATATATACCTTACTAAATCTCCATATGTCTTACTAAATCTCCATATGTCTTACTAAATCTCCTTATATACCTTACTAAATCTCCATATGTCTTACTAAATCTCCTTATATACCTTACTAAATCTCCATATATACCTTACTAAATCTCCATATATACCTTACTAAATCTCCATATATACCTTACTAAATCTCCATATATACCTTACTAAATCTCCATATGTCTTACTAAATCTCCTTATATACCTTACTAAATCTCCATATATACCTTACTAAATCTCCATATATACCTTACTAAATCTCCATATATACCTTACTAAATCTCCATATATACCTTACTAAATCTCCATATGTCTTACTAAATCTCCTTATATACTTTACTAAATCTCCATATATACCTTACTAAATCTCCATATATACCTTACTAAATCTCCATATATACCTTACTAAATCTCCATATATACCTTACTAAATCTCCATATGTCTTACTAAATCTCCTTATATACCTTACTAAATCTCCATATGTCTTACTAAATCTCCATATATACCTTACTAAATCTCCTTATATACCTTACTAAATCTCCATATGTCTTACTAAATCTCCATATATACCTTACTAAATCTCCATATATACCTTACTAAATCTCCATATATACCTTACTAAATCTCCATATATACCTTACTAAATCTCCATATATACCTTACTAAATCTCCACATATACCTTACTAAATCTCCATATATACCTTACTAAATCTCCATATGTCTTACTAAATCTCCATATATACCTTACTAAATCTCCATATGTCTTACTAAATCTCCATATATACCTTACTAAATCTCCATATGTCTTACTAAATCTCCATATGTCTTACTAAATCTCCATATATACCTTACTAAATCTCCATATATACCTTACTAAATCTCCATATATACCTTACTAAATCTCCATATATACCTTACTAAATCTCCATATGTCTTACTAAATTTCCATATATACCTTACTAAATCTCCATATGTCTTACTAAATCTCCATATATACCTTACTAAATCTCCATATGTCTTACTAAATCTCCATATATACCTTACTAAATCTCCATATATACCTTACTAAATCTCCATATATAACTTACTAAATCTCCATATATACCTTACTAAATCTCCATATGTCTTACTAAATCTCCTTATATACCTTACTAAATCTCCATATATACCTTACTAAATCTCCATATATACCTTACTAAATCTCCATATATACCTTACTAAATCTCCATATGTCTTACTAAATCTCCATATATACCTTACTAAATCTCCATATATACCTTACTAAATCTCCATATGTCTTACTAAATCTCCATATATACCTTACTAAATCTCCATATATACCTTACTAAATCTCCATATATACCTTACTAAATCTCCATATATACCTTACTAAATCTCCATATATACCTTACTAAATCTCCACATGTCTTACTAAATCTCCTTATATACCTTACTAAATCTCCATATGTCTTACTAAATCTCCTTATATACCTTACTAAATCTCCATATGTCTTACTAAATCTCCTTATATACCTTACTAAATCTCCATATGTCTTACTAAATCTCCTTATATACCTTACTAAATCTCCATATGTCTTACTAAATCTCCATATATACCTTACTAAATCTCCATATGTCTTACTAAATCTCCATACATACCTTACTAAATCTCCATATGTCTTACTAAATCTCCATATATAACTTACTAAATCTCTGTACATGGGATATGCTAAATCTCGATGTATGCCTTACTAAATCTCTAAATATGCGTAAATGAATCTCCTATATGTCTTAATAAACCTCCATATATTCCTAACTAAATCTCCATATATGCGTTATTAAATTTATTTTAATGGTATAATTATTTCCTCTTACATTTATACTTTAAACAAGCAATAAAAAATAGTGTCAAATAGCATCAATTTAAATTAACAAATCTATGACTTACATGTATTTATAGTTGCACTGAAAAGTTTTAAAGGGAAATAATATTAAATGCCCGGTAAATAAATAAATAAATATATATATATATATATATATATATATATATATATATATATATATATATATACATATACAGAGCATACTTTATTCTTAGTGGAATTTCAACATCTTCTGAAAAGTTCAGAGAAAAGAGATCTTTGCTGCAGATTTAGTTTCGAAGTTGTCATATTATTGATATATAACCATACTTCATGGCAACTGGGCATAACGTTTATGTCAACACAATGTCTGTTCTAACTCGCTGTAAACTTTGCACATGTAAAAGATATTAACGTAAACCAAGTAGCATGAGACTGTGTTTTGTAAGAGATGTTTAATAATCAGCTGTAAGAGTGTTTAATAATCAGCTGTAAATGGTGTTTCGTTATCAGCTGTAAAAGGTGTTTAATAAGCAGCTTAAGAGGTCTTTAATAATCATTTGTTGAAGAGGTTTAATAATCAGGCGTAAGAAGTGTTTAATTATCACCTGAAAGAGGTGTTTAATATGCAGCTGTAATATATGTTTAAAAAACAGTTGTTACAACTTTAGTGTGAAGATAAAAAACATACAGTTCACGTGAGGTCAATGTTAAGTCGGTCGTGGTGACAACAAATGTATGTATGTGTGTGCCAGTCTGTTTGTGTGTGTGTGTGTGTATGTGTGCATTCCCAGGGCTGTCACTGTGTTATGGTTTATTGTTCCAGGAAAGCACTTTATAAGCACAAGTATAATCCTGTTTCCGTTTAATACTGTCTAATTGATAACTTAACTGCACCGATAGCCCCAACAAAAAATGTTGGAATAAAGTTGGAAATGTAATAAATACCATCGGGACTCATTCGGGATTTCTACTTTTTAGTTTTCTAGTAAGAAATGACACTATTCTTCATGACCTATAACCTCTCGATAAAAAGATGCTTGGATGTTGGTTGTTTCTCTTTCAAATTAAAATGTTAAAAATACGCTGTCTGGTTGTTTGGACGAAATATAACTGTTTTAGTCTCTATAGGAATAATTTCATAATTATAATATGTAATGCCAATATGATTGTCTAATAAATGATTTATTTAAACTCCACAATATATACATGTAATAGCTTGAGTTGTTCAGGGAAATTGAAAAAAAGATAATTAAAAATAACATTTTAATGATGAAAAAAAGACAGTAAATAAAAAAAAAAAAATCAAAAGACTTAACAAAGTTGATGAAAACAACTAGGCCTAGATAGGGATCTAATACAAAACAACTTTCAACATTTTCCGCTAAACTTGAAACTGTCTTCACTTGTAACTTGTAAAATACTTTAAAGTGTCTTCACTTGTAGCCAGTAAAATACTTGAAACTGTCTTCACTTGTAGCTAGTATAATACTTTAAAGTATCTTTACTTGTAGTCAGTAAAATTCACCAAATATTCTAGATAATTCCCAACATAAAAAAAAACAACAACAGAGAATCATTCAGAGGCGGCCCTAACATTACTGTTGAATGAACCAAGTCTAGGGCGAGTGTTAAATGCGGGGTCAACAACCGTAAATATTGTCTATATATCTAGTCTATATATCTAGTCTATATATTTAGTCTATATACCTAGTCTATATACCTAGTCTATATATCTAGTCTATATACCTAGTCTATATACCTAGTCTGTATATTTAGTCTATATACCTAGTCTATATATTTAGTCTATATATCTAGTCTATATATTTAGTCTATATACCTAGTCTATATACCTAGTCTATATACCTAGTCTATATATCTAGTCTATATATTTAGTCTATATACCTAGTCTATATACCTAGTCTATATATCTAGTCTATATACCTAGTCTATATACCTAGTCTGTATATCTAGTCTATATACCTAGTCTATATATCTAGTCTATATATCTAGTCTATATATTTAGTCTATATATTTAGTCTATATACCTAGTCTATATATCTAGTCTATATATCTAGTCTATATATCGTGTCGCGAGGCCCACCTTGGCCACTTCATTTCCCGGGCAAACTACAGCCAGCCGGTCAAATTTACCAACCCAATATGGCCCGCGCTCAAAAATTGTGTCCACACCTGCAATACATTGACGCCGATTATACCTACTTGCTATGTATATGAACACTCTTGGCGAGTTATGTGCAAGCGCACACAAGCACCGCTTGGAGGAAACACTTATGTTAGTTGAATTTTGTAAAAGGGGGAATACAATCCTTTTTTTTTTTTGTACTGGGGTTCAGATTTTCTATTGGGATCGGTGTCGAAGCAAGCAAATTTGAAATTGTGAATGTTAGGTGGCCCTGCATTACACTTCTGTCTGACACACTTTCTGTCAAATTATCTGAGAGTGTTATTCTTGAGTGGATAAATTTGTAAGATAGGAGTTCTTGAGGGTGATCTTCAGTCGTCCACACCCCCTCGGCTGATACAGGTGAGATTAGTATCTCCTTTATTTTAAATGCCAAAGTAAAAAAAAACAACTACTACCTGCAGTGTTCCGATATACTATCAGATAGCACACCCCCCCCACACACACACCCACACACCCCCCCACACACACACACATGTAGGGGTTTTAAATCCCCTGTTAATACAAGAGGTGTGACGCCATCCTGTAAATCCAAGTATCTAGCATACACTCAAACTAAGATAATCTACACCGGCCCACGGGGGTGTGGGGGGAGGAAAGGAGTGGTGGGAGGCCGTCTTGCTATACTTTATGAACGGGGGAAGGGGGTGCTGTTACACCAGATCAAATACTTTGATAACAAGCTAGTCTTTCACTGTCTATTCTCTGTTCCCATTGACCTCGGACAGCCATTGTTGGAGTAGAGGGGGGGGGGGTCGAAGAATGGTGTAAATAGGCGGGGGGGGGGTGTGATAGGGGTGGCAAAGGAATGGATTAAAGATTTGAAAACAGTGTACTGGCAATGAAGGGTCTTTGTTTGACGGGACGCCGGGAGATAAGAGTAATAACAAAAAAGTTACTGGATCGATTGGCTGTACTATTCAATGTCTCTAGACACTCAGTGCAGCTCTCTGGCTCAGTTCAAGTCTTGCACTCAGAACAATGTGAGAATTTGATATCAATTCGTTCATTTAATTATCAGTCTTGGGTTATTTGTCTTAATGAACATTGCATTCAAGGTTGGCGGAAAAAAGGAAATAAAAAATGCAGCCACAAAACTCGCCGTCTCCAATGATGCCTTCAAAAAGGATTGAATTATTGACCACCGTCGCCGAAAAAAAGACGTTATACATAAACTAATACACAGAAGAAAACGGAGATGGATTAGCCAATCTGTCAGGATGGTACGGTCACCCACCGGAAGATAACAAAGACAATGTAGTGGACCACCCCAAACAGTGCTCGATTTAAGAAAAAAATCAGCGCCTGGGGATGAAAAAAATAAATTCTGCAGAGCCGGGGATAAATGTCTATGGTTTCATCCCCGGAAGGGATATATTAGCTAAAGCAGAGCCGGGGGTGACGGTGACCCCCGGCGGTAAATCGAGCCCTGACCCCAAGGCTAGAAAAAGGTCAGACGCCCAAAGACCTTTGCAGAAACTATGCAATCTGACAGGAAGGGAAGCAAAGAAAAGCATCTCTAGAACACTTGTAAATGAGAGTTATTGCTTGGGGCCCTTTGCTTCTCAATGAGATCAAGAAATCAAGCCAAGAAAGTCTTGTCATATAGAAGAAAGTCTTGTCATATAGAAGAAAGTCTTGTCATATAGAAGAAAGTCTTGTCATATAGAAGAAAGTCTTGTCATATAGAAGAAAGTCTTGTCATATAGAAGAAAGTCTTGTCATATAGAAGAAAGTCTTGTCATATAGAAGAAAGTCTTGTCATATAGAAGAAATTCTTGTCATTCATATAGAAGAAAGTCTTGTCATTCATATAGAAGAAAGTCTTGTCATATAGAAGAAAGTCTTGTCATATAGAAGAAAGTCTTGTCATATAGAAGAAAGTCTTGTCATATAGAAGAAAGTCTTGTCATATAGAAGAAAGTCTTGTCATATAGAAGAAAGTCTTGTCATTCATATAGAAGAAAGTCTTGTCATATAGAAGAAAGTCTTGTCATTCATATAGAAGAAAGTCTTGTCATTCATATAGAAGAAAGTCTTGTCATATAGAAAGAAGACTTTATAAATGTCACCCCCACCCCCATATAAAAAAACATGTTTTCAAATTCTAAAAAAAAATAAATTGACGTATTAGTAATAGTAAAAATCATTTCATGACCCCCCCCCCGGGCTGCACTCTCTAACTCAGTGGGCCTAGCCAAGCGTCATGTCTCCGATTCAGACACTGATTGCTGGGAACGGTCTTAAGTGTTTTTTAAGACTTAGTAGTATCAAGATTCATGTGACATTCAACACTATCAAGATTCACGTGACATTCAACACTATCAAGATTCACGTGACATTCAACACTATCAAGATTCATGTGATATTCAACACTATCAAGATTCACGTGACATTCAACACTATCAAGATTCATGTGATATTCAACACTACCAAGATTCATGTGACATTCAACACTATCAAGATTCATGTGACATTCTATACTATCAAGATTCATGTGACATTCAACACTATCAAGATTCACGTGACATTCGACACTATCAAGATTCACGTGACATTCAACACTATCAAGATTCATGTGACATTCAACACTATCAAGATTCACGTGACATTCAACACTATCAAGATTCATGTGACATTCAACACTATCAAGATTCATGTGACATTCAACACTATCAAGATTCATGTGATATTCAACACTACCAAGATTCATGTGACATTCAACACTATCAAGATTCACTCACTTGACATTCAACACTACCAAGATTCATGTGACATTCAACACTATCAAGATTCATGTGACATTCTATACTATCAAGATTCATGTGACATTCAACACTATCAAGATTCACGTGACATTCAACACTATCAAGATTCACGTGACATTCAACACTATCAAGATTCATGTGACATTCAACACTATCAAGATTCACGTGACATTCAACACTATCAAGATTCATGTGACATTCAACACTATCAAGATTCATGTGACATTCAACACTATCAAGATTCATGTGACATTCAACACTATCAAGATTCACGTGACATTCAACACTATCAAGATTCACTCACGTGACATTCAACACTATCAAGATTCACTCACTTGACATTCAACACTATCAAGATTCATGTGACATTCAACAGTATCAAGATTCATGTGACATTCAACATGTGACATTCAAAACTTTCGAACGTGCAGGTGTCAAGTATGTAAACCAATAAAGAATTAAAAAAAAAATATGACCAGTATCCCCCCCCCCACACACACACATACACACACAAATACATACTCTTTGACTCACACATTAATGCATGGGCAAACACACGCCTAACAAAGAAAAAGAACACAATCACAAACACACAAGCACATGGTGACAAACATTTGGAGAAGTCTAGCAGGAGTCAAGCAGAAGTCAAGCAGAAGTTATGAGGTCTGGCCCACACCACAAACAGGTCACCATGTACTTGCTGACGATCGGTTCTTGTAAGAAAAAAAAAATGTCTCTGATGACCTTTGACCCCCCATGTCGGAGAGAAATAGCAAACACACCCACTAGTTGCGTACTAATTGTTTACATTCGCGTAGACGTAGCGATGTCATACACTGGTGGGACATACATGTCTACAAGATGACATGTAATTGTAGACAGACGTGTATTACTACAGGACATGTAATTGTAGACAGACGTGTATTACTACAGGACATGTAATTGTAGACAGACGTGTATTACTACAGGACATGTAATTGTAGACAGACGTGTATTACTACAGGACATGTAATTGTAGACAGACGTGTATTACTACAGGACATGTAATTGCAGACAGACGTGTATTACTACAGGACATGTAATTGCAGACAGACGTGTATTACTACAGGACATGTAATTGCAGACAGACGTGTATTACTACAGGACATGTAATTGCAGACAGACGTGTATCACTACAGGACATGTAATTGCAGACAGACGTGTATTATTACAGGACTTGTAATTGTTTGACAGAAATGTAAACTGGAAGATACGTAATTGTTGTCAAATACACAGAGATACTATGTAATGGTCTATGAAATGTGTCAAAGACACATGTAATGGTCGATATAATGTGTCAAAGACACATGTAATGGTCGATATAATGTGTTCTAGAGACATGTAATGGTCGATATAATGTGTCAAAGACACATGTAATGTCGATGAAATGTGTCAAAAACACATGTAATGGTCGATATAATATGTACTAGAGACATGTAATGGTCGATATAATGTGTACTAGAGACATGTAATGTTCGATATAATGTGTACTAGAGACATGTAATGTTCGATATAATGTGTACTAGAGACAAGTAATGGTCGATATTATGTGTACTAGAGACATGTAATGTTCGATATAATGTGTACTAGAGACATGTAATGTTCGATATAATGTGTACTAGAGACATGTAATGGTCGATATAATGTGTACTAGAGACATGTAATGTTCGATATAATGTGTACTAGAGACATGTAATGGTCGATATAATGTGTACTAGAGACATGTAATGTTCGATATAATGTGTACTAGAGACATGTAATGGTCGATATAATGTGTACTAGAGACATGTAATGGTCGATATTATGTGTACTAGAGACATGTAATGTTCGATATAATGTGCACTAGAGACATGTAATGGTCGATATTATGTGTACTAGAGACATGTAATGGTCGATATTATGTGTACTAGAGACATGTAATGTTCGATATAATGTGTACTAGAGACATGTAATGTTCGATATAATGTGTACTAGAGACATGTAATGGTCGATATAATGTGTACTAGAGACATGTAATGTTCGATATAATGTGTACTAGAGACATGTAATGGTCGATATAATGTGTACTAGAGACATGTAATGTTCGATATAATGTGTACTAGAGACATGTAATGGTCGATATAATGTGTACTAGAGACATGTAATGGTCGATATAATGTGTACTAGAGACATGTAATGTTCGATATAATGTGTACTAGAGACATGTAATGGTCGATATAATGTGTACTAGAGACATGTAATGGTCGATATTATGTGTACTAGAGACATGTAATGTTCGATATAATGTGCACTAGAGACATGTAATGGTCGATATTATGTGTACTAGAGACATGTAATGGTCGATATTATGTGTACTAGAGACATGTAATGTTCGATATAATGTGTACTAGAGACATGTAATGTTCGATATAATGTGTACTAGAGACATGTAATGGTCGATATAATGTGTACTAGAGACATGTAATGTTCGATATAATGTGTACTAGAGACATGTAATGGTCGATATAATGTGTACTAGAGACATGTAATGTTCGATATAATGTGTACTAGAGACATGTAATGGTCGATATAATGTGTACTAGAGACATGTAATGGTCGATATTATGTGTACTAGAGACATGTAATGTTCGATATAATGTGCACTAGAGACAGACAAATACACTAGGCGAAATAACTGTTGACATGTATGTAGAATAGATGATATAGCTAATGACATATATGTACACTAAATGACATAACGGATGACATATGTAGACTAGATGATTTATCTATTGAAATACCTCTGTATTTATAGAAATAAAATGCCATCTTAAACTATGACATTACAGGCTAAACTGTAAAAAAATGTATTTGATATATATGACAGTCACTGCACTAACAAACACATTAAAATGACTTTTCATTTTAAAACATTAGCGGTAACTATGTTTATTTAATCCTTTACTGAAAATCCCCCCCCCCCTTTTTCCGAAATCCTCCCCCCCCCACCTCCACACTCATTGACAGCCGGCATCCAGTAAACAACTGAGCTAGGTAAATGAGCTACGTACGCTACATTTCATTTTGCAACACTCAGATAGAGCTAAAGCTACCGGCACGTTGCTTTTTTTATATTCCAGAATGTAGTCATTGTACAGGTATTGGTCCGGTCGGAGGGGGGGGGGCATGATTCGCAAGGGTGACTCCCAGGACTGGGTTTTAACAACTTCGATCTATTGATTTCTGCCTGTATTAGAATTTTTGTTTCGGGCGGGTTCCACGCAGTATAATTACTTTACGAGTTATTGCAAGTAAACAGTGTAAATAAACATTGGAAATAAACATAGGACAGATATGTTTTTACTTCAACAGACGCAGCACATTTGAAGAAATTATTGTGTCACCATTAAAATACACATACACTCACACATACAGCTACAGGTACACTTAGACATACAGTTACACGTACACTCACACATACAGTTACACGTACCATCACACATACAGTTACACGTACACTCACACATACACTCACACATACAGTTACTCTAACTGAAGGGCAGATTTGTCGAAATATCGAACGGTGCTATTGGAAGATGATGGATATTGATTTCAATTATGTCAATAACAATTACGTCGTTGAAACCACAACAAAAGAGGAACGGATTTTTATCAATTTTCTTGATTATTTAAATTACTTTCGTGATTTGTTTCCCGTCTGCTAAAAAAGAAAAGGTGGCCAATCTTTTTTCCTGTTTTAAACACTCCGACACACACACACACACACACACACACACAAGTACACACACACACGCATACACATACACACACACGAAAGCACTAACATTTTCACGTGAGCTGTATAAATTTAACACATTTTAAGTGATCGAGCAGATATTAAACTTGTTGATTTAATTTAAACAGTGACATTAAATGAGTACAAGTGAGTACAAGTGAGTACAAGTGAGCCCTTTGTCTGTGAATTAACAAATTGAACACATTGATTTTAAATGAACAGATTGATTACATTAATTATGAATTAATTGAAAAATGCATATTACATTAAAAAACTGAACCCAATTTTTAGTGACTGGAAAAAATCGAACACATTAAATAAAAACATTGAACACATGAAGATTAAACAAACATATATTGAACATATCGCTATTTTTAAGAAGATACTAAATCCGTCGTTAGAAGACAACCAGTAAAACTCATGAAAAACGACTGAGCACATTTCTAATAACAGTACCTAATTTTAACTCACGCAGAGATCCATTGCGACAAACAAGCCCCCCAAATCAATGCGTCCAACATATCTCAGATGTAATCCATTGTTTACTAAGTTAATAACACACTGTGAACATCAAGTAATGAACAACGAGAGAACATAATGTAATATTGTCTCTACTTACTATTAGTAATGAAACCCAAAAGTCTCTCTCTCTCTCTCTCTCTCTCTCTCTCTCTCTCTCTCCCGCTAACCACTCTCATAGTCTTCAATGAATCCCACAGTTATGAGTTCTACCTATCGCCGCCTCTTCGCTTAATTGTGATTGTCGTCTGCAGGGGCAGACTGTTGCTTGCAGGCCGTTCATGCGATAAGGCCAACTGCAGAGAGTAAATGAAATGTCGGTGTGATATCGGTACTTGCCACTGGCTGTTGTGGACACAGAATTGTTTTGTTTTGTTGTTAGTTTCTATTTTTCTATTTCCATGAGGGAAAAAAATGTCTTTTAGTTCAGTTGTTTCAAATGACTTCTATTCAAGCCTTCATTTAACTTATCGACAATTAAGCTTGAGTTGTTGTGGTCGGTAGATTCCAATGAATAAGTTTTCTTAAAGAGGCCGGCTATATGCCTGCCTACTTATTAAAGCAATTGATTTTATTATTGTTTTTTTTTTAACATTTGGTTATATTAAATGGGGTTCGTTACAAAACAAATAGCATCTAATATAATAATAGCGGTCTCACGTCTGCGTTATATCGAAAGTAGAAATCAAGAATTCAAAATGGCGTCTTGCCGGCGTCTCGATTCGATAATTGTTTTTTTGTTTTTAAACGCTACAGTTTTTAATAGTTTTTGCGGTTTTCAAACATGAAACCCAAAAGCCGGAATATGAAAAAATTCCATTTAAATATTCGTTTGTTTGTTGTTGCATCTTTAAACTGTAATAAAATTCATGACAAATTCTGTCTGAAACTAAAAATAAACTAGCCTACTTATCAGACCAAAGGGAATATAACTCTATGCAAAGGTTTTTGCAGGGTAAAGCTAGTGACAAATTAATCATTCAAGTTTCGTTTCATTGCTTTATACTTATTGTTTGAATGTTGGTGACCCCAGTCTCGATTTACTATGAGGATTCCTTTGACCAACCACATGCCAGGTCGTCTGACCACCATCTCCTCACCACATACCAGATCGTTCGACCCTCGTCCCATCACCCCCGTGCCAGGTCATCCGACCCCTGTTCCCTCTCCCTAACCATTAAGTTTCCTTTTGTTCCAGATTACCACAGGGAACAATCTGGTCACTATAATTTTAATACTTTGACTAGATTGGCTAAATAAAAGACTCCCAACCTATTAACTATGTTACTAGATTCTAACCGATTTAAAGCATTTTTAATTTTATTTTATAGGTAGGGAAGAAACTAGAATTATTTTTATTTTTAATGTTAAAAATCATTGACGGTCAGGCGACTGTCACCAATGTTCATATTGAAGAAAATGTTTGGTTCAACTCATTTTAATGATTCCAAGATATCATGTTAACTTTTTTTTTCCTAAGTTAAAAAACAACAACAATTCAGCACCATCATGTTTACTCACAATGATTATAGATGGGGTTGTGGGGGCAGGGACGTAACTAGGCAGGGGCGGAGAGAGCTCTCCAACCCAGCCCGGGCAACCCTTACTTTGATGCCAAACAGGGGCGCCGCCACAGAAATGGGGACGGCATTTTGTAGGTCCCTCCACGAGCTACACTGACGGCACTAAATGAATGCGTAAATTGCGTTTGACCAAATGAAGTCTATTTTCTAACAAATAAACGTCTAAATTCATTTAGTTTCAAGAGCTATTCCAAGGAAACAAGTCTTGCCCCCCTAAGTCCGAAATCTTACCGTCAAAATACTCAGTCGAATAATAAGTCGATCCTCTTTGCTGGTAAACTATGAGAGTGGTTTCCCTTGTTCTCTCTATGCGATAAGAGTTACCTAGGGTAGGAGGAGGCTGAATTATTGCCTTCTCGAATGACGCAGCTTCTATTGTTGTGTAATTAAGGCACTCACACTACCAGGCGAACTTCCCTTGCTTCTAGTGGTTTCACCTCCGTGGGACGCCTGATTCAGGCAATTGATTTTTAATCGATTGATTGCTAGAATAATTGCTTACATCCGTCATTATTGAAATTCTGCATTACTGCTTTCTTTATCTTTTTGTCCTGTTTTACCAATCCACACCCCTCCCCCAGCCCCTTTTTTTTTATTTAAAGGATGTAAGTTTCCAAACAGACCAATTAAATTGAAACCACTTCTTCTAAACGAGGCTATTGATTTTATATGGTTACCGATTGGTTAGATAAACAGTCGGTCCCCAGTAACAAATTAACAGTTTCTACCTGAGATGTGACCAACTACCAGCTATACTGATGGTAGTGATTGCCTAGTTTGGCAGGAGCTGAGGGGAGGGACAAAATGAAGAGTCTATTCGTGATTTTTTTTTTCTTATGAGCATGTTCGATATTCTTTAATTATCTTTTCTTTTTTTATTTGTTTGTAGTTACATTAAATATCCGCCATTTTGCAAATGAAATGTTAGGCTTCTAAATCAGTGTTCCGCAAACTCTTTACCAGGCTCTTAAAAATGACCAGGGCACTGCCGACTGAAAATATTACCGTTCAAAAGAAATCATTTTTCTATGTATGTCCTGATTATGACAGAAAATAAAAAGTAAAAAATAACTTTATTAAAAATTGTAATTGATGAATTGAGTTTTTAACTTTTATTGATGCGATAAACTTTCCAAGCGTTTTTTTTTTGCTGCTAATGGAGCTAAACAGGCAGCTTTGGTCAGCTAAGATGTGTGTTGTAGTCAGTCTCTTATCTGATACAGATGGCTTTGGTCAGCTTAGAAATATGTTATTTGAAGGTCGGCTTCTTAGCTAGCTACTGAATTTTTCTATTAGCAGCAATAGGTTGAATCGAAATTGAAGGAGCTACCTTTGCCAGGTCCAGATTTTTTTAATGATGAGCTCCTTTCCAAAATAAAATAGATACTTGTAAAATGAACGTTGCCTTTTCATCCCATCGTTTGCCTCGTTGAGTTCTCAGTTACAGTAAGTGAGCTTTTATTGAAATTGCTGTGGAATATTTTTTTGCGAGCAGTGTTTCATGCAAATTTTAAGATCGCGATCTATGCTGAATTTACTGGAATATTGATACAGTACCTCTGATTGCTGAACTGACTGAAGTATTGATACAGTACATCTGATTGCTGAACTGACTGAAGTATTGATAAAGTACCTCTGATTGAATCGCTGTTTATGTTTTGTGGAGATCAATGATGTTACTTTATTTTGAAATAGATATGTTCCACTCACAAAGAGAAAACAGATCCTCTCCCAGTCTGGATTAAATTAACTTCTTTCTTCTAATTTCCTCTTTTTTTTTTAACTTAAAGTAAAAAATTAAATCTGCAGATTGAAAACAATTATTTTGTCAGATTTAAATTTCGTGTGTTGTAGCTGCTCCAATAAATGAAATCCCAATGTGTTTTAATTATGTGCTCGTGATATATAGTGTCGCCACTGTTCACGTGATGTATAGTGTCGCCACTGTTCACGTGATGTATAGTGTCGCCACTGTTCACGTGATGTATAGTGTCGCCACTGTTCACGTGATGTATATTGTCGCCACTGTTCACGTGATGTATAGTGTCGCCACTGTTCAAAATCCATTATAATTAATAATTTCTGCGGGTAAAAAAGGCATTAGTAGAGATACCATGGTTTCGATGTATTTAAGATAGCATTTTACTAGGACTCTCTCCCCCCTCCCCCCCAACCCTCCCAAAAAAAAAACAACCCACAATAACAATAACGCCTGTGTAAGAGCATTCAAGTAAATGACAGTGATGTTCAATCCGTCACACATCCCTAATTCTTAGTTCATTTATTGTTGCTCTAGAATAGTTGGTCTTGATGTGATGATCGCAACACAATGTACATTTCTTATGAAAGGATCGAGAATGTTTAACTTGATATGTGTAGCTTGTTGTGTTTAACTTGATATGTGCAGCTTGTTGTGTTTAACTTGATATGTGCAGCTTGTTTTGTTTAACTTGATATGTGCAGCTTGTTGTGTTTAACTTGATATGTGTAGTTTGTTGTGTTTAACTTAATATGTGTAGTTTGTTGTGTTTAACTTGACTTGTGTAGTTTGTTGTGTTTAACTTGATTTTTGTAGCTTGTTGTGTTTAACTTGATATGTGCAGCTTGTTGAGTTTAACTTGATATGTGTAGTTTGTTGTGTTAAATTTCCTATGTGTAGCTTGTTGTGTTTAACTTGATATGTTTACTTACTGTGTTTAGGTTAATAGTATTGAACTTGATATTTTAAACTTGATAGTATTTAATTTAGATTTTTTTTTACTGTCTTTAAAAGACACTTGTTTTTTTTTAATCAACACGTTCGTGTGTACAATGACATATTATGTGTGTCAGAGAAAAGTGTGTTCCAATATCATTTGACAACCATTGTCTGTGTATTGTACTAGGAACTTAATGCTCATATGTTGGCACCTAGTTGACCAGGTTTAGTACACATAATGTGGGTGGAAAATGGGAAGTAATTCTTGTTACCATTGAAGATATTAAAATAAACTGCTAGTAGGCATAGGCATATATATATATATATATATATATATATATATATATATATATATATATATATATATATATATATATATATATATATATATATATGTAATGTTGCTAAAAACAATATAGTAGTCAGAAAAAAAAAAGTACTTTGTCGAGTAAACTCGATGATTTATTTATACAATTTTCGCCGCATCACACCGTGCAACTTCCTTTGTCAAATAAATCCATTATAGTATACATTCATAGTAAATATGATACTAAGAAGATTCCTATTGGTACTTTTACCTAGGACCTGAAAATAAATCATCACAGGACCGTCAGATAAATCTACATAGAGCCTCCAAATAAATCTAGGGCCCTGCAGATCTACGAACGACTGTACACCATGTGACTTTACACCATGTGACTTTACACCAAGTGACTGTACACCATGTGACTGTACACCATGTGGACTGTACAGTGTACACAATTCACCATGTGACTGTACACCATGTGACTGACTGCACACCATGTGACTGTACACCATGTGACTGTACACTAGTGTACACCATGTGAATCTATTGCAGTGCATATCATGTACGAAGTTTTAATGTAAAGTGCTAATACCACACTTGTATGTCGGTTGAATTTATTTTTCTTTATTTCATTTCTTCTTATCGCACTAACGGGCCATTGCATTCTATGTAGTTATCCGCTTGCAAGGGACATTACTTGTTCAAAATGTTCTCTCCGGTAATCGACAGCAAATGCAGAGTTACTGGACCTAAACAAGTGGCAAGAACGATTCACATATTATATTTTTATTGAAAGATCCCTGAACAATGTTTAGAACACAAGATATCTCTTTTTTCTCTAAACAAAATCTGTTTCTGAATTTTTTTCAATGTATGTCCAGAATTTGAAAAATGCCAGTGCTGGTGTATATATTATTAGTGTTAGGGTTAGTGTATATTATTAAAAAGAAATTTCACTGGACGGCTTAGCCCTGCTATTATATAAGACAAAGGCTTTGAGTTCTGGACACTGTAGAGAGACCTGGGAGGCTGACATAGTAGTGATGGTAATGTTCTTTGTAGCCCGAGACTTATTCTTACAAAGATTTCACCGAGACAGGCTTTAGATCATATAGCTCTTGACATTGAGGGACGGCTGGCCGAGTTGTGTAGAGGCTCTACTGTCAGCCAATGTGTCCACCCAGCTTTAAATGGGTGCCTTGATATGCCGAGACTATAGAGACTAATGAATTCTAACACTTTACCTGCGGTGGGACAGTTGGTCGTGTGATAAAAGCTTTCGGGTGTCGACCTCGGGCCCCTGGTTAGATCTCCGGTGAGCGCAACCATGGCCGTTGTACTTTCGGCTGTGGTTGGGATGAAAGCAGGTCATTATAAAAACTGTCCCATTGGTGGTTTATAGGATCAAAGAGATTTCATCTCATCCTTACAGGGACATAACACAGACATCACACAGACATCACACAGATATCACACAGACATCACACAGACATCACACAGACAGACATCACACAGACATCACACAGACATCACGCAGATAGACATCACACAGACATCACAGAGACATTACACAGATATCACACAGACAGACATCACACTGACAGACATCACAAAGAAATCACACAGAAGATATCACACAGACATCACACAGACAGAAATCACACAGACAGACATCACATATATATCACATAGAAGACATCACACAGATATCACACAGACATCACACACATATCACACAGATATCGCACACACAGACATCACACAGACTTCACACAGACATCACACAGACATCACACAGATATCACACAGACATCATACAGACATCACACAGACTTCATCTGCTTCGATGGCCCTTTTAGACTAAGTGAACTTTACTTTTTGTTTTCGGTTGACAGATCTAGCTGGGGTTGTTTCATACTTCACTATGAGTGGTGACCCGTGACCTTAATGTGATTATGTATATCCGGGTATGTTTTGTGTCAGACGTCACGTCGACACCCACGCTACTACCAAAGTATTACCATCATTGGATGAAATAAAACACACACACACACACACACACACACACACACACATATATATATATATATATATATATATATATATATATATATATATATATATACTTATAAGAGGCATTTGTTGTCTGTCTGTTCCCTTATAACTCAAGATCCAGACAAACAAATAACGTGAAATTTGTTACACATACACATAATTACATGGGGAAGGTTATATGACAGGTTTCGTTTCATATCGATGGGTAGTTTAATTGTAATTAATTTTTTTTATTTTAGTATTTTACTATATTAAAGTAATCTCGACGGCGCCATAAATAAAATTCCTCTGTGACGCCATTTTCCTATGATCGAATAGAACTTGCGCGCTGGTGCTGTATTGTGCCTTTGTGATGCAAAGAATTGTTGATGTTTTTTCATGCTCTCTGATGTGTACAGTTTGAGGAAGGTAAAGGAATGAAGAAGGATTTTAGAAGAAGTGTGAAACCATAATAATAAGTATATATATATATAGAGAGAGAGAGAGGGGGGGAGGGAGAGAGAAAGAGAGAGAGAGAGAGGGGGCAGGGGGAGAGAGAAGGAAAGGAGGGTAGGAGGGAGGGCGGGAGGGGGAGAGAGGAGGAGGGTGGACAGGGGGAGAAAAGGAGGGGGAGAGAGGGAGATGGGAGATGGAGTAGGGGGAGAGGGAGCAGGGGGAGAGGGAGATAGGAAGGGAGGGAGAGAGGGAGGAAAAGAGATAAAAATGAGGGGGCAGGGAGAGAGGGGAATGAGGAGGGAGGAAGGGGAGAGAGGGGAGGGAGGGAGAGGGTGGAAAGGGGAGGAGGGAGAAAGGAGGGGGAGAGGGGTTAGGGAGGGAGAGAGGGGGAGGGAAGAAGAGAGGAGAGGATGGGAGAAATGGGAGGAAGAGATAAAGAGAAAAAGGGGGAGCAGGGGAGGGAGAGAGAGGGAAGGAGGAGGGAGGAGGATGGACGGGGGGAGAGAGGGAGAGGGGGAGAGAGGGAGATGGGAGAGGGACGGAGAGAGATTTGAGAGAAGGAGGGAGGGAGAAAGGGAGGGAGGGAAAGGGAGAGAGGGGGAGGGAGGGTGGGAGAGAGAGAGGAAGGGAGAGAGAGGGTAGGGGAGAAAACAGAAGGTAAACAGAAAACCTTATTTGCAACTAGTATATATATATATATATATATATATATATATATATATATATATATATATATATTATGGCTTCACACTTCTTCTTAAATCCTTCTTCATTCATTTACCTTCCTCAAACTGTACAAATCGGGAAGCATGAAAAAACATCAACAATTCTTTGTACCACAAAGACACGATACAGCACCAGCGCGCAAGTTCTATTCGATCATCGGGAAATGACGTCACAGAAGAGTTTTATATATGGCGCCGTCGAGATTACTTTAGTATAGTAAAATATACTAAAATAAAAATAATTTTTTACAATTAAACTACCCATCGAGATGAAACGAAACATGTCCTATAACCTTACCCACGTAATTATGTGTACTTGTACCAAATTTCACTATATGTGGTTGTCTGGATCTTGAGTTATAAGGGAACAGACAGACAGAAAGACATCAAATGCGTCTTATAAGTATAGAGATAACTAGCTGCAAGTACCCGGTTTTGCCCGGGTTTAAAATACGGTTTTCAGTTTACCTTCTGTTTTCTCCTTACCCCCTCTCTCCTTTCCTCTCTCTCTCCCTTTCTCTTTCCCTCCCTCCCTTTCTCTTTCCCTCCCTCCCGTTCTGCCTCCCTCCCTCCCTAACTCTCACATCTCCCTCTCTCTCCCTCCCTCCCTCCTTCTCTCTCCCCCTGCCCTTCCCCCTCCCTCCATTTCTCCACCTTCCTCCCTTCCTCCTTCCCTCTCTCTCCCTCCCTGCCCCCACTCACTCTTTATCTCATCCCTCCCATTTCTCCCATCCTCTCTCTCCCTCTCTCCTTCCCTCCCATTTCTCTCCCTCTCTACCCCCTCTCTCCCTCCCTCCTATCTCCATCCCTCCCTCTCCCATCCCCCTCTCTCCCTCTCTCCCGCCCTCCTCTCTCCCCCTCTCCCTCCCTCCCTCCCCCTTCCTCCTTCCCTAATTTCCTCTCTCCCTCCCTGCCCCCTCTCACTTTATCTCTCTTTCCCTCCCTCTCTCCCACCCTATCTCTCCCTACCTCCCCTCTATCTCCCTCCCTACTCCCTCTCTTCCTCCCTTCCTTTCTTTTTCCTTCCCTCCCTTTCTCTCTCCCTCTCTCCCTCCCTCACTCCTTCTCTTTCCCCCTCTCCCTCTCTCCTCCTCCCTCCCTTTCCCTCTAACCATTCTTTCCTCTCTCCCCCCTACCCCTTCTCTCTCGCTTTGTCTCTCTCTCCCTCCTTCTCTCTCTCTCTCTCTCTCTCTCTCTCTATATATATATATATATATATATATATATATATATATATATATATACATACATATATATTATTATAGCTTCACACTTCTAAAATCCTTCTTCATTTATTTACTTTCCTCAAACTGTACAAATTGGGAAGCATGAAAAAACATCAACAATTCTTTGCATCACAAAGGCACGATACAGCACCAGCGCGCAAGTTCTATTCGATCATCGGGAAATGACGTCACAGAAGAGTTTTATTTATGGCACCGTCGAGATTACTTTAATATAGTAAAATACTAAAATAAAAATAATTTATTTCAATTAAACTACCCATCGAAATGAAACGAAACCTGTCCTATAACCTTCCCCATGTAATTATGTGTACGTGTACCAAATTTCACGTTATTTGGTTGTCTGGATCTTGAGTTATAAGGGAACAGACAGACAGACAGACAGACAGACAGCAAATGCCTCTTATAAGTATAGATATATATAGAAATAGTGTAATACTTTTAACACTTTTAATTGATATTATTTCCGGTTATATTGTCAATTATATTAACCAATACTAGTTTAATGAAGACTGACGTTATTGCATGTCTAGAAGGCTCTATCTATAGATATAAGCTCTAGCTACGTCATTCAGAGGCGTTTTTATTGATAGGGCGACCTTTCGGTTAGTTTCAACGTGAATGGCACAAAACCTGGGTTGGCCGCTGCAACACTTTTTTCTAGAGCTCAATTTATTTTTATTTCAGAGTTTCAGTTAGTCTCTTGTATGATGTTATGTTCACGGGGATCATCCTTTAGCATAAGCATTTCCAGACATTTAACCTGGGGCACCCATCACCTAAACCTAGGGCCCCCAACATGTATATATATATATATATATCTGTCAGGGGGCGCCCACAAACTCTAGGACCGGCACTGAAGTTAATAACGCTATTTAATATGGCCGTAAATATACTTTCTATGCTCTAGTTACGAAAATTTAATTTATAAAGTAAAAATCCAATGTCGTAGAAATTTATTCATCACAGTAGTAACCGCCATCTATAGCATCAAATCTGTTAGGACTTTGCACTGGAAACGGGGGGAGGGGTGGCTTTTGGCAGTAGGGCCCTAATTTGCCTGTCGATAGAATTGGTTCTGGTTAAACAGTACATGCTACAACATTCTGTAGCATTGCTGGGTATATGGTCAAACCTTGTGGGCATTCTCTGCTGGGTACAGCTTGCTGTGGTCAAACCTTGTGGGGGCATCCTCTGCAAAACACAGCGTAATACACTTTATATGTAACTCTGCTAAAGATTCAGAATGTTTACGAATAAAAGGAACAGTGCCAGACTAATTGCAGAATTAGCCATTGGCCTTCCGCGCCAAGTGCAGAAAATGTTAAGCTTGTAATTTATGTTTCATTATGATACAAAACCTGTGGTCCCATGGCATCATTACACAGGCCCCCGCGCTGGCGTAACCCGCCCCTGTTATACAATATGAAATGAGATACACGTACTTGATTAGGAGGACCTCTATCCCAAGTGTTTTATTATTTACGGTTCTGCATTACATCCTATTTTTTGAACATGTATATTTATTATTTTAAGTAAGTAAGAAATAAAGGGGCACAAACTGGTATATATATATATATATATATATATATATATATACATATATATACTAGTTGCAAGTACCCGGCTTTACCCGGGTTTAAATAAGGTTTTCTGTTTATCTTCTGTTTTCTCCCTACCCCCTCTCTCCCTTCCTCTCTCTCTCCCTCCCTCCCCCTCTCTCCCTTTCCCTCCCTCCCTTTCTCCTTCCCTCCCTCTCTCAAATCTCTCTCCGTCCCTCTCCCATCTCCCTCTCTCCCCTCTCCCTCTCTCCCCCCGTCCATCCTCCTCCCTCCTCCTTCCCTCTCTCTCCCTCCCTGCCCCCTCTTTCTCTTTATCTCTTCCTCCCATTTCTCCCATCCTCTCCCTCTCTTCTTCCCTCCCCTCTCTCTCCGTCCCTAACCCTCTCCCCCTCCTTTCTCCCTCCCTCCCCCTTTCCACCCCTCTCTCTCCCTCCCTCCCCCTCTCTCCCCCTTCCTCCCTCCCTCATTCCCTCTCTCCCTCCCTGCCCCCCTCACTTTTTATCTCTCTCCCTCCCTCTCTCCCTCCCCTCTCTCTCCCTCCCTACCCCCTCTCTCCCTCCCTTCCTTTCTCTCTCCCTCTCCCCCTGCTCCCTCTCCCCCTACTCCCTCTCCCATCTCCCTCTCTCCCCCTCCTTTTCTCCCCCTGTCCACCCCCTCACTCCTCTCTCCCCCTCCCCGCCCTCCCTCCTACCCTCCCCTTTCCTCTTTCTCCCCCTGCCCCCTCTCTCTCTCTCTTTATCTCTCTCTCTCTTATTTCTCTCCCTCCCCCTCTCTCTCTCTCTCTCTATGTATGTATATATATATATATATATATATATATATATATATATATATATATATATACTTATTATTATGGGAGAAAAGGGAGAGGGGGGAGGGAGAGAGAGAGGAAGGGAGAGAGGGGGTAGGGAGAAAACAAAAGGTAAACAGAAAACCTTATTTTAAACCCGGGCAAAGCCGGGTACTTGCAACTAGTATTATAACAAATCTAAAGCCTGTAAGCTAATGTATGAAAAAATATAGAATAGGTGCAATTGAGTGAATCCGAGCGATGTGGCGTAGGGTTGACAATTTATTTGTAACCTAAAAATAAACATCCGGGAAAATAAAAGCTTTCCGTAGATTGTTCATCCTCTTAGTGTTTCTTGTAAACTGATGTTTCTCTGAAAACAAATCCAAAATCTGTTAATGATTTGAAGTTCTACATCAATACTTTACAGTTAATTATATCAGAACCGTGAATTGATAATTTAAAGTATGTAAGCATTTTTGAACTGATGTGTGTGAATTTAAAGTAAATTAAACTTTTTTTATAAACACTGAAGTTAATTTTCTATTTTTAATCCGAAAGTTATTGCATCTGTGTGGGTCTTTGTCGAATATGGCCAACAAAGAAATGGTTATGTTCTGTGTGGCTGTTGTTCTAATGGTCACCGTGGAATTAACCCGGTAAGTAGTGTCACAGCAAAATATTTTTTGTTGTTGTCAATTAGATTAAAGTAAAAGACCACACCTTCAGAAAAAAATGTTTATCTCGAAATATTTCATATATACATATTGTGCTATAGAACTTAAAACTATTTATTTAGATTTAGAGCTACCTTTTCCTTCTATTTTTCACATGGAAATACAATGTATTTATTTTAAAACAGGGCTGGTGTTTGCGATCTCGATAAAAAGTATCCGGTCTATGGTCTTCCAATCAACGTGACACTTGTAGTTCTAAACACCCTGCAGCCACCACTATTTAACTACGGACAGAAAGTTCTCATGCAGCCACAAACGTATTTAATCTCAACACTGAGCGCTGCGGCTGATGTCAACAAAGGTTTTTTGTAAGTCAGTCATTAATCATTATTTTTTAAAATTGTTAGGTAATCAGCTGAGGACTGGCCATTAAGTTAACTTGCCACATGGCAGATGAGCCCTTTTGACAGTGAACTTTGTGGGCTCCTATACTTGCATTCTTTGAGTAACAAAATCAGGTCATGGCATCATGGAACCCCTCCCCCCCCCCACCCTGGCAACTAATATTTTCAGACAAAAATCAAAGTTACTTCAATGCCTGGTAATCTTTGAAAATTTGATTAACCCTCAACAGATAGACCTGGTTGTTTATTTCGGGTAAAAACAAAATGAGGGATGGGGGGATTCAGGCAGCCACGTAGTCTGTGATTCCATTCCTATATGCCACCGTACTGCCTCCAAGGCCAGAGCAACTCTATTCATCAATGTCCCCCGTTGTACCTCACTGTTCATTGTTCAAGTCTCGGCAATAGTGAGGATGACACCATATAACTTCCCTAGTTACGGGAGGTGTGGGGGGGGGGGGTGCGAGGCTCTCCTAAAACATCATAGACAGGGCCGTTCTTATGAATAATTAACCTAGGTGACGGCCTCACTGCCAATGAGCCCCATTCAGTAACAATTCATATCAAAACTGATTTAATCATGCCCCCCTCCAACCAATGGTAATTATGCCTCGGGGCACCAAATGGGGCCGAAAGAATCTGCCAAAGCCGCCCCCCCCAACCCGAAAAAAAAGCTATATATATATATATATATATATATATATATATAATCGTGTCTATATAATGATGAAATTATTATTTGTAGAATAAAAAAAAGCTTTCTAAATGAGTTGTTTTTTTTATAACAAACATGTGTATACTATAGTAGGTATTTTCTAAACCCTGCTGTCTTGTTATACATACAATAGGTACTCAGGACAATACTTTAGTACTTTGGGTTTGAAGATAACATCTATCAACAAACTGGCTGCTGAAGAGAAAATAACTCATTGGCAAATTTTGGACCAATATTTTATACTGTTGAAGTGTGGTAAGTCTTCCCTTACAGTCTCTGTGTGTGTGTGTGTGTGCGTGCGTGCGTGCGTGCGTGTGTGTGCGTGTGTGTGTGTGTGTGTGGTGTGTGTGTGTGTGCGTGTGTGTACTTGATTTGTCTTTCTCGCTGTCTGGCTGCTCTTCTGTCTATCATTATGCATGTTAACAGTGGATTCCTATAACCAGTGCCGGGTATAGTCCCTGAAATGCCCTGAGCACTGACTAATTTTGCACTCCAAATCCTCCCCCCTACTAACACCCACTCCCCCGATTATATTACATATTATTTTATCAGATATTCATAATTAATTTTACATTATAGATTTGATTTCATACATAATAGAGATAAGGCAAACCACTTGTCTTGTTTCATTTTTTTTCTGTTGGGATTTTTTAATGTCTCAAAAGAGAAAATTTAAATTCCATATCTTTAAGCTATTTGCTTTTCTTCTAGCGTATTCTTTATGTGACTGATCTAAGATGCTTCTAAAATTTAAAATAATGATTTCCAAAATACCACAATGACCATTTCATGCGCTTATCGTATTGTATCAAAAAGAGATTTTACAACATTTTTTTTATTTTTAATATGATCATTAAAAATTTTCCATCCACTTTTGTTAAGTTTATAATACATGTGCTATAGAGGAGAAATTAACGACTACATTATTTTTGTTTTGTTTTCGGTATATTTATTTTTTTAAACTCGTAAACAACTGTATAAGTCTTATACAATTTTCTTCTCAATAAAGGTGTCTCGTCTTTTGTGCCGTTTAATGATGACACCATTACATTCAATTACACAACTGACTGATGAGAACGATTTCTAGATGTCTACGTATGAGATAGAAAAACCGAATCTCAAGAGAGAGAGGAATAGCACAAAGAAGCAACGCTCTGAAATCCTAATCAGATTAGTTTATTTTTAGAACTAAACATATAATCTTATGTATGTCAGATCATTCAGCATCAAAGATTCATAAATGAAAAATGTACTGCTTAAAATGTGTACATATTTGTTAAAATATTAATTGTAATATCTTTTCCTAACATAAATATCGGCTTGTGAGTATAATAAAACTTGTTATAAAGTGGCTTCGTTTGTCTCCCTTTCTGTATTTAAAATGGGCAGTGAATGACAGTGATCCAGATATTGAGACCAGTTCCAGTAACTAAGGTGTTAATCACAATGATGATTATTACCACTGACCATGATGATTATCACCATCGATCACGGTCATTATAACAAACCCTGACGTTTCTCTCAACTTGTAGTCAATATGTAACCAATGATCACCTGACGTAAAACAGGGATGTGAAGCGCTTCAGTTTCTCGGGTGTGCCAATGGGTAGACTTGGTGGCGGGGGGGGGGAGGGAAGGGGTACTCCTGGGCACGGCTGTGATTGTACTTTGCTTTATTTAATAGTAACAGTAACTAAAAGTACTGTATAAACCAAAAAAGACAATCTTAAAAACGTTAGTGAATTAAACGCAAGTATCTTTAGGCAAAAATATTTCATTTCAAAGAGAATATGGTAACTTAATTTTCAGTTAGTTGCCTGTGAAACCAACACACACATCACAAACACCACACACACATCACGCAACACACACATCGCACACACCACACACACAACACACAGACAACACACCACACACACAACACAACACACACGCCATACACAACACACACCTCACACACACATAGCAACTCACAACACACACACACCATTCACATCAAACACCATACACATCACACACAACGCACACATTACACACACAACACACACACATATCACACAACACACACAAAACACACACACACACACAACACAACACACACATCACACACACCACACACACCACAGTTTGATCAAATAAATATTTGTATTAGCATAATTTCATTTGAAAGTCTACTACATCATAAAACTAAATTAGAGCACAATAATATTATGCAACATAAATGTAACTTTTTTTGGATTATATCATCAAGTTCAATTACAGTGTATAACACAGAGGCTGGTTGTCGGTCATTACTTAAGAATAAAAATGTATTGATGTTTCAATGTATTATGAATGATTATGATAACTATATTCGGTTAACACAATATTATAAAACAGTATTATTTATAAATAAGACTATGACCGGTAAAACTGGCGCCTCGTCTCTGTGAGGTTGCATTTAGTGATGCATGGCCTACATAATCACCAACACCATGGTAAACTTGGGTAGATGCAATCATTTAAATACCAAAACATCAACATGAGTAACACGTCTACTTGAGAAGAATGTAACAATTCAAGTGCCAACACACCAACATGAGTAAATAAAGCTCGAATAACACTACCAAAACACGCCGGCCCACAGTGCCGAACCTAGGGATTTTTGGGGCCCGGGGGGCTTGGCCTCTTTGGGGGCCCCTGCATTTTGACATTCGACACCATGATATGAGATAATGTACTTAATATTTAATGTAAAAAAAATTGGGGCCCCCCTCAAGCTGGGGCTCGGGGGGACTTTCGAATTTGGATCCAACCCACCCTAGGTACGCCTCTGCAGGCACAATAGCTAAACGACCGTAAACGAACTATATCAAAATAATTTTTCATACGAACTCACGGACATCAACGCAATGGTGTACCTAGCTTTTGTATCGCCCGGGGCAGACTCTCAAAATACCGCACCTGTCCTATGCCAAAACGTACTAAGGTGGTAAAAATGGCACACCTTGCTGATGGCAAAATATCCACCATCCATGTCTACTTTCGCTACTGCGACACTGTCTTAAAAAAAAACTGTATCGAGATAATAGTTCACAACTATCATTCATACAAAGGAGTTATCATAAAAAAATCATTCAAGCATAGCAGTTATCATAAATAGCATTCATACATAGGATTTATATCTTCACCTTTGATTATATTATTATTGTTAAATTCCTGGCATGAGTATATGTGATATACATGTAGGTCTATATTAATATCTGGTTTATTTAAAAAGCCATTTTTTTTTTTTACATTCTGAGGAATTTTGACTGTATTTATCATACGTAGTTCATTAAAAAGAATTCAAGTTATTTACAAAAAAAAAAAAGAATGTTTTTGTAAGAATTATAGCTGGAGGTCAGAGGTCAGTTAAACAGACGATAAGATGTCAATCTACAACGGCCGACGCCCATTTAGTTGACGCCCATCTCAACTCTTCTGTGATGAATGGACGTGACGTGATCTTGATGTGATGACGCACATACACCTCTCAACGTACTTTTTCTTCGTAATTCTTGTTGATGTTTTGCTTGTTTGTTTTACTAATTACAGATATTTTGCTATAATTATGAACATGTTTATGTACATTGCGGGTTGGGAATATGGAGACTAAAGAGTAAAATTTCATATGGGATAGCCGAAAGAGAAAATATCTAGGCATATATATTTAATCGAGTCTTAAAATGTTTAACACAGCGACACTTAAAAATTAAAAAAGACATTCTGAAAACATGCTGCGCTGATTAATGATAGACGGAAAGTTTGTTTCAGTAACCACCCCAGAAACAAATGTGTGTGTCGAAATAAAACTGCTGGTGTGTGTGTGTGTGTGTGTGTGTGTGTCTGTGGATGTCTATGTATGTATGTTTATGTGTGTGTGTGTTGAATAAGTTTACTTCCATATAAATTGTGCCCGGTATCTACCTTGGCATTTTGCACTTCGTTGATGCTGGTAAGCTAACACTAGTGTTGTTATATATATATATATATATATATATATATATATTGTATACATCATCATACATGTTGTCTAAGTTACTAACTTGCCTATTTTCTATAGGCCTAAATATAATAATAGTTACGCATATCATGGTCTTTAGGTGCTCTTTGAAATATGTATTTGTTCGTTGAAGGTATCGCATTTCAACACTCGATAAAATGCTCACCAAAGTTTTGGTAATCGTATTTTGTGCGCTGATTGCTGCGAATTTAGATGCTGAGGGTCAGACAGTTACAAAGAAAAAGTAAGTGATTGTTCTATTACAATTTTTCCACTTTGTGCTATTACTTCACCGCTGACAGATTCGTTCTTAAAGCGACTCGGCGACCGTCTATGGTATATAATAAATATGGTGCTATATTGGCAACCGCCTATGGTATATAATAAATATGGTGCTATATTGGCGACCGCATTTGGTATATAATAAATATGGTGCTATATTGGCGACCGCCTTTGGTATATAATAAAAAGGTGCTATATTGGCACTCATAAGGTAGGCTATATTTTCCTATGCCAATATACCACAAGTCTCTGCCATTATCTCACAAGTCTTTGCCTAGGGCTCTCCAATATCCCACATGTCTCTGCATAGGGTTGGCCAATATACCACAAATCTTTGCACAGGGCTAGCCAATATTCCTAGTCTCTGCATGGGACTATCCAATATCATAAGTCTCTGCATAGGGCTAGCCAATATCCCAAGTCTCTGTCATTAACTCACAAGTCTCTGCCTATGGCTCGCCAATATCCCACAAGTCTCTGCCTAGTGCTCACTAACATCCCACAAGTTTCTGCCTAGGGCTCACTAATATCCCACAAGTCTCTGCCTAGTGCTCACTAACATCCCACAAGTTTCTGCCTAGGGTTCACTAACATCCCACAAGTTTCTGCCTAGGGCTCACTAATATCCCATAAGACTCGGCCTAGGGCTCACTAATATCCCTCAAGTCTCTGACTAGGGTTCACTAATATCCCACAAGTCTCTGCCTAGGGCTCATTAATATCCCACAAGTCTCTGCCTAGGGCTCACCAATATCCCACAGTTCTGGGCCTAGGGCTCGCAAATATCCCATAAGTCTCTTCCTAGATCTCCCAAGGAAACCTATGAAGGGCTAAGCTGGTCAATGGGTTTAATTGTATCTGTTACGTATAATGCGACGATATTTTTCAGCAATATAATTGTCTAGTAAGATCGTCTTCCTCAGAAAAAATCAGTGTGACTATGAACAACCTTCCTGTGGACTTTGTGGGCGACTGATCAATGTCACCATCATTGCAAGAAACACGCTGAAAGAGCCAAACTTTGAACTTACTGCCAATGTTATAAGAATTCATAAGAGAGAACTTTTGTCCTATTTGAATGAAGCTGCTAAAATCAACAGCGGATTCAGGTAATTTCTCTCATACATTTTCCGAAGCTTCGTTAAAAAAAAAAGGCTGCTTGTAAACAACCATGCTCTAAGTATCTTATCTATGAAGTGATTTGTTTGTTACAAAGACATTATTATCTTCATAACTCGGAGCATTTTTTTTTTTGCGTTGGAGACGAGCTCTGCTTTGTGACCATACACTTTTTAATTGTACAATTATTATCAATGTATCATGTAATGACATTGATATGTAAGCTTACTGGCTATATGAGGATGGGTGGCCAAGTAATGCAGAGCACTCAATCTGAATGTCCCGAGTTCGATCCTTGGTGAAAACCAAAGGAATTTGTCCAGATCCTGGTACCTGACTTAAGTTGGGGAAGTAAAGGCGTCTGGGATTACACAATACCTTTATATGCCGTGGCTACAGAAACATGAATTCCACACTTCATCTGTCATGATTTAGGCCTAAGACAACTTTACCTATATGGTTGGTATGTTAATTTTTCTCTACCAAAATTGGAATTAAAGTCTTCAACAAAGTTAGGTTAACAACAACCAGAGATGTTTCCATAAATAAATGTTATTCCGTAGCTAACTCAGTCGGTTCTTATCTAAAAAAGGAGCCTAATATAGATATCGGTCCTATAGCTCGATCGTTTTCTGTCTTGAAAACCCAATGAGCATTCTAATTTTGTTGTAAATGTAATAAACTTTTATACAACACACCCTTTCCTCAACACACATTTAGTGTTGACACACTTAAAAGACAGTGCTCTCCTCTATTTAAAATGTATAATACCACAACATTCAATGAATATTTCTTAATTGGATTTATTTACAAGAAAGTGGTCAGTAGCTCAACATAAACCTTGAGACAGTTTACATCTCCGTTTTGTGGTCAGATTTCGATCTATTACAGGACGGGATTGTTATCCCCCCTTGAGTTAACTACCTTGAGACCAACCTTATCTCATGGTCAGTTTTCTGAGTTCTGGTCCTTTGTCTTAAGCCACTGAAAATTCCCAACAACTAAAGGTTTTGCAGTCACTGATTAAAGTGATTTTGTTTCATATTTTTTATTCATTTCCCCCACTTACGTAGTGAATTTCACCCATTTGATCCGAGAGATCCTTAAAAGAACTATAATTTCTAAAGTATGGGATAGAATTTACAAATAATACTAGTTCTTTCATTGTTTAAATGCTGTAATTCCCAGATACACTGCCACATATTCTGGAAATGATTACACAATTGATGCCATTAATGGACAAGCAGGATCTAAAGATTCTCAAACTTACTGGCAGATTACATCCTATGATACCCCACTTGAATGTGGTAAGATGGATGTTATGTTCTAATATCATTCACTTTATTATTATTCCTGGATTTTTCTATAATAAAGCATTATAACTATGTATGTAAAATGTTTACATTCACATGGAATAAAATTTGAATTGATGTTCATGTATATAATATGAACTTTATTTTTTCAGGCATCTCCACCTACGTACCTAGAAACGAGGAAACAGTTGTATTTAACTATACGACTACAGAAACGAGGAATTAAAACTGAACAGATGACAATTGATTACATCCCTTACTGGGCAGAAATTTTGGGAACCCTACAAATCATGCAAAAAAATTCTTATAGTGAACACAACTGTACAAACAATTACATTTACAAAAGAAAAATTAAACAATTCTACAGTTTCTACAAATAAAATTGTAATTTATTTTCAATGTTGGGATTTTTGATATGTGAATAAGTTGTCGTGGTAACATTTATCAGAACTTTTTTTTTCTTCATTTTTTAAATATAAAAAATATTTTAACTTCTAGCTTTGTCTCTGGTTTATAATAAAATCGATCAGATTTCGCTTATCCAACCTAAACATTTATTGCAATTAAATTGTGCAATAAATTATTTAGTTCTAAAAAATCAACAAATGCATCCAAAAAAAAAACACTGAATCCTATCAATTATATTAAGTACATATAAAATTAATTCATGAAAAGTGGCTTCATAAAGAAAAATATTAATGCAGCAAAAGAGGAAAATAAAACATTCTATGATAAATAAATGAAATAATAGATATTAAAATGTTTAAAATATTAAATATAAACTAAAATTATGAAAATTCATATTACACTTTGATTGATAAGCAAATGTTATAATTCTGGTACACTAACAATATAGTTTCTTATAAGATCATTATAGCACAGTATGGTTATAAAATACAAGATATAAATAAAGATATTAATATTTTAAAAAAGCAACCATAAAGCATAAATATATAACCTTATATAATGTTATAGCATATAACAGCCATACAAATTAGTATTATTAAATGCATATGTTCTTAAAAGGCCTACATTGTGACAAATAATCACAGAATCAATTTTATTTAAAACAATGTATTATTAAATTAAAACAATTTCTGTTGAAAAAACTTAGCCAGCTAATCAAAATAGTTTTTAAAAAAATTGAGCAATTCCACAATTATTGGGCAACAAATGTAAACCTCAATTAAATGCATAGGACAAGATATTGGCACATCAGTTATTACACATCAGAGTTGAAGAAAAAAATCAACGACTCATGGGAAGTATGTCTTCATAATTCAGTTTTTACTTTTTGACTTAGGCACAAACCAATAGCAATCATAATTTATATCAGCAGCTTCGGTGACATTTTAAAAAAAAATTCATAAAAAAACGTATTTTAAATAATTAACTCAGGCAATACTTTTGCTAGCAGTATTAGAGATGGTATAAAAAAAACTACATTTTTATATATTGAGCAAAAAAAAAACTATTTATACCGGGAACAGCCAACCCATGGATGATTGCTAAATGTGGCTAACTTTGATCAGAAGTGGCACTCGGGAAAAAAATAACAAAAACAAAATGAAGGTATAAAATTATATGACACATCTTGCATATGAAATCACAAAACAAATGGCTCACAAAGAGTGAAAGGCTGATTTGTACAGTTTTGAAAAAAAATATGTAGAATATGACACAAAGAACTGTAAGTAGTATAAATAAATTTTAAAATTTGTACACCAGATCACACATTAACATGTATAAAGTGTATAAAATCTTTCAAATTATGTACAAATATACAAAAACAATATATCATATACATTAAGAACAACTTATAAGACACATCAATTAGACATAAAATAGAAAGACTTAAGAGACGATAAACATCACTTACTATTTATCGGATTATAAAAATTATTTACACACAAATCTGACGATAAAAAGCCAAAACATTTTAAGCAGTCTTAAAACTGTATCACCTTTTGTTGATAAACTTCAAGTTGTCTTGCACCAATACAGATTGACAATGTGATCCACAGAAAATAAATTTCCAAAAGCCAACATATTTGTGTTATTTTGCTATGTGCATCATCAATATTAAGGTGCAACACAATTAATAAGGAAAATAACACAAATGGCAGCAATTTTTTTAGTCATTGGTAGAGGACTTTTTTATAATCTCTAATGTAATCCAATATTTATCTAGTAAATAATTTTTTTTTATCTAGGTTAATTTTATTTATTATTGTAGTAGTGGATGTAAATGAAATCAAAAAGATAAAAGTGTCATGGATTTCAATATGTTAACATATTTCTGGATAAACTGGGGACAAGTTTGATAAATACTGTGTGCACAAAATTGTTTTGAACAGTTTGGACCTATCATTTATTTATATATAGCTTTTGAAAATAATCTGTGACATATCTTGTTTTATGAAAGATGTCTTAGATCAAGAAATGATTAACTAATAATGTCATAGGTTGTTAACAAATAAAATGTACTAGCTAAGTGAAATATTTTCAAGTTCTTGGTGATGTAATATTCTAATCAATCTTTTGAAAACATTTTATTTTACAGTCAAACCTCAGTTAATAAGTAACTTGGTTTACAAGTGTTTCGCAAGATGAGCACATTTTTATTTTTCAAATTTGCCTTAATAGATGGTAAAATGAAGTCTAACTGGATATACAAGTGAAGTTTTGCAGTACAAGTGATATATTTTCGCTGAGCTTTATGTGATGAATACTGAACAGATGATTCTACCCTCATATTCATGGTGTCACTCAACGTGCTTCAATTGCATAGTCAACATCTGAGTGAGCGTATACTGTTTACTAAAGTGTTTTAACTGCATTGGTAACTGTAACAATAACCCTAATGTAGATTGAGAAATCCCTCATTTCAAATAAAATTTAGGGAAGTGTAAAATGTTAGAAACGTAATACAAATAAAACTTAGCAGTGTGAACGATGAATCCTTTTAACACAATGCTATGCCGAACTTCAGCAAAATTCTAAAAAAAAAAAGTAAAAAGAAAGTGTCACTACATAGGTTCCTGGTAAATGCTACACAAAAAAAAGATTACCATGAGAAAACAGATAGCATTGATTCTATTAGTACCAGGGAAAGACATTCTTCTCAAAGATATGAAATTTTTTTAAAAATAAAAAACAATCAAATAAATGTTTGTATTACTAGTCATAAGAATATTTTTATATTTCTGGAACCAACCATCCAAGATTCCATTATTTCATATGGTGAAATGTGCATTGATATATGAATGTTTTGGATTACAAGCACCTCTATGGAAGGAATTATGCTCATGAACTGAGGTTTAACTTTGTTACTTTAATCAAAAAAATAAAATTTAACCTGAAGCCTAAACATTTTTTAGATGCTATTCTAGCTCTTGGTTTTTTTTTGTGTTGTGTTCATTGTTGTTTGTTTCTTAGCTTGATACTGGAAAATTCTTTGAGCTAATTGTGCTCTGGTTGCCAAGTTTAATGACTTCCTTTCTAAACATCTTTCATAGAGACTTGATGGGCTATTAACTGGACAGTCTAACTGCATGTAATAATGTTTAAATTCAGGTTCCACTGCTCTAAACACATTAACTTTACCATATCTAACAAAAATTTCATACAAATCACATTTCATAAGGTCTTCTATAGATAAAGATTTTCTGGCATCTATATAATCTGAATTGTAGAAGCTTCCATGCTCATAAGACAATACATCATAATGTCCTGTCCTGCTACTGAATTCAATTTCTGTTGGGTAAGGTTTTTTATCATAAATTATATTGGGTTTAAATTGCCAAAATACAATAGGGAAGAAAACTTGCCATCCTGGAATGGTATTAATGCAAACTCGATTCAACAATTCAGCATTCAACAACATCCCAACCGTACATCTTAATATTAGGGCATCTGGCTCAAGCAGTTCACTTACCTACAAAATCAATATTTTTAATGAGACAAGAACAAAATAACATTTTGGAAATTTAAATCTTAAATTAAATTACAATTATACCCTACACCAAAAAATATTCATTTAAAAATGTAAATTAGGAATAACAGTATATGAGTAATGTTTTAAAAAAAAAAAAAGAAAAAACCTACCATGTCAAGAATTTTAAAATCCGCAACATAAGTGTTATTGCTGACAAAGCTAATAAGTTTAACGGTGTCACCATTGGTACTTTTGTTGTTATATTGAGGTAACATGGACTTGAGGACAGAATAGACACCTTCCCCTTTAGCTTTTGATTGATGTTCATATACTAAGACAATTGTAAGAGATAATAAATTCTTTACAGGAGGTATCTGTGGAAAAAAAACTATAATCAATTTGTGACGTTCACAATCAAGACTAAGTAAAAGATAACCATTCAAATGACATTTGACAATTAGTGACTGGGAATACTTAAACTTTTAGTACAAGACAATTAAACAAATGAGATAATTTGCCACAGGTGTTGAACAAACTCTATAATGATAGATCGTAATCCTCCAGATAGTGTTACAGAATTGACAAAAAAGGTTAACCTCCCATAATTCAAGCACATTACCACGCTTTAGCCTTTGGACCTGGGGTAGAAGCCATACAGTATACTTTAATCCAAGGGTAGTACACATACCATAAACATTAGTCCAAGGATAGACTATCAACATTAGCTCAGTATACTTAAATGGTTATAATATTCGTGATATTCTCCAGTGCTTGTAAATAATTAACCAGATATTTATATCAGATTGCTATAAATAAATATGCCTGTAAATAAACAGGATATTGTGGAGCTGTAGCCTTATTCATTTATCGGATTGTTTATATGCTCCTGGAAATATACAACCTACCAACATCACATCGAAACAAATATTGTTAAGATATTACCCTTTCTTTAACTGACTTATAGCTTGAGTGGATTCATATGTTTAGCACATCAGTGCAATATTTAGGAAATAACCATGTGAGGTGAAAATCACTGAGCTCGATTATAACTGGAGAGCTCAAAGCTTATTTAATCCTAGTAAAATAAAATTATAAAGTAATATTGTCCACCATATTACTCAGTACTTTTAACGGGTGGTTTAGGGCTGTCTCAACAAGAGTATATAATATTTATCAAATGACATAATCAAAAATACAATATTTATTATAGAAAATGGACATATCAAGACAGTGGATATGACCGATTTTTTTTTTTCATTAGATGAGCTCAGTGATTAAAATAAATGAAAATTGTTTGTATGATTCTACAAAGAAATAGAAAAAAAAATCAAAGTGAAACTAAATGAGCATTAAGTTAACAATTACCAACTAAGTGATCGAAGTAAGTAACAACACCTGTAAATGAGCATAATTCTCCAGAAATGATATGCAAGAATCTAAATCCCTTGGGCTGAGGGTCAAAATGATATTGATTCTTGTTAATTCTTCAACATGTGGCATGGGCACAAATTCCACCTGATTAAATAAAATTCAAAATTAAAGAAAAATTAACCTACTTAGCTATTTTCAAGAAATATAAAAATCAAAATATTCTAAGGAAGAAAAATGTTTTCTAAACTGAAATGTTTTTTCTGTACTATTTACCTCTCCTAGGGGTTTAACCAGAAAAAGTCTTTTCTCAATAGTTATAAAATTGTTATTTTTGTTGTGTTGACTTTCATTCTTTTCTATCAAAGAAAGATCAAGAATATATTCCATTCCTCTCATAGGGTCAAATCTTCTATATCCATTAATCAGATGGGAATAGAGATATTTGTTGTTGTAGCGCTCATTCAATTTATCCACTGCAGTTTTTATTATATTCTGAATATCCAGTTTGTCAATGCCTAGCAAAGATAATAAATATATTAATAAAGTTATAACGAAAAACAGAATACAAATAATAAATGTTAAAAAAAATTGTTTTTAAATAATATTTTATAAAAATGCACTGAAAAGAAAAAAAATTATTCATCATATCAGTGATAGAGCATTTGAAAGAGTAGAAAACTTTAAATACCTGGGATCAACCATAAGTGAGAAAAACGATATAATGATAGAGATAAAAAACAGAATAGAAGTAGGGAACAGAATATATTATACACTGCATAAAATACTGAAAAACAGACAGATCTCCAGAAAAATTAAAAAAACCATATACAAGACAATGATCCGGCCAGCAGTAACATATGGTAGCGAAACATGGACCATCAGCAAACAAGCAGAAAATATGCTAAACACTTGGGAAAGGAAAATATTTAGGAAAATATATGGGCCAGTAAAGGACAATAACGAGTGGAGAAGTAGAACCAATTCAGAGCTGTACGAAATGTACGAAGAACCAAATATAACAGCTGAAATTAAAATGAATAGATTAAGGTGGGTAGGGCACATAGAAAGAATGGAAAACAACAGAGGTCCAAAAACGATTTATAAGACAACACCTAATGAGAAAAGGCCTAAAGGCAGGCCAAGAAGCAGATGGTTGGAGGAAGTGGAGAAAGACCTTAAAGCCGTGGGAGTGAGAGAGTGGAGGAAGAAGACCATGGATCGGGAAAAGTGGAGAAGTGTAGTATGGCAGGCCAGGGCCCTAAATGGGCTGTAGAGCCAAAGGAAGAAGAAGGAGAAGATCATTCAATTATTTATATAAATTATCATAGCATAGTGGGTTTCCATCTAGGTGTATAGATTATTTTTTTACTTACTGCTATTTATCAACTAATGTCAATGCATATTAAGTTAACTATATTGTAATCACCATCAAATTTAATTTTAGTAACGATAATTTATTCCAATATTTGTATGATACATGTATAGTGAATTATTTTTTTTTACTTTTCAAGAGATATGTAAGTTACTTAGATATAACTTCACCTAGATGGATGAACACTTGACACATTTCTGTGGTAAATCTACACTGTAATCTTGAGAACATATTTATACGGCAAATACTATAAGTAAATTATAACAAGATTGTAGCTTTTAAATTAGACATCTGTACATACTTATTTTTAATGAATAATTAATCCTTTCTAACAGTGAAAAAAGAATTTCAACTAACCAAACAATTCTTTAACATTTGTAAACTCATCTTGAAAAAATATATGTGTTTCAGTGAAATAAACCCAATTTATAACGTCAAATTTCTTCGTCGGTTTATGGGGTTCTGGTAAACCTGTAAAACAAAATTAAAATAATTAATGCAATAATATGAATTTTTTTCACTGTCAACTACTAAGTGTCAAAAGCTTTTTAAAATATGTGATTCCGTTAGCTCAGGGATGGCAATTAGGAATGTATCAAAATGCCAAAATTTAGACACATTGAAATGAAATTTACCCTATGTTTGTATATGTAGCATTTCTAATTTCTAATATAGTTTATTTTGTAGATATTTCAAATTTTTTGGAGTGCCATACATTTTTTGGGCATGCCATGTTAAACATGCCATCCCAGCTTTACCTAAATCCAAAAGAAAAAAAAAAGCATGCCCTCACTCTACAGAAATAAATGGTCATGCAGTAATAAAGTATTACTAAGTGCTGCAATTTTTTTTTTTCAGATCCTGTGATCATGCACACTCTGTGAGATTTAAATAAACACCCGACACTAGCAGGAAAAAATTAGATACTAGAAACATTTTAAATATATATATATATTATCATTATTTATCTTGGAAATTCAAAGCAAGTACATGTAAATGGAATGCATGTTAACTTAAATAAAAGCCGGTAAATAAAAAGTGAAGAACTTGGGTTTGAAGTTAATTTGTTTGCTACCTAAGTTGATAAAAAATACACATTTATTTTTCAGGTCTTTAAGCAAAAAATTTGAGCCATGCTACTTTTGGTAAAAAAAAGATGTTTATCATTATGATATATCAATCAGGCTAAAAAAATATTTTGGACCATTAGGTAATAAGCAAAATAGCATAGTCCAAGGTCTCTCTGAATGTATAAAACTAGAGCAATTTTAAACATATTTTTAGCAAGATAAATATAAAAATTAATAAAAATCTTAAACTTACATAAAAATAATTATCTAATAATTCAAAATGGATGCAACGGTCTCTAAGAATTCAAAATTGTTATTCAAACCCAACTATGATTACAAATTGAAAAAAATATCATGTACTGTAAACTGGGAAAGGCTTAACACTTTTAAAAAAAGAACACCTAATTTTTTCAAGAAAACAAACAAGGAACTGAAATTATCTGATTAGAGAGGTATCAATATCAAACAGATTTCAAATATATATTATATTTAAAATACTTGCCTTGAGAAACAAAACTAAACAAATGGGCAGAAGACCATGTTATAAAATGCTAACAATATCACATCTACCACAAATAAATGAAGATAAAAAAAATTCCTACTCTAAAAATATTTGAAGTTTACAAAAGGAAAAAAAAAAAATTCGATTTACTAAGTAAACTAATCTACACTACTTCTTAAACTGTATAAATTAGATAAGTAGTCATGCAGACCTACTTGCACATTAACTGAACCATCTGTACCAGGGGCGGTCTATTTTTAAAATATCTTTTGCCATATTATCCTCCCATGAGTGATGCCAGTTAGCCTTTCTAACAAAATAAATTACAGAAGAATTTTATTTCATCAATGCTCTCCATGCTTTCTGCCTTTAAAGCCTGAAGTATCTTGTAAAAGATTGATTGCTTTTCAATTTTTGTACAATTCATTACATATTAAAATAACCACTGTGTATATGTTTATTATTAACATATTAAATAAGTACCTATTGGCCATGATAAAGAATCTCTACCTCCAGCAGCAAATTGACTCATGTTAAATATGTCATCAGCCATATTTTGTATCTGCCTTTTGATAAAGTTTAACTCAACTTCACAAAAATACCTTAAGAAAAAATTCAGCAAGAAAACAATACTATTAAAGTTAAGCGAAAATAAATAAATGGCTGCAAAAAAAAAGATTATTATCTCCTAATAATACAAATAATATAAGTTTAAAAAATTCAATATATGTTTATATTTTGACTTCTAGTGACATGATAACCAATCTAGCACATGGCTAGAAACTGACTGCAATTTATTTACCTTTTTTTGTCTTTATTGTTTACTGTGACACGTAATGTTTATGTTAATTTTATTTCTAGTATTCTATTATTTTGTTGCCATTAACTTTTGACTTCAATACTAAATAATGGGAAAGGTAGTCTGGAAGTCCTTTTAAATATATGATACACAGATAATTTAGAAGTTATTTATCTCTTATGGTACACCTTCCAAATAGTCATATTTTTTATTTTTTTTTTACTTTATAAAACACCTTTTAAAGTCCCCCTTTTTAAATGTCATTATCTGTAAAACTATAAAACACATAATATTCAAACTTATCCAACATTCACATAATAACAGAGAGACAACACCACAGAATATAAATTAGAATGCGCATAGCTGATTTTAATTGAATTTCCTGAAAGCGGCCGTATTTGTGTATTAGTAAAATAACTCAAATGGCTGCATTTTTTTATTCACTGGTAACAGACTTTTTAAAAAGTGAAGCACTCATTTTATAATTTATATTCTCTGGACACTATGATTCAACATTATATCAATAGTCTCATATATTTTCTTTCACTTCAAACATAGTATTTTGTCAAGTTTGTCAAAGGACTAAAAATGATAATTTTTTTTTAATTTTCTGAAAATGTACTGAATTACAAACATATTGAAATCAATCTGAGGCACAAATAATGCTTCATCATTATCTCAACCCATCTGAAATATATTGGCATATATTTATGATCTGTTTAACCAATAGAAGGTGAAGAAAAATGTAATTTTTCCATAATTTTAGATATTAAAAAAATAAAAATCAATTAAACGGAAATGTTTAGTAGACTATATGCATTTTAAACAATTATTTTTATTTTATTAAACAGTTTTGTCTTGCTACTTAATTGTATTATTGCTGACATGTGCCATTTTAATCCGAAAAAATTCCTGTGGGTATATTTTAATTATTGAAAACTAGTTGAAAATTAATAAATATAATTGATACCGAATATATTACCTAGCTTACCTCAAATTATCAATTGCACAATAGTATCAAATTAAACCTCATTTTATCCTGTATTATTTCCCTAGATTATCTAATTTTTTTTTAGGAAAATCGAACAGAAAGGGGGGAAAAAGTAAAGCAATAAAATTGTATATGCTACTTGGTAAACTTTTTCAAATCAATATTTTGTGTTATTTTTTCTAAATCACCAAAATAAATTTACAAAAGAATTAAAAAAATGTTTAATGCTGATTAAAATGGTACATATTTTTGTAAAATGCAACATAAAAATGTAGTGTGAACGTAGTGCGCAATAATGAGCTTTCAAGTGTGAGAAGGCGTTTTTTGACTTTGGTTTGGATAACCTACTTTTAAATGTTTCTACTTCAACATTTTCTTACTAACAGTGCACAGAGAACATTCCATAATAAAAAACAAGGAATTCGGTTAATTTTTTTTTCAAATTGCATGATGGCTTTGTTACAATTTTCAAGGCACTTTAAACTTATTTGTGACACAGAAGGTGGAAAAAATATTCAGTATGAGAAGAATAACTTTCATTGTCATATTTAATAAAACAAATAGTCATTTAATTAATATGACATTTCTTACACAGATAAAACTTATTCGGTAGCAAGACATAAATTCCAAAATGTCTGAGTTCCAAATATTTTTTTCAATATATAAATCATATAAAAATAATTACATCCATTGCTGGATCCCCACAAAACTAAGTCTGTCTAAATTATTACACCCACTACCTCCCTATGTAACATAAACATAATTTAGAATTATGGTGTTCATTTTTTCATTGCACCCCATTCCTCCCAAACAAATTGCCCTCTTAGGGACATTGGTCCCATGTTGGCAAACACTGGTTTAATACATGTTCTTTGCTTTTATCAAATTTAACAAGAGATCACAAAAATAATATCTAAACTTGTAATGAATTTTAATGTGCATATCTTGTTTTTTTTGGTAAAAAAAAAACAGATGCAGATTTATTCCTTGTACACAAGTAAAAATACCTACCTATGTAGTTTATAATATGTTATATTATCAGGAATAGGAAAAACCGTCAATGAGTTGTTAAATTCCTGTTTGCTTTTTAAACTTCTAATGTCATTATTGAAGTTAAAATTTTTCACATGATATGAAGTGTAAACTTTTCTCTGTTGAAAAAAATATTTTAAAAAATGTAATTAATCACAAAGAAATTAAATTTGATTGAAAAAGAGTGATTAAAAAATAAATTGCAAGGCTCTAAATGTAAACAATGGTTCTATTTTTCAAATTCTACTAACTCCATGGGTCTCTTGACAATTTTTTTTGGTAGCTTGATACAAACATCTTCCAAAGTTAACACTTTGATCAGAGCTGTTGCAATTTTCTATGCACCATTTAAAGCTATCGTTAACTTGAGATAACACAGACTGTGGAAAAAAATTAATGTATACTTTTTGACAAAAATTTATAAAAAAGAATGTTTTTGAAAAATTATAATTACACTGGTGTATTTCTGTAAAATGCAGATTGCATTTTCACATTTACATGCCATAACAATTACTTATAAATGTTCTGATTGACTGTATAAGGCAGAAATGATAAGCAAGAAAAAGGTTTTTACATACCTGTGAAATAATTATTCCACCTTCTAAGTTACATAAAAGTGATTTACCATCTTTAACAATGGGTGATCCAAGATATATTTCCTCAGTGACACTAATATGACTCACAAAGTCATAGATTTTTTCAGCACGAATATATCCTTTATCAGAAATAAATAAATAATAGTCAAACCTTAAGCCAAATTCTTTGGTCACATACTTCAATATATTGAGAGGTAAAAATTGTTGATAGCCATCATTAAAATTTACTAGGATCATGCCACTGGGCAAAGTTGATGCTTTTTTTTCAACAAAAAAAAATACTTTAGCTTGGTAGTGCCCAACTGTTTTATTCAGTGCAACACCCAGAGTGTTTACACTTTTTTCTGATGACAGCACAACAATTAAAAGCTTTTCCCTGATTCCTAATTCAGCAGCAGCAAATAAAGGCCGAGAAGGTCTTTTCTGTAATTGTTCAATACTTGGCTGGCTTACAATCTTAAGTAAGTGTGGTTCAAATATTTCATCAATATTATCTAATTTTTCATTTTTTGCTGTAATGCTTGTTGAATAGTTTTCACACATATTTTCATCTGGTGAATCAAAAAATTGATTCACAATTATGCCCAATATGAAACCGGCCAATAAAACCCTAAAAAAAATTATTTTCCCCTTGATATATCTTAACGATTTTCGACACAGTCTTCTAAGTTTCATGGCTGAAATGAAATATGTTTTTCTTTCTACTGCTTCTTGTTTTATGACAGAAAATTCTGTTGAAAAAAATAAAAATAAAAATTATTTTATCAGTAAGAACAGGATATGCCTTTGCCAGTTATGCTATTCTTTCTAATTTCAACAATAATTAATTTGAAAAAGCAACATTAAAAATATTTACTATTGATTAATTTTGCACAGTAATTTTTCAAAATGTACACTATGGTTAAGCTTATAGTATAGCTCAAATCAATAAATAATGGACATAGGGGCAGATGAAGTGTAGAATCCATCAGTTTTTATAACCTTGGTATATTTAGGAATTACGTGGTCAGCACAATGCCCAGCATCCTTTACTTCCCCAAATTAAGACAGGTACCCATTTAAAGCTGGGTGAACTTGTGAGACTTTACACCAAATTTCACCTTGAAAAGTTTCTATGATTCTCACCGAAGATCAAATCCTGTTGATAGTTGAGCATCTACACCACTCAGCCACCCTTCCTACTATGTCAAAAAATATTTAATTTTTTATTATGGGCTGTAACAGGCGAGGTACTCAGCTAACATTTTAAGCAATTATGCATTATACTTCATTAATTTTACATACATTTTATTTAAAGCACTATATGCCAAATGTAAAATTCTGCAGAAAAAAGCCCTAATAAAAATTACAGTTTTACTGATTTTAATGTAAAGTCTGCTAACTCAATATTACATTTTACTTCATTATTTGGTCTTATTCAGATAAAATAATATGTCAATCAATGTGTACGTAATACGCATTTCACAGTAAAACTATTGTCAGATGAAAATATTTAAAAAAGAAAATACTGGATTTGGATTAAAAGTAAAAAAGGGGATTAATGACTCACAAGAATTTCTACTAAGTCTGATGTCAACATTAATTAATTATTGTACTTGGTATTGAGATTCTTGTAAGAATGGGATTTTTTTTACAGATTTTAAAATATTAAATAAAAAAATCTTTTAATTAAAAGGAAATTTTTAATAGACTGTATGTGCATTGTAACAATTATTTTATTCTATTTAACAATTTTAATTTACTATCTAATTGTATTATTGCTGACATGTGCCATTTTAATCTGAAAAAACTTCCTGTGGGTTCATTTTAATTCTCTTTTAAAGCTAATTGGAAAAACTATTTAATGGTGACATTTTACTTCCACCATTTTATTGGAAACTATATGAAAATTAACAAATATACTTCATTCTGAATATATTACCTTGCTTACCTCAAATTATCAATTACATAACATTATCAAATTTTTCCTGTATTATTCACCCAGATTTTCTCCTTTTTTTATTAAGGAAAATTTGACAGAAAGGGGGAAAAAAGTAAAGCAGTAACAGTTGTAAATGCTAGCATACTTGGTAAACTTTTTCAATTCAATATTATGTGTTTTTTTTTTTAATCAACCAAAATAACTTAACAAAAGAATTAAAAAATGTTTAATGCTGATTAAAATGGTACATATTTTTCGTTAAATGCAACAGGCCAAGTGAATGAAAACTTAGTGTGAACTTTACAAAAGAATTAAAAAATGTTTAATGCTGATTAAAATGGTACATATTTTTCGTTAAATGCAACAGGCCAAGTGAATGAAAACTTAGTGTGAACTTTACAAAAGAATTAAAAAATGTTTAATGCTGATTAAAATGGTACATATTTTTCGTTAAATGCAACAGTCCAAGTGAATGAAAACTTAGTGTGAACTTTACAAAAGAATTAAAAAATGTTTAATGCTGATTAAAATGGTACATATTTTTCGTTAAATGCAACAGGCCAAGTGAATGAAAACTTAGTGTGAACTTTACAAAAGAATTAAAAAATGTTTAATGCTGATTAAAATGGTACATATTTTTCGTTAAATGCAACAGGCCAAGTGAATGAAAACTTAGTGTAAACGTAGTGTGCAATAATGAGCTTTCTAGTTTGAGATGGCGTGACGTCACTTCGGAAAACCTTTTCTTACAAACAGTGCACAGAGTACATTCCAGAATAAAAACAAGGAATTGGATTTAACACTAAAACGACGGCAGCGGTCGTTTTGACCGCAACGCTACTTTGTGGTTTAATTACTTCTAAACAGCTAGCCCCAGACTATTGAAATTTTATGACTTTATAACATTGTTATAATTATAGAAGATTATTTTTGTTGGTTCTATAATGATCGAAAAAAAACAAGTTATACCTAGAACGACTGCAGCGGTCATAATGACCGCCATACCGATTAATATCTAGTGACGCTGTCGGCTGACGTCATATTATTGTTAAAAGCACATCCATCGTTGGTACGATAAGGCAGAATTGAAGAGAGTTGCTAGCCATGTGTAAAGACACAACTCCAGAACGTTTTTCTTCAAAAAGTAGGCCTACTCGTCAATGGTAAAAAAAAACTTCACAATTTACCGTTGCAAGCCAAAAAAGAATGTCTGCATATTGAGTACCTTGCACAAACACGCTGCATATTGAGTACTTTGCACAAACATGCTGCATATTGAGTACCTTGCACAAACATGCTGCATATTGAGTACCTTGCACAAACATGTTTAAATTGGGGAAACAAAAAAAAAACTTCCAGAAACTGAGCAATATTATAATTTTTCTAAGTGTGGAGTGGACGTTCTGGACCTAATGAGCCGCCCACAATGAGATCAGCATCACGAAAATGGCCTGTCTATATCTTCTACAACGCACTTATATTATTTCGATTATGCAACTCTTCCAGCATTTCTAGTCGATCTTATATTTTTTAACCTTCTTCACGAATTGAGATCGCCTTACTGTGCAACAAAAATAAATTTCATCAGGCATTCCTGTGAAAAGTGGAGCAAGGAGCAGCACACGCCATCAATGCTCGTTTTGTCATAACAAAACACAAGATGACTAATGAACAGAATGTGATTACTTATGTATATTTTTTTAAGAATACTGCTTATAATTCTATAGATATTGTTTCTTTGGTTGTTACACATAATAAAAATAATTATTATATGACATAATCTGTTAAAATGCCAACCGTGGTCAAAATAACCGCTTCAGTCGTTAAAGGTAGTTCAAATAATCCGTCGTTCTAGTGTTAAAGTTAACATAAAAAATGCATGATGACTTTGTTAAATATCACAAGGCACTTCATACTTTTTCATGTCACAGAAGCCTGAGAAGGTGGAAAAAATATCCCGTATGAGAAGAATAGAGGTCCTGTATAACTTTCATTCAATCATTGTCATATTTAATAAAACCTATTGGCTATTGCATACTGATAGTTCATTCATTGACATTTAACCAATCTGACATTTACCCTAAATCGAATTACTTTTACTTTTTGAAAATCTAACAAATTTAAGATCAGCGAATGTGAGTGTGAACTTTGTCTTTGGTTTGTTCTATAATCAGATACATCATACCGTACTTGACACTAGACCGACACCTACCTAAATGCTTAAGAAATCGATGTAGTTTTTTTTTTTGGTAATCTCCAATTTTAGCAACAATTATTATTTTGATATTGTTCAGAGGCTGAAACCATAATGAAACATTAGACCTAGAAATGTTGTGTACAAAATATGTGGTGATATGTAAGATAGATTTAGATATTGGTTACAAAAGTGTCTTCATCAGGTGTATGAAAATTAACTGACCTATATATTATATTATTTATATTCACCCAAAAAATATTTCTAATACTTATTTATTATTTCAGCATGGAAACTTTTAATATTTGTCATAATTTTAAAATGCCATAGTCTATTATTATTATATAATTATGTTTAAACTGTAAAAAGTCTTATTCTTAAATTTATTTTGCACAACCTGACACAGCACGGTAATGTTATAATATATTAATATAACTTGGCCGTCTTAGAATAGATCTTTTATCGGATTCAGTGATTGCAGCACCCACAGAAATTTTTTGTCCTTTTTTATGTCTTAGAACTTTTTTCTCACTAAATCTAGTTTTGGCTGTTCATGATGTATAAAAAAACTACATTGTGATGTGTAGACTATAGACATATAACCCTGACCTAAGTATACATATTAAAATATTAAAAAAGGAAATATAAGTACTGTAAAAATACCTGTGATTAAAAAAAAAAGATTTTGCAGATATTATAGCTGCTAAACATTTAAAGCACTTAATTTATCAAATTAAAGACATTATGATATACGCACTGGCTCCACGTACGTCATATGACGTACGATGTATTTTTTTTTTACCTCGTACGTCAACAGAATGAACTCTTATGATTTGAAGTCTAATTATACATTAAAATGAGAGGTTAGTTTGTGTGGCGCGCTAGTGATGTAGGTTGTTCGCTTGGCTGAGACCCAGTTTGGCTAGCTATGTGCGGGTTCGATTCCTAATAGAGACATACATTTTTTTGTTCAGATTTTATTTTTCAGGATCAGGGTTAGGGATAGGGTTAGGGATAGGGTGTGGAGCAATATCTATTGATGGTCATTTTTTAATAAATCATAAATTTTTTTTTCCAGATTTTTTTTCAGGATTAGGGTTAGGGACTAAGGACCTCGGGATCCCGAATTAGGGATTAAGGATCTTGAGATCGCAGGATTAGGGATTTAGGACCTCGGGATCGTGGGATTAGGGATTTAGGACCCCGCGATCGCGGATTAGGGATTAAGGACCCCGGGATCGCGGATTAGGGATTTAGGAAAAGGGTTAGGGTTCTCATTTGTTCTGTTTACTCTTTAAATGTGTTAAAACGATCGCAGATTTTGAGCACCATCATTGTGTAAGTAATAATATCATAATATAAACTGCATTTATAACTTTACATCATAAGAGTTCATTCTGTTGACGTACGAGGTAAAAAAAAAATACCTCGACCGTCTTGACGTACGTGGAGCCTGTGCCTATGATATATTGTGGATTTAATAGTTATATTATTATTATCCAACATTGTGTATCAATAATAAAATATACAAACTCATATTAATTATTAGTATGAATTATTAGAAAAAAAAATTAATGCATAGTAATTAATTATGTAAATTATGTAAAATAAATTGTATTGTTAACATTAATTATCAGTCCAGCATAATTTTTGTTACGAGCAAGTTCGTCATAATTAGGGGGGTAGATGGTAGTGTAGAGACTAGAGTGTTCAACTTTTGACATAACTCGTCATAAGGGTTCCAGGTTTAAACAGGTGCTGGTACAAGTTTTCAAGTCCACCTAGCTACAAATGGGTATCTGACGTACTTTGCAGAAGTAAAGGCAGGTGGGCATTGTGATTAGACCTGCCAGCCGAATTTTTTTTTTAAGTTTCGGCTGGCTGACATAATTTTTCGGCTGATAGCCGGCGTAGCCGAATTTGACCATAAATTGAGTAAATTGACATTTGTGGCTGATTTTCGGCTGATTTTTGGCAGATTACGAAATATTTGGCTAAAATTCGGCTGACGCTGACGCCTAGACAATATTGAATTGATAAAACTTCAGCAATAAAACAATTTTACAATACTTGGGGAAAAGTTTTATTATTTAAAACAACAGAAATAAACAGTTTTATCATCATCCTCTTTTCAAGTGAAGTTATAGACTGAATCATCATCAGTGCTGAATTCCAACTCGTTGGACATGATGCCTTCACTGACTTATGATTGTGTCTATGACTGTCATTGATGGCGTTAGTGCTGCTCTCAGAGGCATCCAATATTGATGCACTAAGCTGATCATCTACAATAAGCAATATACACACAGAAGACATGCCTTCTTTCAGGGTCTTTATCATTTCTTTATCCTCTGCGAATGCTGCATCGTCTTCTATAATTGCGGTCTTGAAATTCTTCATTTTTATTGATGCTGTCGGTAGTATTAAGGTGTAATACGTGTGCTGATAAAAGTCAACCTTCAAAAGCTTTGAAGTCTTTATCATAATTGCAGCACCATCATGGCAGCTAGTATTTTGTGATCAACAGAAAAGCTTTTCAAGACAGAGCTGATATGGTCAGTAAGGTCATGTGCAACAAGATTAAGTAATGCGACAGTCAATATAACGGCGAACGAAATACGGCGGCTAATGAGGCGCTCCGCATATTTTTCGGCGGATTTACGGCGGACGAAAATTCAGCGGCGTAGCCGGCTGAGGGGTCTAATTGTGATAACCACACAATCCCTTTTCATGCAGTGGCTACTGAAGCAGTTGGATTCTACATTTCATCTCTCATAGGCTGTTTTTACTTTGTTCTATTTATAAACAATATTTTTTTTTTCCTTCTCTAGAATGAAAAAGTCATCATTTTGTCTTCCTTGAATGCATAAAAAAAAAAGGTTGAAAAATTACAAAATTTGATATTAATGCCCCTCTAAGATTGAGATATTCTTAATGGAGTTGTTCAGAATGTGATTTTGTGAAATGTGTTAACACATATAAGATAACTGGAAATATATATTGAAAAGATGAAATATGTTTTAACTGAATTTGTATTGTATTGTTATTTTCATGTGTAAAGAAAAAATTTGCAGTCGCATGCATCATACTTATTCATTACTACACACCAGCACACATTAAGAGACAACACTTTTTCTAACTGGTAAAGCTTTATTTTTGCATTTGTTTAAAAAATTGTGCAAATTTGCCTAAGTGTTATTTAAAAAATGTGAGATGTGTTTATACAAACAAAATCTGAGACACCTAGAGATAGGCGCATTAAAACAGAAATAATTTTCTAATTACTATTCTTAAATAAAGTATAATATTTAAGATTTTAACCGTTTATAATACTGGTAATTATATGAAACATTAAATCAAATTAATTTATTTTCCTAAATATTTTCCTTTCCCAATTGTTAAGCATATTTTCTGCTTGCTGATGGTCCATGTTTCACAACCATATGTTACTGCTGGTCGGATCATTGTCTTATATATGGTTTTTTTAAGTTTTCTGGAAATCTGTTTATTTCAGTATTTTATGCAGTGTGTAATATATTCTGTTCCCTACTTCTAGTCTGTTTTTTCTCACTTATGGTTGATCCCAGGTATTTAAAGTTTTCTACTCTTGCAAATGCTCTATCACTGATTTTGAATGATTTTTCTTCTCCTTCTTTTTCATTTCTTTGTAATAGCATGTATTGAGTCTTTGATTCGTTTACTGTTAAACCTGCTTTCTGAGCTGCTGTTTCTAATTCTATGAATGCTTTTGCTATATCCTTGCTTTGCTTTCCTATCAATGTTATATCATCAGCATATGCAAGGTACTGGGTAGGTTCTGTAAATATTGTTCTGTTTTCTTAGACTTTGTTTTTTCACTTCTGAGGTAATGTGTTATAGTTCCTCGCTTATCCAACTGGACATTTCTTATGATTTTTTCTAGGGTTAAATTGATTAGTATGCAAGAAAGGGAGTCTCCTTGTCTAAGGCCTTAGTTTACTTTAAATTCTCTTGAGCTTTCCCCTTGTATTTTCACCTTGCTTCTTGAGTTGTTTAATGTCATACATAATGTCTAATAAGCTTGTTGGGGATACACAACTTCTGCAATGTTTTGTAAAGATAATTTCTATTGATGCTGTCATAAGCCATCTTGAAATCTATGTAAAGCAGATGTAGATGTATATTATGTTCATAACATTTTCTAGAGTGTTTCAAAGGGAAAAGATGTGGTCCGTGGTTGCTCTGTTAGGTCTAAAACCACATTGATAGTCACCGAATACTGTTTCACTGAAATTCCCTATTCTGCAGGCAATTATTTTCCAATCTTCAGCATTCTTTGCAAATATTTTCTGACATAACACAATATACAAGTCAATAATTATTTCCTTATTTAGTCATTTTCAAATTTACGACTTACTATAGTTAAGTGTGTCTTATATTGTTATAATACATGTATTAATACATGTACATGTACATGTATACGTTTACATATAAATATTATCCAGTCAGATTAACTCCCCTAGTTGTCTTAAAAAACAAACTAATTTTTATAATTGAACATGTTTACATAAGGACTGCTTATTTATACTACTGCTTTAGTTTATTTGTTTTTTTAAATACCTGAAGTGTATATGTGAAATTATTTATTATAAAACACATATTAAAAAAGCTTTTCTTATTCTTCATTTTAGAAGAATTCCTTTTCACCCCTTAAATAGTTTTTTTGAATCTATGATCATTCCTAGAACAAAAAGTGCAACAGATAAAAAAAATATTCAAACAATGTTAAGTACAAAAAAAAATAATTTAATATAATGGTATTAGCAAACAATGATATCCCCATGATGTTTATGCATATTATATAATATTTATTCATTACATATACAGGTAATAGCTTAAAATGGTAAAATTAAATTTTTTGTAACAGATAAGTCATTCAAATGGATCATTTCAGCAGTATTTATAACAACAATAGATGCATTAATATTTAAAACAATGTTAATGATTATTTATATAAAATTAAGTAATTTATTAACACATGTAAATAATTGTTCGCTAAGTACAATACCAACATAATTTTGATTGAATATTAAGTGATTTTAGATTATTATCACAATGACATTATGTAAATTTGATTTAATAACTATTTCTTCAACAAAGTCTTTATTTAGCAAAAATCATTACTTAAAAAAAAAACAGTGAACATTAAAAGATTAAAACAATATTTCTGTCCTGTGTTGAATTGTATTCTCACATAAAAACATTTGTAACAAATATTACTAAAAAATAAAATTATTATGCTCTTCATTATAATAACTTATCAATAACCAATCAAATTAGTTTAATTAAATTTAGAATCAAAAGTATTTTTTTTTAAAGTAAGGAATGAATGTCTTTCAAAGAAAATAATATAAAAATTTCAAACTGATTTTTTGTTGAAATGCACAGGGTTAAACCTAAAGTATGTCAGAATATCAAAATACATGTGTTTCAACTTATTGGATTTTTTAGTAATATGGGAAAAGTATCATATATTTAGAAGTTTAAAAAAAAATAGTGTGATTTTATGTTGCAGAGTAAAAGATTCCCTTTGCAGAACTCTTTTAAACAAATACAAGTATTTAGAAAGTAAATTTGTTAAATTCTCTATACACAATTAGCTCACAATTATAAACATTTTTTTTTTTGACAAAGTATATAAAAATATCTTCACTACTATTCACCCACATAGACATATTTATAAATTCTAAAACATAATTAAAAAAAATGATTTTTAAGTTAAGAAATGAAATGTCATTATTGCAAATAAAGTTTCACCTAAATAGCAGTTTTCTGTAGTTTTTTCAATATCACATTGACAGTATACCAAAGAAAAATAGATAAAAATGATTAGATTAAATAGAAAAATCATTGGTAAGGTTGTGCTGAATGAAATAATTTTTAGAAAGCCACATTTTTCGTCAGTTTAAAAAAAAATTGACTAAGAACATTTTTTTTAGAAATTTAATTCACACTTCATTTATTTCAACTACAGAATATATAATCATTTGCTATGCTGCATACATATTTAAAAATGCACTTCTAATGGAATTAGATTGTAGCATAAAAAATATGGATATAAAATAATACAAAAATTAAATATCAAAAACAAAAACCAATATGCTTACATTTTGTACAACTGCATGAAATCCATAGTGTGAAACATTTTGAAACAATTTATCACAATAAAAAATTTATAAAAAAATTAAATATATATATTAAATTTCAAGCATTATTGTACAAAGTAGCACAAATAAATATTCTTCACCAGAAAAGATACAATGCAATGAAAAAGTGATCTTCAAAAAATAATATAAAATGTGGTTCACTCTTATTGATAATGATGTAGCATAAAGACAGTTGATCAAAGGATGAAATATAAATTTGCAATAGAGACCAAAATTTATTGTTGTAATGCTTAACAAAAACTGATCATGCTAAAAAGTGCTTAATTTAGATGATTTTTTTTATTTTACAAAACACTTATTTAAACCTGCAAACTAATACAAACAAAAAAGTATTCAAAGAATTATCCTCAACATGGTGGTCATATATTTTTATACATTAAAGAACTGACAAAAAAAGTTCAAAAGAATATCCACTAGAAGATAAATTTATACAGAATGCAATACTGAGAAAAGAAAAAAAAGCAACCAATACAGTGTTGAACCCAATTCTTTAAATTACTTTTGAAAATGAAAGCAGCATATACAGCAACTCCTTCAAAAGAACATAATTGATAAACACAAAGGATTCAAACTAAACAAATAAATTATTTAAATCCAATTTAAGCAGTAATTTTCACTAATATGGCAATTAATGATTTTTACATAAAATTTCAAAACATGTAATTTCAAGGTTATACATGTGTATATATATATATATATATATATATGTATATATATATATATATATATTTATATTTATTTATATATACACAGTGAAAATTCATTACAAATGCCAGTAAACAAAATTTCGCAGTCTTTTTTTTTTTGGTTATATGACATCTGCTAATAATTGTCTTAACAAATTTCTTACTATCAGTGTTGTTAAAAAGTTCAGCCTTTAGCTGATATTTTTTCTCCTCCTAAAATTGAAAATGTTTTAAAAAATCGGCTTGACTTAAGCATGCGAAAAAAAATAATGAGCAGGGTAGATGAATGTGGGGAGATTGCAAGCATTTTTACAACAACGGGGTCGGTCACTTATTATATGATGCCATAATATTGACAGCGTGTGTATGAATGAAGAAAAAAAACATTACGTATTCAGACAATGAGCCCATAATAAATTAAGTTAAATGACTAAACTGAGCTGTGCGCTGCATGGGAAGTTGGGGGGAGGGTCGATAAAGCTTTCAAATTTCAGACAGCATTACTAGCCAAGGAATGTGCCTTACAGTAAGTGTTTTTGTGATTGACGGCTATGGCATACCTTCGGTAAAATGTGAGCGTAAGGGTATTGCTTGGAGTAGGTATTTTTTTATAGAAAAACTGACAATCATATTTGGCAAAGATGATAATTAACAGCGCCTTGGAAAGCTGTTGTGGCACCCTAAGCGAGATAAATTTTGTTCGTTCCTTCCTAGTTCCACGCCCTGTGCAGTAGCCTACCTACACTACTGGTAGTTAATATTTTAGTTTCATAAATGGTGACCTTTTGTTTGGGTTAGGGAAACTATTCCTGAATGTAATTAAAAAAAACGCATCATGTTAAAAAAAATATTTTAATTTTTACATTACATGTATTTTTACGCTAATTTTGTACTGTACAACATTTCACGAAAAGAAAAAATTTCGTAAATAGTCATTTTAACAGCAATTACTTTGGACTTTTTTAGTAAATTTACCCAAATATCTGTTCTCACAAATATAATGCACAAAAAAGACAGGAAAAATATGCTAATATCATTAGTAGAGTGTATAAATTATAAGTTCCCATCAATTTTGTTATAGCGACATTTCGATGTATTTCTTTAAATATATAGGTAAAGTATTCCAAAAACTTACAACGCAAAATAAAAATCAAAAACTAGAAAATCAATTTTGTTTAGCTACATAAATTTAGAAAAAAATAAAAACCTTAATATCTCATAAAATGTACAAAACTATGTACACTAGTATCCTGCTCAATGAACACAATCAGTTCCATCAGCATATTTGCTCTGCAGGGAAATTATGTAATAATATGTTCCAGGTTGCACCAAAATAACTCAGAATGAAGTGATAGTACATTATTAAGGAAATAAACTAGTAAACAATTGAACAATAGTCCATTCAGGAGTTAATCAGATGAGATCGAGGTGGTTTTTTTTACACAATATGTATACATACAATAGTATAAAAAAAGCTAATTTTTTTTATTCCGTTTAAGCTGTATATGTAAATTTAAGATTAATTATTCTTCAGAAATATGCATTTTTTTATAAAATATGGAATTAAACTGAAAAATGATATTAACTGTTTCATAACAAAATCACATAGTTTATTTTAGTCTATTATTAATTAAATATGTTTTTTTTTAAATCATGCACCATTTTTTTCATTGAATTCAACACATTTGAAAATTATCACATGCAACATACAGCATAAATATCATGATTTTAATGAAAATATTACAACCATTGATAAATGCTTGTAACAATAAGTAGCTAGCTATACAAAAGATCGTTGATCAAAAAATTAATTACAAGTAGAAAACATAAGTTCCCATCTTCTTACATGTTTAAATCAATGATAATAAATAAGTTAATCTGATCGTAGCTCTAATATGCCACAAATTAACAGATGCAAACATAAAATCAATATTAAACAACACAACCTACATTAATATACAAACTGAGTAAAGCCATGTAAGTGTCTATCAACAATAAGATAATATATGAAAGTGAATATGTACCATGAGATGATAGAAAAAAAAACATGAACTTATTGTGCTATTTTTTACTTTCTTTTTGTGTGGAATGCTGCATTTCTCTTTTAGCTTGATATTGAAAGATTCTTTTGGCTAATTGTGCTCTGGTTGCCAGGTTTAATGACTTCCTTTCTAAACATCTTTCATAGAGACTTGATGGGTTATTAACTGGGCAGTCTAACTGCATGTGATAATGTTTAAATTCAGGCTCCACCGCTCTAAACACGTGAACTTTACCATATCTAACAAAAATTTCATACAAATCACATTTCATAAGGTCTTCTATAGATAATGATTTTCTGGCATCTTTATAATCTGAATTGTAGAAGCTTCCATGCTCATAAGACAATACATCATAATGTCCCGTCCTGCTACTGAATTCAATTTCTGTTGGGTAAGGTTTTTTATCATAAATTATATTGGGTTTAAATTGCCAAAATCCAATAGGGAAGAAAACTTGCCAGCCTGGAATGGTATTAATACGAACTCGATTCAACATTTCAGCATTCAACAACATCCCAACCGTACATGTTAATATCAGGGCATCTGGCTCAAGTAGCCCACTTACCTACAAATGGAAAAAAAAAAGAAAAAACTTTTTAACAACAGTGTATTTTACTTATAAAAAAAAAAGAATTAAAATGTAATAAGTTATCATGCCACCTAGAAGAAAGACAAATTAAACAGGGTTTAAATTACCGCATCTATAATCTTAAACTCTGGAACATAAGTGCTATTGTTTGCAAAGTTTATCATTCTTGTCTTGACACCGTCTTCACTTTTATCATCATAATAAGTTACCATTGACTTCAACACAGAGAAAACATCTTCTTCCCCAGTTTTAGGAATTTGTGGGTAGAGAAAAACTATAATTAGAGCCAGACTGTCTGCAGACTCGGCCTAGGATAAATTGAAATCAGAATTTTGAAATCTATTACATGTATATGGAGTCATTAATTTTTATTAATAACAAGTTAATAAAAAAAAAATTTCAATGTCAGCTGTAAATAGTTGATAATTCATACATACCTGCAAACGAGCATATGTCTCTAAAAACACTCCCCATCCATCCATTTCACTCGGAGTGATAGGTAAGATAATATTCAGCCTTGTTGACTCAGTGACATAAGGCATAGGAACAACTTCCACCTTTAAAAAAAATAATTTTTAAATCTCTTGTACAAAAATAAACAAAGAAAAGTTAATCAAATGTTAAAGCATTGTGCATGTAACAAGAGGTCGAAGTAAATAATAAGAGTAATTACCTCCCCCAGAGGCCTGACTAGAAATACACGTTTCTCAATTATTCGTTTGTTGTAATTATTATTAGTATTTTCTTCTCGAGGGATCGATGTGTCCTCCAAAGCAAGATCAAGTAAATATTCCATTCCTCTCTGTGGATCAAATCTCCTGTATCCATTAATAAGGTATGAGTAAAGATATTTGTTATTGTGCAGCTCGTTAAGTTTCTCCATGGATATTTTAATGATATCCTGGATATCTAGCTTGTCTATACCTGTCAATGACAAAAAAAGCAGAACATTATGGTAATGCTGCACAGAATGTTTTGCTTCTAAAAAGGCTACATCTTATATGTTTTTAATATTCCTATTAAACAACTAATCAAAACAGTGTAAAATTATAGTAAATATAATGTAAGAAACTTACATTTTAAAACAGTAATGTTAAATCTTAGAAAAATCTAAACATAATTTTAAATATGTGTTACTTTTTCCCTTAAAGAAAAAGAAGGTTCATTATAAAACATGAATAATAAGAATCTGAATGCAGTTTAAAACTTTTACAAAACTGACCAATCAACTCTTTCACATTTGTAAAATCATCCTGGAAAAAAATGTGAGTCTCAGTAAAGTAGTCCCAACGTATTACATCAAATCTATTCTTGGGTTTATAAGGCTCTGGTACTCCTGTTAATATATAAAGATAAAGAAAGCATGAGTTCACTTATTCATTTTTACTCCAACCTTTCCAACTAAAAATGCTAATAAGCAGAAGAAAAAAGTTTTGAAAAAAAAAATCTACGTATAGACATATGGTTGATACAGTTATTTATAATTTTTTTTACATTTTGTAGTTTTTATAATAATAATTTATGAGGACTCTTAACCAGATCTGTTAGACTACAACTGTTAGCATACATTCACAAAAGCCACAAAGGAGTGTTAGAAAACATATCTGATAATTATAGACTTTATCTTTCTATAAACATGTTTCCAGCAGTGATGAGCACTCACTAATTTTTTTAGCTAAATTTTAATTTTCAACTAAAAAAAAAGGAATTAAACTTTTAGTTACAACTCATTAAAACAAAAAAAAGTTAAAATTTAACACAAAAAAAAAAGGGGGGGGGGGGTCAAACATTTATATTTTTTTTTTATTAAATCAAATGTCAGTCTTAGGAATGACTCCACATTAAAAAAATTCATTACGGGACAAATAAGAACCTGCATGCATGATCAGAATTTGTATTCATACAAAAGAATTTAATGAGTAAATGTTGGTTCCAATTGTTTCATAACATGATAATACTTGAGCTAAAGTTATTTTCAATCTTTTCTTTAAATCAAAGAAAAATCAGCATGCTGATAGTCAGTCACTCAGCTGTTAATATACATGTAGATGCAATAAATATTATTGCAGAACTTGGGACTGTTTCATTATGCTTTGATAATGCTGCAGCAAATTTAGGGAAAGATAGACGCCCACTTACTCCATGATAGCTAAAAAAAAATTTTGCAACATTGAAATTTAAGTTAGCACGAGCTTAAAAACTGAATCATCATCAAAAGATTTAAAAAGTAGATTTAATCTACAAAGGAGTTCTCAATGTTTTTTCGAGGGCGAAAGTAAGAGGAGGAAGTAAAGGCAGCTGGGATTTGTGCTCACCATACAAACTCTAAATAAGCTGTGGAAAACAGATGAATTCTATGCTTCATCTGCCCCTTAAAGTGTTTTAAAATCACTTCCCCACCACCCCTCAGTGATCATACAGCAGCCAACACAGCAAGTGGCTTTTACAGGCAACAAAATGGTAGCTGTAACATTATGCATGCATTAGCAGACAAGTGTGCTTCAATGATGTCTGATACTAGATTGAATTTAATGGGAAAATGGGGAGAAGTGTTAAAAATCAAGTAAAATGCATAACGTAAATTATAAATTTCATCTGGAGGATGAAACAAAACATATAGTGATATTCCAAAAGTAAAAAAATATTTAAATTTGTTAGTTAATATGTACAAGAAATTCTAGAAAAACTACGCTTTTAACTGAAGTAAACTTTTAGTTAGTAGTTTTTTAGTTAACTTTTGCCCATCAATGATTGCCAGTAGAAGATATCTAATATACCTATAGGCCATGATATGCTGTCTCTTCCTCCTGGTGCAAACTGGCCCATGTATAAAATATTATCCTTCATTTCTTGTATTTGATGCATGGTTGAATTAAGTTCCACTTCACAAAAGTACCTAAATATATAAAAAAAAAAGTTCATATTTAATTATTTATATGTTGAAATTTTACCTCAATATAAATACTTGCAAGAAAATAAACAAAATAACTTTAGTAGGAGCTATTTTATCAACTAACAATTACCCACACACAAATATTTTTACTTAAAATATGTTTCAAATTTCAATTGAATGAATAAAAAAACATTTGATACATATTTTTTTTTACTTCTATACCTGTGCATTTTATAATGAGTAACTTCATCTGGCATAGGAAACACTGAGAGAGATTTATTAAAATTAGCTTGTTCCCGTAGTGCCTCAATATCCTTATTAAAGTTTAGATTTTTTACTGGATATGCTGTATAGACTTTGTTCTAGAAAAGAAAAAAATAAACTGTTTTCAATAACCCCTGCTTATACATATCTATATATATAAATATACTGAAGTGATGGGACAATGCAATAGAATCGATAATTTAATAATTCAGTACAGGGTGGCCCGAAAGTAGGTTTACAGTTATTAAGCTACCTTTTATATGGTTTAAGTTACTTGCTTAGTAATACCAATATAAAACATTCCTCAGAGTGTAAATGTAACTAACATAAACAGCTTTTTCCTTGCTGATGTTTATGTTAACAGGAATAACGAATTTCCCGCTGTTCTAGTGTCGAACCTTCAAATAAATTGTCTACGTGATAACTGTAAACCTACTTTTGTGCCACCCTGTATATTTTGCTGGAATCAGACTTGAATTTAAGGATTTTCAACCTAAATTTTTTATTCCTGACATCAAATGCATACACAGTGATCCATGTAGAACATCTGTTATCATATAGGTGAAACGTATGATGTCACCAGGGCACATTGTGTTATGCTAACATCTTTATGTCCTCTATGGCACCAAATGCTTTGTCACATGACAATTGTATTTTGCTGGGAACTCATGAAGTTATGCATTTTTTTGTTTACAAAGTCTTATTATTTTTAGAAGTATTTACAAAATGGCTTTTTTCTAACAGGCAGAGAAAAAAAAACATGCTTTTTTTCAAACTCTCCCCTTTTTTTTTTTTAATTATTGCTAAAATCTTTTCACTAAAAATAACAAAATATAGTACTATTACAAGTATTTTTGTTACAAACAAATGAAAAAAGGGTCAAGCTGACAGATTTTAATATAACAAAAGTAATGGTTTGCAATTTGGGGATATTCAAGCATCCTATTAATCCTACTTGTCTTTATTTAGTCTTTTTAGTCTTACATATAAAAAATTCAACAGCAATCGTTCTCCCAATTAAATCCTGTATTAGAGGTAGTGTGTACATTTTTGTACTTGCCTAAATAAAGTTACAATAATAAGAAATAATTGGTTAATATTAAGTTTATTATAAATGTGTAAACACTGAATTTTAAATTCCTTAAAAGTAGTTAAAGTATGACAACAATTATGATAACATACTGCGGCAGTTGAATGACATTCCATATCAGAAGCATGAAGTAAACACTTTCCAAAATTGACACTTGCATCTAAACTATGACAGTTTTCTGAACACCATTTTAAACTTGAGTTGACTAAAGAAAGTAAAGACTGGGGAAAAAAAGTATAAATCCGGATATTATAAAAGGGCCATATTGTTAACAAATGTTCATAACATTAAAATAATAGTGCCCTACCAAATCCGATACTTTAAAATCAGCATTGTACATAATTTCTCAATAATCAATGTTTTAAATCCAATCAGAAGCCACATTAAAGTTACACAGAAAATATTTTTAAAATGTATGGACTGAAGGGGTGGAGGGGGGGACGGGTGTTAAATCAGGTAGTATAGGTCAGTTAATAACACCTTTGCCTAATTCAAATAAGCAGCTAGAACAACATATATATTTGTGAGAGGAAAAGGTCTTGTCCTAAAGTCCATATATCTGTTGGATAAATGCCAATGGGAACATTTATTGTAGTGCTCTTCATACCTGGCTAGCCATTATAACTAAGTCAGCACCAGAAATTTAAATGATGTTGCTGGAGCCGGGCAGTTTAACCACTAGCAGCTGTCTAGGGCAGCTCATTGGGGGGGGGGGGAGACATGACATAAAACATAAATTATAGACTTTGAAAAAAAAATTCAACCTTTTCTAATAAATAAATTGAAAAAAAAATTTAAGTGACACATACTTGTACCTAAAAAAATGAAAAAAATTGAAAACTTCAAAAAATTAATACTTGCTGTTTTATTGCAACATATTACATTTTACGTATGCATAGATTACTTCAAAAGCAGTTTCGAGTTTTAATTTTGTGCAGTGATGTAAGTAAGATAAAGATTAAGGTGCCAACTTTGATCCCAAATTAGAACAGGTCTTAAAATGAGTTAGAAGATTTAAAGACAGACCCACAGAAAGTGAAACATATTCAAAGCCACTGGTGGCGGAGCAGGGGGGGGGCAGCGCCCCCCCCCCCAAAACTTTCAAGGGGTGGCGGCGCCTCCCCTTGAATTTCCAGTCTGCCCCCCCTAATATTTTAACTTATTAAACTTTGTAATTCATTTTAGTTTATGTGTATCATTTTCATTTTCATAATTCATTTGATTTATTTCTTAAATTTAATATTTGAAAGAAATTATAATTAATTGACATTTTACAGTAATCACATTATTGAGAGTTGTTGTAGCATATTTTAAAACTAGTTGCAAGTACTCGGCTTTGCCCGGGTTTAAAATAAAGTTTTCTGTTTATTTAAGAAGCGTAATTTGATGTTTAATTAAGATTTAAAAAAGACGCGTAAAAAAGGGTTTATTTGCATGCATTAAAAGGGTACATTTATCTTAAAGCAATGTGATTCACAACATTTTTGGCAGTTCCTCTCTCTCTCTCTCTGTCTCTTTCCCCCTCTTCCTCTTTCCCTCCCTCCCTCTCCCCTCCTTCTCTCTCTCTTCCTCCCTCCCTCTCTCTTCCCTCCTTCTCTCTCTCCCTCCCTCTCTCTTAGGCATGACTGTAGCAAAAGATGACAATTCCTATGGATGAAGGAATGGAATGTTATAATGTAGTAAGTAATGCGATATTTGGTTCCCCATACCGATCATATTTATAGTAAGTTATATGTGGGGGAGAAGCTCGTTAAACCTGAAATTGGGTTAAAAGTTTGCCAATTTTCATGTCTTTGATATCCAAAATAATAAATTACAATTAAAGTACCCATTGAGATGGAACGAAACCTGTTTAAGAACCTTCCCCATGTAATTTGGTGTACGTGCACCAAATTTCACGTTATTTGGTTCTTTGGATCTTGAGTTTTAAGGGAACAGACAGACAGACAGCAAATGCGTCTTATAAGTATAGAGAAGTAATGCCATTTACCGAATGGCGGGAAATGTAATTTTTAAAGAAAATACAATTATTTATTATCTTTTCATAAATTACTTTTTTTTTATTGAGTTTCCGGTTTCAGTTTCATGTTCATCATCATTCATGATAATTATCAGTAATTTTCTGATCTAATTTCACTATTAAATTTGTAAACAAACTGACATTACGAATCAGTTGATGACAGAAGTGCTCAAAGTTCATTTTTATTTTTTTATATATATTATTTTTTAATAATATCGATTAAATACTTGCTACAGAATTACTATATTTCTATTATTGAATTAAGGGGGTAAAATTTGTCTTTCGGTCATATTTTGTCTTGCCCCCCCCCCTTGAATTTTGGTTTGCCTCCCCCCTCTTAAAATATTTCGTAGAAAAAAAAATAGACAAGCAATTAAAAATAAAACACACGGAGTTTTATGAAAGAATTACGAAGGAACTAATTTGAACCATAGCAATAGTCACGTCACAAGAGGTCTTAATTATGTCACCTAACATGGCCCTACATGTAGTTTTATGTTAGCTAAAGAAAATTATGAAGCTGTGTTTCGTTAATACCAACGATATTTTTGTGAGGATAGCACCTTAGTCCCCGCCCTCTCAATCACGTATTTTCTTGCCTGAAACTGCACATTTTAGATTTGTGTCCTGTAATGATTTCTTTACCTTTCGTGTGGATATCCCACTCCCCCAAATTACTACACCGACACACACCCCTCCCATCCTTACCCTCCCGGTTGTCACAAGCTTTCTATTTGTGTCAACGCAATTTGCTATGTCGGTAGTAACGTTGTTGTTTACAGTCCACTGTTGTTTAAAAGGGTGTGTATGTTTATCATTAAGAGTGATTACAAACTTCCAAAATAAAAAAAAATAAAAAGTATCCGGGTACAGTTAGGCGTATTAAACTGGCATGACGTAGCCAGATGAAGAGAGTGATTGTGAATACCAAAAAGTGTGCTGTCAGTGAATGCAGGCAAGTGGAACACAGCGAGGCGCCGTCATACACCAGTGAATTGATAAAGTACATTAGCCCGTCGCACAGCCCGAGATATGCTGCACCCAGTGAATCGTAATGATTAGAAGAACGTGACTCCAGAACTTTATTTACGTAAACACGACTTTCAGCGTTTTCACTTTTATTTTTTACTTTCTTATGACAGCGTAACTGTTTAAAAAGGGGGAAAAAAATGTATGCTCGTGTATTCTATGTGATACACCAGGAAAAAAAAGAGGGGGGGGGGCAACTTTCACTGAACCCACGTACACAGAAAACGAAACACTATTCACAGGTAACACCTGTGAGCATTCACTACATATTAATAGCTTAGGTCCAAAAGTCTAATGCAATAGTGCTCATAAGAAGACAAGAACATAGAAACTTTTTAGAAAAAGAGTTGTAAAGGATAATTCTGACCATCTCCATACACAATACCACGAATGTAGTGACTAAAACAAGTGTATTAAGTCTAAATGTTTACTAAATGCCACCACAATGGGGGTAAAAATGTCTAGAAGCTTTCTAATCTTAAGGACGCCTCCGATTTGGTCACCAGTCGGCTATAGAGATATAGGGGACAGTGAACTTTATACTGACATCCAATGAGGTCTACCTAACAAAGGGATGTCATCTCCTGCAACCACATGAATCCTTACTTTGAGGCCTTAATCACAAAACACTTTCGTATTGCAAAATTGTATTGACGGTTTGAGTAATGGAAAGTGACAAACAGTTATTTGACCTATAACATATCCAAAACTATAACCAGAGATGAATAAAAGCAGTGCAAAAAAAAAGGTGTATAACCCCAAACCCTTTATAAAACTTAAAATAAAGAATAATTTAAAAGGAAAAAAAAAAGGAAAATTTCATCTTACCTGTGAAACAATAACTCCTCCCTCCAGTGAACAATATGTTTTCCCGCCTTCCACACCTTTGGGTGAGCCGAGGTGCACGTGCCTGCTCACACTTATATGGCTGACCAGATCGAATACTTTCTCCGCTCGAATGTAACCTTTGTCGGACAAGAACATGTAGTAGTCGTAGTCCTGCCCGTATTTCTTGATGACGAACTTGAACACGTTGGTGGGCATCAGGTGGTTGTAGCCGTCGTCGAAGTTGACGATGATCATCCCGGCCGGCACCACGGGGGCCTTCTTGTCGATGAAGTACACCGTCTTGGTCACGTACTGGCTGATGGTCCGGTTGACGGCCACCGCCAGCGTGTTTAGGGTGTCCTTCGACGACAGGACCGCCACGAACAGCTTCTCCCTGATGCCGAGCTCCGTGGCCGCGAATTTGGGCCGGTAGAACTTGGCGCCGGCCTTGGTGTCCAGTTTAAACTTGGACTCTTCCATCGGGGGGTCCAGCACGCGGGGCTCGTAGGACTCGTCGTTCTGGGCGTCGAGGGACTTGGTGTCCCTGAGTTTGATCATCTTCTGGGGGTCCTGGTTGGCGATGAAAGTCTCGCAGCTGTCATCGCTGAACGGGGCGTACATCATGCTCACAGTCATCCCCAGGCACAGGCCGACCAATGCGGGCAGGAACGACCTTGAAATACATTTCATGTCCAATGTGCAGCGAGTCAGCAAACGATAACAGCGCCAGAATTTCATTTGTTTTCTTCAGTGAGTGTATGATTTCATCAAATCAACCTGTGAGGCAATTAATATTCATTGATAATTCAATAAGCTTTAAGATATACGGAGAGTGTATTACAATGTCCTTATAATGGAAATAATATTCACGAATTTTAGAATAAACAAGTAAATAAAAGTCATCACAATTATTTATTTGTTAACAGAATGTAACAGAGACCAAACAGAAAGAAGTGAGTGCCCAGACAAATAAAAAGAGAACATGAAAAGACACTTTTTATGGGCCATTAAAAGTGCGTTTTTATAACAAATTAAATCGATCTGAATTATAATGGCATAACCCACTAAGATGACATACACAATAGGAATCTGAAACACAGCACACAGCACTATAACAGTGAAACACAACTCGGTCTTCAACACTACAGCCATAGTGTTAAAGTGTGCATTGAACAGGCCGACTTCTGCTAGTGAAACAGCTTCGCTATGCCTACACATAAGCCGTATTGAGTGTTGACATTGTAACACTGAATGGCGCAAGGTGGGGCTACCGGTGGGACGGTGATTTAAGGATTCATTCAATCATTCCTCAGTCCCACCTCTTGACGACAAAATACGATAAAAAAAACTTACCCTCATATAAAAAGTTGTTTTTTTCTTTGCACACACCTTAATGTTTGTTCTATAGTGTGAGAGGAACTCTGCTATATCAGCTCTAAAAATTGCAAAAAGTGTAAAACACACACACGAAAAAGATACACTCTAAATCAGTGTTTCCCAAACGTACCCATTTCTTATTTTCTTAATACTAAGTTCCCCCCGTGAACAATAATGTACAATGAAATAAAATTACTCACCCCGTTTTTTTTAGTACATAAGCACACAATAATAAATGAAAAATATAATTCATTTACAATAAACTAGAAATTAAGCCCGGCGTTGCCCGCAAAATCTAGGTGTAATGTGAAACACCTTCCTAATAAATTTAACTACTGAATTTTTAAATACGATTAATTAGGTGCTGATTATGCCACCTTCCTAATGTGCAGAAATGACATACATTTCAAGCGTCACAAATTACGTTTTACCCGTCAACGCTAACCAACCAAACCAAACCAACCATCCAAACCGAAGACCATTCGTAACTAAAGGTTTTTATCTCAATAAAATGTTTAATATGAGAATAATCGTTTAAAAACTACACGCAAACAGGCAGCAAGACCAGAAGCATATACTATAATATGATATAGTTAGCAATGTAATATTTACAACTGGCTTTTTTTATTACAAATAGTATACATTTAAATTAATAAAAAAAAATTGTACCATCAAGTGCAGAAATATTTATAGCGACATTCCATTCTGAAAGCACCTTATTAGAAGGGAAATAAAAAATTGTACCATCAGGAAATAACATCATAGATTATTTATAGTGACGGCATTTTATTAGTAGGAAGGGGGAGGGAGGTGGATTCATTTAAATCGATGACGATGTTTATGTAGATAGGTCATCATAATTTGGGTTGTTAATTTCAATCTGAATTGCAGTTCCTGAAGTGTGATGTTTTTTTTTTACGTAATGTGTAAAAATGCAACTTCACATAGATATAAAGTTAGAAAAGGCCAGATGTATTACAGGAATCTGTTAAAAGTTAACACACATGTTGAATTATCAACCAGAATGATGTTAATGTGCACTACATGTGTTTATTTTCCAAGAATCTGTCTGAAGCCTGTACCAACTATTATCTCTCTACTACTTCAAGCGATAAACCTTCTGGCATGTATTTTGTATGTTATATAAATTGGAGTGGATATCTTTAACATTCATTTTTTTTAAAATCAGGAAAATATTCTTTAAGCCCCTCGTGTAATTTCTCTAAATGTTGTGATATACATTTAAGAATATGAACATTCATTTTACCAGCCGAACTTGTTATGAACTCATGAAGAGAGGGAAATGAGTCCCATTCTCCATTACCAACTATCTTTCACCACAAATTTAATTTTCCCATGGTAGGATCAACTATATCTTGAACGTGAAACAATGAAATTTCTTAGCCTAGCAAAGATAAGTTGAGACAATTTAAAAAGAGAATATGTATGCCAATTGACACAGCCTTTCCCAGTCATTAAACAGCCTGAAATTCTAATAACGAGTCCTTTATTAATTTTGACAACACTTTTCGCTCCATCAATGCTTATTCCAACACACCAATTTCAATCATTTTTTCTCTCTTGCATTCATACCATTTAAAATATCTTCTGTTGTATGGCCTGATAAAGGCTGGCAAAATAAAAAGTCGTCATGAATCTTTTTATCACGTACAGCTTTCATGCGTTTATAACTCCATCATGTTGTTCATCCGTAGCCGATGTTTGCGGCAATAACACATGTGTAAGGACATAGACAGACATAGATAAATAGACAGACACATTGTTAGCTAGACAGACATATAGATTGATAGATAGTTATATAGATAGACAATTAATTATTGTATCAATGTAGATGTTAGAGGGAATTCCCTGTAGTACGGTGACACACCTAATGAATGGGTTATTGAACGGAAGTAAAAAGGGACGAGACACGCGGACGGTTGACGAGGAAAAGAAAGAGATTATTGTTTTTGACACCCTTGTTTTATTTGAATTTGGGAAAGGTGTAGAATCAGGAAGGAGCTAGGAGGAGGTATTCTGTATTGAAGCTATAACATTATATAACTCTTGTTGATTATTTCTTTAATTAAAGTGATATTGATTGTTTTAATCCAAATTGACTTCAACGTTTTGTTGGAATTGTTTGTGTCTTGTGTATGAATTAGATAAAATCAAAGAAACCACCGCATCCATACCAAAGGTGTGCGGATCTTGAAATTTAGCGTCCGCGTCCGTCCGCGGATTTCTATCAAATGATCCGCGTCCGCAGAATCTTACAACATTGGTCCGCAGTCAGTCCGCATTGCTGAAATTTAGCTGTTTAAATGACTTGAAATTTTGTATGGTAACGCTAAAGAAGATCCGCGTCAGTCCGCGAGTCCGCAACTTAACCACACGAAGCGTCCGCTGTCAGTCCGCGGGTTCGGAAAAGTCTGCGGATCTGCGTCCGCAAGCGGACGCGTCCGCTGTCCGCTCATCTCTGATCCATACCCTGACAACATGCAAGTATTTTTTTGTTTGTTTGTTTGTTTGTTATTTTTGCCGTTTGGATTTCCCAGATCAGCGCGTACCCCCACCAAACTTAGGGAAACACTGCTCTAAACAATTCACATCAATTTTGGCACAAGTTCTGTAAAATATATTCGAAGGACTTAAAAATACATATATCTATTGAATTAAAATTACACATAATTTGTGTTTTATTAATTTTTCTTTCTAAATGGCACACGAGCCAGAACAATTTTTCTTATTAAATCGTTGTTTAAAAATGAATCATAGAACGAATGTTACTATATTCACAACTTCTACAATAAAAGAACTGCCACTCTTTTTTATTCTATTACAAACACACTTGTAAAAGTTACTGACATAATTATATTAACACAGCATTTACACTATATATGAAATACACTTTCACAAGAATAAGAGTATAAGACTGTACTTAAAACTTACGCGAAATAAAAACCTATATAATTTACGTGGAAACAATAGTTAGAAATTAAATGCTTATTAACTAGATTTACTTCACATTTTGTACACTGGACGAAAAGGGTTTATTAAAAGGTCTGGGGGCCACAGTGAAAAAGTCTATATACTGTATAATTATGTAACTTTATTAACACAGATATCCAGTGAAGCTATTGTTTATATATTTCTAAATCATTTACGTGCACTTACTATTCCATCGCCGCTTTATGGAAGTGTGCATGACGAAGGTGTGCTGGTTGCCCCCTTATGACAACTACTTTTAAGAATGAAATGTAATGCTCAGTTTTAATATGACAGACCAACTATCAGAAAATTAATATATAATCTATTGTCGCCCATTTTTTCAAAGATAAATCCAATTGAGATTCTACGAGATTTTTTCTAACATTTTTAAGAAAGCCTCTTGGGCATGGTAGTAATCTGAATTATCTTAACTTTGTCAAAAAGCATACTAACAAGACACGAGCATTTTAATGTAAGTAAAAGTACTCCTTTGCAGTGGGGGAGGGGGGATGTCGGCTCAGGGGAGCTTTGACACCTTTGCTTTAAACACTCCTTACGTAGACTGTGTGTGTGTGAAACTATATATATATATATGTGTGTGTATTAAAAAACTTTAAGCAAATAGCCCATTTTGTAGAAAAATCTAACAATTTGGCAAAGTTATAGCAGTTTACAGATACTTTTTTCCTAGCATTACTAGAGAAGAGGTCCTTGACTCCTTGGTACCACACAATAAAACTTTTCAGAAATAATTTTAAATACATTCTGTATGCACGCTCATGACCTTTTTTATTTGTTGGGATATCTTGTCAATCTCATGCAACACCAAAGAATTTTGATTGCTGATAGGTGCCGAAGTGTCCACCTAAGATGACATATTAAAAATTAATGTTTTTATAAAGTCTTGAATTCTAATTCCTGCATATATATATATTATTAAACATATATAGCCAACCATACATGTGTATAAATATGGATTCATCGACCTATATTGTTATATTTTCACCAGCAGCTTGTAGAATATACGATGCGATGACACTTCAGCTAGAGACTCACATTTACAGCAATAATTTCTTATAAATAACATTATTCAAAATTCAAGTGTGCTTCTCTGTAACAGTGTCTCGGGCTATGGATGAAGACAAGAGAGAGCAAGGTTTAACAATGATTACAAACAATGATTTACAGTACAAGCGAAGGCCACACCATACAGCTTAAGACAATAAAGAGGAGCAGTAGGATGATGAGCCAGTGCCTGTAAATTGCATTGTCTCTCTGTCTATATATATATACATATATATATATATTGTCTTAAATAAAATTTAGTCCTGTTTATCTATATCTTCCATTATTTTCATTATGCATAATCATGCTACCAACCAAATATTACTGTCCGAAAATGCTTTCCCCCATTTATAACCCAAAATTTTGATGTTCACAGAAAAATGGCTATAGCTTCGTGATTAAGACTAATGCAGCACTTTCTCTCCCTCCAACTTTCTCAGTCAATCTCTCAGTTTCTCAATGAGCTTTTATAAAAACGGTCAGTGAGCTATTCACCATTCAACATTATAAGATTATTGATTTCAGTTTTTAAAAATTAAATAGCCCTATCTCGACAAATTAAAAAAAAACCAGCTAATCAGATAAGATAACATTCTAAGTCTTCAAAAAGTCTCATGTCAAGTTTAGTGACCTCTGGTTCAAAGATGCACATTTTCATAGGCCAAATAAATAATACTAAATTTCACGATATTTCAAGTGGTGTCAAAAAAATGCCTGTAATTCATTTATAAAATGAATGAATTAACTTTCTATCTGTAAAAGAATTAAAGTTATACATCTAATAGAAAAAGTTATAACCGTAGACACTCGTGTACAAGTCGACCTCGCAGATAAACCGCTAGTATTTTTAAGCTTAAATTACTAAATTTGTTATGTCCCAAGCATAAGTCAACGGTAAAACTTGACAACTATTATATTCTTTAAATTGTATGATTATACCACTAGACTTTTAGAGTAATTTCCTTTAAAATTGCATTGTTATTTATCTTCATGCACTAGTCACAAACCGATAAGCACTAGGTGACAGGATTCCAACCCTCACGATCGCATAGCAAGCACTCTACCAACTGAACTATCCAGCCACTTCGCCTCATTTAGATTAGAAGTCTAGATGCTATTAGAAATAAGATATGATGTGGGTACAGTAACAATTCAATGCAGATTCAATAAAGAGCTGAATGTTGAGTCTATGTTTCCGGTTTCCGCCATTGCCCGCATGCCTTTCGGTGTTGTGTGTACTATCTCATTGCCCGCGGATAAGTCGACCCTGTATTTTTCAGTGAATTTTAAGGCATAAATTTTTCGACTTATAATATCAATTATAATTTTGTCACAAAGTCCCCAAAAATAATACATTTCTGAAGTTTTGATAAATTAGTGAAGTTTTGAACTTTGTCACCATTATAATATGTAAAAAAGCACACAATTTACCTTGTCTTAATAAAACTTTAACCCATTGGTTCCTTAGGGGGAAAACTAGAGATACCCTGCAATTACTGAGGGTTTTTGGGCTTGAGCAAAAAGTTTGGGAAAAAAACGGGTGGGTGCACAAAAACACCTGTAACTTTTAAAGTAATAGAGATAGTCCCCTAAAAGTATACATTTTTTTTACAAAGAAATTAATTACGGTATCTTTTAATCTGTGAAAGAATTAAAGTTATACAATTGATATTTAAAAAGTTATTATTCAGAAAAGTATGACGATTTTTTTTTTCAATTTTGATTTTTAAACCCTATTTTCAACCGAAAATTTTATCTGGAGATTATAAAAATAGCCCATAGATATATCGAGATAAAATAAACAGCATTCAATTTCCTTTACAACAGTGTAAGAATTACTAAAATTGATCAAGATTTGATAAAGTTGTTATGAATTGAAAATAATCACCATTTTTAATGGAGGACCTGAGTGTGGGCTGTTTATCTAGCCTTTATTTATTGTGCAATTATTTATCAACTACAAACTTAAATAGTATGATCTTTATATCAACATGTCGGAAATTAAACGATCTTTCTTATGATATATATATATTATGTATGCTGACTAGGGTGGTGCTTAGAAACGAACTTTCGAAAATCTCTGCTCTCACCCCCTATTTTTGTTCGTTTATATATAGAAACTCTTAAAATAAAATATTAAGGTATTCAGTTTATGTTTACTGGTAGCTCAATGGCGTCAAAGTTTAGGAGTATTGGACCGTGATGAAATACATAGTGTACTGCACTGTTGTTGTGTGTATAACACTGTATAATATTAATTCAAGTTATGTGGATTATCTTACATTGCTGTACTAAGCATATAAAACATGAAAATAGGCCTGGAAGTGGTAATTTAATACACAGCAGGCCTAGTAGGCCTATACAAAGAAACTATTAGCAACACAGTATAGGCCTACCTACACCACCTAGAAACTATTGGCAACGTGCTATTTTGGCAATTTGCCAGCAAACAAATAGTTAAAGAGATAAATTTTATAGCATTACATATACCATTGGACAGTTCGCCGTCAAAGAATGCTACACAGATCCCAGTATGCAGAACCTCTCAAAGCCGAGTTCCAAGTTGATTATCCTATGGTTGTGCATTGGGATGGAAAGTTGATTCCGGATCTCACAAATAAAGAATGCATCGATAGACTTCCTGTAATTGTTTCTGGGAAAGGAGCATCACAGTTGTTAACTTTTGCGAAACTGCCTTCCGGAACTGGTGCTGCACAGGCCGGAGCTGTCTTTCAAGCTCTGCAAGACTGGGGTGTTAGTGACAAGATCAGAGGCATGTGCTTTGATACTACTAGTTCCAACACTGGTCTGATTAGTGGTACCTGCATCCTGCTGGAGCAAAAACTTCAGCGAGGTCTTCTATCACTTGCTTGCAGACATCACATTATGGAACTGATTCTGGGCGCAGTCTTCCAAGTCTGTCTAGGTGCCACTTCTCCTCCTGAGGTTCTGCTATTCAAACGCTTCAAGGATCATTGGCAGTTCATTGACAGAGCAAACTATGAAACATCACTGACAAATTCAGACGTGTCTACTTCGCTAGAAGATGTGCGCAACTCTTTGATTAAATTTGTTCAGAAGCATATTCAAGAGCAGCAGCCAAGAGAGGATTATCGAGAGTTCTTGGAACTTGCTCTGCTATTTCTTGGGGTCGTGCCTGAAAGAGGAGTGCACTTCATTGCTCATGGAGCAATGCACCATGCTCGCTGGATGTCGAAGGTTCTGTACAGCCTGAAGATATGGATGTTCAAAGGGCAATTCAGACTGACAACCAAGGAAGAGAGAGGTCTTCAAGAGCTGTGCATCTTTATTGTACGTGTCTACATGAGAGCCTGGTTCACAGCTAATCTGGCAGCCGCTGCTCCATACAATGATATGCTGTTGCTCCAATCAATTCTCAGCTAATCCGGAATCAACAGAGCTGTTTCCAGTGCTGCATCCAACAAGTTTTCAAAGCACTTCTGGTACCTGTCCCCTGAATTGGTTGGGTTGGCATTCTTCGATGATCAGGTATCGGCGGAAACAAAAAGACGCGTGGTAAATTCCATGAATGAAAGCGGTAATGAGGAGCCAGAGGACATCAAGCTAATCTCTGTTGATTTGGAATCCTTCAACAACAGGAGGCTCGAGGACTCTCGTGTCGCCAAAGTCTAAGAGATTCTTTGACATGGTGTAGCTTCAGACTGGATTCCTGGATGCTGACCCAGATGAGTGGACCAACCATGAAGATTATCGGCGATCTTTGGAGACCGTTCGGCAGATTCGTTGTCTTATGACCATGCAGAGAGGGGGTGTAGCATTGATTCAAGAGTACAGTGGAATCCTCACCAGAGATGAGGAGCAACTTCAGTTCCTGCTGCAGACTGTTCAACAGCATCGACAATCCTATCCAGACACTAAGAAACAGACATTGTCAAAATGACTTCTTATCGGACTGATAACATTGAACTATAATTACAGGTAGAATATTGTAGATGCAGGATTATTTGTGCTTGTTTTAATAACTCATTCTACTGTTTAATGTTGTGTTTGAGAAACTATCTTTGATAAAAAAGCCAAAAATTCCAAAAGCATGATCTGTTTACTTGTTGAACGTGGCCTACCTAAATTTTGGCTTCATTGAGCTACTCTAAATATTAAGATATCAGCACCAATTTTTTTCTAGATGTTTCTACATCCAAAGGAACAATCTAAAAAGATGAGACCTAAAGAAATCAAGGTTTTAATTTTTAGTGGTTCCTAAGCACCACCCTAATGCTGACTTTATAGTAAAAATGATCAAAGTATATAAAATCGATATAATTTATACCTTCCAATTGGTTATGCAACTTTCAAACCTTACACATTACAAATGAAAAAACAACAAAATATTTATAACAAATATGTGCGAATTTAAGCATTATAATAATAAATGTTCATTTCTCTTCCTATCGGCTATATTTTCTTCATTTTTTTCAAAAATTAATATAATAACGAATTTTTGAAATCGGTCACCATATTGGACCATAAAACAGTCCGGACACAACTTATTAATTTATTGAACCAAGTGATGTGTACACTAAATTTTTAGCCTGCAACCCAGGTACCTCTTGCCCATCAGTTCAGTAATCCTTTTTTTTTCCATGATAAATCAATAATGGTCCAGGTCAGGGGTACACTTTTATGCAAATAATTATGCAAAAGACCTAGATATACAAAGAGACAAAAAGACCTTCACACTGATACCAAATATGTGTAATCTTTCTCTAGAATGGTGGTTTAAAGCTTATAGTAAAAATTGTCATAAAGGTTTTTTTGCATTACATTTACTTTAGATAGGTACTTTGATAAAAAATTCAAAATGTATATAACATGTCAAATCATACATAGATCAATAGAGCTCTAAAAATGCTTTAAAATGATACCTTGTTTAAGTATGTATGTCTTTTGGTTATTGAGATATTCAATTTCTTGTGCCGAAAAAAGGCCTTTTTTTTACTATAGAAAAAGTCAAGAAAATTGTGGCCAATTTTGAGATTGGGCTACTAAAACTGACATAACTTTTGAACCATTTAAGCTAGCAGGCTCAAATTTTCACCACTGATAAATGATCCTATTTACTTATAAAATAAGGTCAATTAAACATATTTAAGTGATATTAGTCTATGCACTTAAAGAAAACAAATACAAGTGCTATACAATTTTAGAAATGAAAAATACTGGAAAGCAGCAAAAACTAAATAAAAATGGTACAAGCCTACAATTTTCACCAAACATAAGTGGCTGCATGCATTTCATTTTGCAATGAAAACAACTAAAATCATATTGGTTTAAAAATGACTAGCAAAAAAAATCATTATTATAAGGCAATATGATGAATAACTCAAAAAAATTGCGGCCTGGGTTTTGAGATTGGGCTACTAAAACTGACACAACTTTTGAACCATTTAAGCTAGCAAGCTCAAATTTTCACCACTGATAAAGCATCCTATTGACTTTTAAAATAAGGTCAATTAAACATATTTAAGTGATATTAGTCTAGGCACTTAAAAAAAAACAAATACAAGTGCTATACAATTTTAGAAATGAAAAATACTTGAAAGCAGCAAAAACTAAGTAAAAATGATACAAGCCTACAATTTTCACCAAACATAAGTGGCTGCATGCATTTCATTTTGCAATGAAAATCAACTAAAATCATATTGGTTTAAAAATGAATAACAAAAAAATCATTACTACAAGGCGAAAGGATAAAAATACTAAATTTACAAAGAAACATAGATTAAAAAATTCCAAGATGCATGCTTCAGTGCAAAAATAATTGTGCATATTTCATTGTTGAATGACAAAGCAAATTTTAAGAAATAATTAAGATTACTGCATGCAATTATACAAACAATAAATAGTCAATTTAAATTATGTATGTCATATTAAAAAGTTTTAACACTTGACAAAACTGAAATTTTTTGCCAAATAAAATCATGGATTTAAATAAAATGTATTTCATTCTTAAATGAAAAACCACTTCACACATGTGATAAGAAAAGATATGTGAAAGAGCCAAATTTACAAAGCAATAAAAGAGAATAAGTCACCAGTGAAAATTTTTATATCATACGTTTCCCAGCAATTCATAAAAAAATTACATTGATACAGGTGTTTTTACAGCCTATGACTAAATCATTATTTAATGATAAAAGGAAATGATTAGAAAAAGATGCAAGGGCATTACATAGAATTAATTCAAGTTAAAAAAAATTAAATCATTCAGAACAGCATCTGTTAAAATACTTTCTAAAGTTAGTTTTACATCTTCGGCATCCTCTTCATTTTCATGCATTTTCCAGTAAGCTATCCTGATTTTTTTCCCTGGAGATGCTGACTTCATGATAATCTTTCCTTGAAAAAGGGTATCTTGTCCATCCACATTCCAGATGTGCTGAAAGCGAGCGCCTTCAATTTTGTTAGGATTTGAATCCAAGAGATCTTTTACTTTATTTTTTTGATAGGCACTTAAAGCTAGAAAGATTTTCTGCTCCATCAAATTAGGGACATTTTGTTCGAGCAGAAACTTTATCTCCTTGCCTACTCTTGATCTGTGTACCATGTCTCTTTCTGCCCTTTTTCTTTTAATCTGTCACAGATGGCCGCTTCCATTTGACCTTTTCTCTCTTTACTGATTGTCCTTATTGTAGCACCTCTTTGGATCGAAAATTTAACAATGGCATCCTGCTCATCTGTGGGCTTTGTGCTTAGCCATTCTAATGTTTTATTCACTTGAAATTTTGCCTTTCCATCCAGAAAAGAAATGCTGGCATTAGGGGCTCTTCGTGCTAGAGAGTCTATTATCCCCAATGTACGTTCAGCCCAAATGTTGTGGGCAGGAGCACTGGCTGCTTTGACCTTCAGTTCCTCTGTTGGATCTGCAAGATCGCCAAATAAATAGCGAGACATTTGTCTATTTAAAACATTTGACGTGGCAGTGGCCACTAGATTTATTATTTCATTGAGTTGGACAAAATTTGTATTGTCGACTATTAACAATGCAGACAACGTGTCATCTAAAATAAGAGGTCAGTCCAAATGCATCAAATGTGGTGCTGATTAAATATTCTGGCTCAGCAGCAATTCTTTCAATGAAACTTACAGCTGTCTTAATTTGTTGTGCCTTAAATTAAAAATAAATTAAATTTTGAAATAACTAGAATATCAGTTTAATAAATAAGTATATTAAGTCTTGTCTATTTAAAAAAATAGATTTACCATATCAAGATGATTTCTTTGACATTCAGATCCATATACAATGGCCATCCATGGCCCAGTCACCATTTTCCCCAAAGTCCCAGCACCTGAAGTTGAGCCATCAAGATGTCATTCTTCAAGTCTTCCAGTATTGCACTTCTCAAAGTAGTTGTATTGTTGCAATACTTTTCTAGGTACTGAATGAGCAACTGCTTATGTCTGTACACCACTCCAGATGAGTGAAACAGTATATGAAGCCTATTGCCCACATACCTAGGAAAAGTACTACATGGAAGTCCATTTTTCTTTAAGAAGGACTTGAAACCTGATGGGTCACCCTTGGCTTTGTATCTGAAAATTTAAATATATTATACATTGAATAGCATATAAAAATATGTAGAATTTATACTTAATTTACGTTTGTTTGGCTAAATAGTAAAATACTTACCTCAACTTTGAAATGGAGTAAAGAAGATTTGCTGCTTTACAGTCTGAACCATATGTCTTACTTGTGACTGCGTTCGTTTTGGTCAATTCTTTTCTGACTTCACTCGCTATTCCATCCAGTGGATGTAGATGACAGTGTAGCTCAAGCAGCTCAGTTTCAAGTACAACATTAAGTTGTGAAATAGCTGCATGATTAGCTGATGCTCTGTCAGTGAGGGTTGAAACAATTTTCCCACAGATTTGCCTTTTAACAGGGTCTTTATTGACAGAGTAAAAAACACTATATGTTTCAGCTAAGTCATCTAAAGTCTGCAAAATATGCTGAACGTAATCCTCTGCCTTACCTCCAGGTAGTTCTGCAATGCTAGCAGTCAAAATATTATTTTTTGTGCCAAAATGAATTTGGTTAATATGGCTACCTTTCAAAGAAGTAGCATCAAAAGCCAAAGTTGCACAGTCAGCCACAATCAAAGTATCAACAAGCTGAAGATCTGCAATAGCGCCCATTTCCCTGCTCATCTGAGCAATTGTTGATGCATTTGGCAGACTTTCAATTGTAACATTTGGACATAATGATGCACAAGCCGTTATAACCTTAGAAATAGAGTTTACTGGTACATTGCATTCAATGCAGCTGTAAATGATCAGCCGAATTTTAGAATGGAATTGCTTCTTGTTCTCTTTAGTAGACAAAACCTTCTTCAACTCTAATATTTCTTCGGTCAAAGACTCCATCTTTTTCTCCATGCTGTAGACAGTGTAGTCATGGCTCTCAATTTTGGTTTGTAGCGCTGCTGCATACATTTTACCGGTGGCAATTTCTTTTTTCAATTTAGTGTTTTCCTTAAGAAGGAACTGACACTTCAAGTGTGACTTCTTCAAAGATTTATGAAGACTTGAGAGCACTTCTTCCAGTTGTTTTGTTTTCAACTGATACCTTGAAATTCTGGAGGTTTTTCTTTTAATTAAATCATTTACCCTCTTGACTTGGTAAGTTTTTTTTATTCTTATCCTTTCTCTCATTTCAAATCTTCGTCAAGTTTAATTTTCTATTCACAGCCAACAGTTCACTGTTAGTCTGTCTTTTATATTTGCATGACTGGCAGTCTCTTTCAATCCTGGTTTTAACAGGAGAAATGAAGGGAGGATGCTTAGGCTGTAATGATGGTAATGTATGTTTCCTTTCAGGAAACTTGAATTCAGAATCAAAGAACTCCACAATGTTATTCCAATTGTTATGGATATTTCTTTTATAGAGCTTTACTTGTTCATTAATTCTAGATACTTTACTTTTTACAGAAGTAATATGGCAATTACTTTCTGCCATTGTCACTACATGCTCAGCTGTTTTACTAACATTTTTTCCTAGTTGCAGGAAAATGTAGAAAATAAATCCATTTGTGAATTTGCTATCTTTATGAGACTCAAGAAGATTCTCCATGTCCTTTAAATTCTTCAACTTTAGAGTATTTGTATTTTCCATTTTCCTGAAAATAAAATAAAAGAAGTTAATGTTTTAAAAAAGTTTCTGAAATAAATGTTTAACCTGAGTAAAAATCACTACTGTTATAAGGCTCCAATGAATATTTAAAAAAATTAAATTATAGCATAATTTTATTGATATATTAGACTTATTACTTATAGTAGTTTGACATAACACACAATATATTTCTACCAGATACTACTGTGGATAAAAATATTAGTGTTTTTATATTCAGAACACATACTAGATTAAAAAAAACGTAACTTTGTTAAAGGATGGCAGTTAAAAAATATTGATTTTGAAGGATTACTATGTATGGATTTAATGTTAAGATTAGCGCTGCCCGCGGTTGCCGTTATCGATAATAGGTAACTTTTATCGGCAAATAAGCGACTCGTCAAGAACACGGTTTTTTAATTTTTTGAGCAGTCAATCAACATAAAAATGATTAAATAAGATATTTAGAATATATTAACAGTTGATCGATCAATAAAAACATTGGGTCGCGACCTAATTAAAAAATAAAAGCAAAATTTATCTTACCTTATTTTGAAATGTTGATTCCTCAAAACGAAGATGGCGTAGTTAACAAAAAAATTCACACAGATTAACTTAAGGATAAGTTCTTTTAAAATTATGGCAAAGTAAAAATAAAATAATGAGTAAATTAAAGCGTTTCAGAAAATCACAGTACCACTGGTTCTAACTGTTGCCAAACATGGCTTATGTAGCATACGGAGATTTTCAAGGCTATTTCCGGGTCGTTTGGGCACGGATATCATAGTACCTAATATAATTAGACTATACTAAAGTCTATAGTGAATGCCATATAATATTAATATATAAATAGTATATGATTATATTTGATTGACTCTTCAGAAGTCAAGAAGTTGAGTGCATACATTTAAAAAAAAAAATTTTTGTTGTATTTTTATTGTCATATAAGCTTACTGATAATTTTTTTCCTTTATATATTGTTTTACGTAAAAATTGGTTGACATAATTACATTATACTTTATTCTTTATCACTCACATTAATTAAATACGACATAAATTGAAAATGATTTTTGTTAGAGTGCTTTTTTTATAAAACCGAAAACCGTTTTTTTGAGAAATTGACCTTTGACAACCAGTTTTTTAAAAGTCGGTTTTTGTATAATCCCTACTTCTGAGCACTGACCTTTTCAGTTTCTTTTTTTGGACCTATGGTTATAAAAAGAAATGTGATAAAGTACTGTAAATGAATAAAAAGTAAAATATTGCTCAATCGACGGCTCGTATCTAAATAATCTTGTATGTTAGGGCACTCGTATGTCGAGGTACCAATGTATATTTTTAATGCTTGTCATGATCATTTCAAAATTTTCATCAATGAACTAGTATTATAGATATTTATAGCCAAATGAAAACATTATAAAATGTATGTTCCAGGTCTTGTTTAGTATTTTTATGGAATATAATTTTTACTGATATATATTTCTTTTTAAAATTTTTATAGATATGCAAATTAATAATTAAAAAAACATGTTTTCAAATATGAATTTCAGAATGATGCTGTTAATTCAAAGCTAGATGCCAGTTTGGTTATGCAAATTTTTGCCCCACTAGTTTTGTCTCAGTGGTTGTTGATAAAGGAGGCAAAAGAACCATGCACAACAATACTTTGCCCTAATGGCTACCTGTTTGTTTTTAAAAATGTAAGGATGATGTTTAGAACTCTTATAGAAAATTAATGTGTTAATAAGTAAAAAAGAAATAAAGACAATTTCCTTTCAAAAAATGAAAATTAATCTTAAGAAAATAAAATTTATTCTACAGTTGGAAGACATTCTTTTCGTGGCTATAAATGGAGATGGACATGAATCAGAAACTTTTCTTCAGCGTAAATTGGAAGTTTTTATTACTTTGATGAAATTCATGTTTGGTCCTGCATTTGATGAGTAAATATGATTTTTTTTGTTTTCAGCAATATTTTTTTTTTCAAAAAAAAAGGCATTTAAGTATTTTTTATTCATTATATTCTAAGAAACTATAGAACTTGCTTATTCAGTGTCTAAATGTCTTAATTAATCAACAGTATAGGTCTCTCACATTCTTATAGCAAAGAAGCTAAGTGGGATTTAATGAGAAATATTATGAACCATTGGCTTGAGATGGTTGAATGTGAACAGGCGTTTTTAGTAGAGGTTTGATTTTTTATTATTTTTTCTTACTCTTTTTGGTACTTTTTAGATTAGCAATTTTACTTCTAATTTTTTCAATTGAACATCATATTTTATTTTATAATTACTTACAGGCTATTGAGCGCTTGCATGTTAATCAGATGGTTAGTGAAAAATGCATTGAGATTTTGGAGAAGACTGTCAAGCAGCTTCAGGCATCTAGGGAATTAACTATTCATCATTCTGTTCTACTTGTTAATAGCAAGCTTTTGGCCTTATACTCAAAGTAACATCATTTTTTAAAACTTTTACATTAAATAGCCTCAGGTTTTATAGTTGTAATATTAAATCATTAGAAAAATGCATTTAAACATCTCAACTATATTCTTTATATATATATGATATATGATCTAGCAGAAAGTCATAAAGCTTTGTTAAACTCACAATAATGTAAATTGAAAAGAGTCAAAGAGTAGTAAACATCAATTAGTGAGGCCATTAAAAATTAATGTGAATTTTGTCTACTGATACCTGTGTCAAAAAACACATTTGCAATATAACAGCTCATTTCCAGAAATTCTATGACATAGATTACTTTTCCAGGAATTAAGCTAAGTGTAATCACTCAAATAATTCTCATAGAAATAAGCCAGGCAGAATTGGGACAGTTTCTTAACAGCCAATGGCGTAAATAACTAAGTGCCGCCCGAGCAGACTCTAAAAATGCTGCCCACCTAAATCGAAATCCGAATGCCATAAAAGTCTAACAACTTGGAAACTGAACTAAATATATGTATATTAAAATACCTTAGAATACGACCATGCTTTGAAAAAATCGAACATCCAACTTTTTATTTCTGTGGTTTTGTATTTTTTTTAGTCATTTCCCTCTGCAATCATGCTATATATCTATATATATGCCGGTTAAAACATTTCTTGTATAGGGAAAGTATCTAATATTATTTTTTTAAAGTTAGTTTGAAGCTTTTTTTTTTTATTTTTAGTTTTTTTTTAAAAATACAAACAACTTAGTACATTTACTATTCAAATACATGTACAGGCCTTTTTCAAAATGTACGAAATGTAGATGGCCTTTGCATTTGACTTTTTATTACTACCTAAAAGATGCAAAACTTTTGTTTCAGGCTCCATTAGACCCTTGTCTTAGGCCCCACATACTGCCAAGGCTGTAACAGGGTTTAAGTAGTTATAATAACATGAAAATACATCATGTTTTTGGTATGTTGATTAGCTCCTTTAATGTCCCTTGACATATGACGAGTGCATCTGCCCAACACTTCCCATGGAGATTCAATACAACAACTGTTAGTTTGTCTAATGATTTTCTTTTACTTGTTTACTGTAATTATGGACACTTTTGTCTTGGCCAGTGGCAATAAAAAAGTGAAATCTATTTTATAGAGATCTTGAAATGGGTCCTCCCCCATGGTAGCAGAGTTTGGTAGATTCCGCTCCATTTCGCTACAGTTAATTGTTAGGTTTTAGTGGGGACACAACAATGGATCAATCAATTTTATATGATAATTATTTGGATTATGACCTGTATTCAAATGATTAATCTAAGATTCTGAGGTAGTTAAACACAGCAGATGCTGCCCCCTAAGTTGAAAGATTGATTGCTATACCTAGGTATGGAAATTAATGGCAGCCTAGACAGGTAGCAAAATGTTGTTTTTTTTAAATCATGTTTTTTGTTTCATTGTGTATCATTTATATTGGGGAAGCAGGAAGATTTGGTATTTGAATAATTTCATACTGATTAAGTTCAGTATACCGGTACTGAAACCCCCTATTTAAGCTTCTGGCCTGCATGCATCATTAACTTAAGACTAATGTTGAATATTTACTGGAGCAGTTAGAAGAAAAAAGGATTTATTTTGATTTGACAGTCTTCTTCACATTTTTCTTCTTTTTTTTTTTTCAATGTCCAAATCAGGACTTTTTTCAGTAAGCCTGTTCCACTTATTCACTTTCCCTTTATCTAGTTATATAAATGAACAGGTTTACCTTGAAAAATTGGTAACATTTATTGTAGTCTTACAAAAGATTCATTAGCAAACATAATTCATAGCAAAAATATAAGCTTATTCCAGAATGTATAACATTAAAATGGCTTAAAAAAACTGCAACTTTACACAGATTATTAAATTGTTGTATATTTAAAGCAAAATTGAAAAAATTCAGAATATTTATCTCTTTATAAATTTTTTTTTTGACAAATTAGACCAACAAATTTGCTATGACCTTAAAAATTAATAAAAACACTAAATGTTTTAAGGAGCTAGCTTACTTTGGTGTACTTTTTGCTAATGTTAAAATGATCGTATTGGAAGCAGTTTTGATGTATTTCAAAATTATATGGGCCTATAAATATTAATGTTTTATGTATATTCTTTTATAACAATTGCTTAGCTTTTATTTAGTTGTTTTTTTTTTTCAGTCGCAGTGCTCATGAACTTCGATCTAAAGATATCTTATCCTTAACAATTTTGGCCAAAACTATCTATCCGTACTCTGAAAGACTTGAAGATCTTTTCTCTGTACATTACATTATGCCTAAGTCAAAATCTAAACCATCAGAAGAAGACAATAGTGATGGTGGAGAAGATGAGGTAAATCTTATGTTAGTAATGATTACCAAATTTTTAAAATTTCTTTTGAAATAATTTGTTTTTACTGGTTTCAATTTTTTTTATTTGTTGATAATAATTATTTTTTGTTAAATTTTTATTTAATACTTTTTTTTTTAAAACTTGTAAGTTTTGCTTGTATCTTTGATAAGTATCACAGTGCTCCAAACACACCTGGCGGTCAAAGATCCAGATCTCCATCTGTTATTGTAGACAGTTATTACAAAAAAACTAGCGCGTCTTCATCTAAAGAACAGGTGGGCACATTTCATTCACCAGGCACCCCAGATTCTCTCTTTGACACTTTGCCACATTTATCCACATCAGGCTCTGGAACAATTACAAATTTTGAACCAGTGGATCAGGAATTTTCTGAAAATTGTCCATCCCTTCTTGAGATGTATACAGCAAAATATCCAGACTCAGTATTCACAAAAACTGATCTTGACACACACAAGTCTCAGTTTTTCAAAAGTGAAGCAAATGTTCCGAGCAATGAAACTCATGCTGAAGTTTATGATTATCCAGAGCATAGAAAGCTACCTCAAATTTCTGAAAATGTCTCAAGTTATGCAAATCAAAATCATACATGTCAGAAAGAAGAACTAGTAAGTCAATCAGGCTTATCAAATCAGATTTCTAATGAACAACCCACTAGCAGTATATTTAATAACGAAGAAAGATCACCAGTTAGCTCATCTTTAGCAGAACATTTAGTAAATTCAAACCCTGAAAAAAATTGTGTTGTTCAGGACCAGTTACAGGTTAATGAAACATCAGTACACTTCATGGAAGTTCAGGCTTTGGATGATATTTTAGATGTTAAGTCAGAAACCAGCTTAAGACAATCAACAGCTTCTTCAAGTCGTTGTTCATCAACTGGAACGGGTGAGACAAGTTCTAGATCATTCACTATATCTTTTGAACCTAACATTGATACATATACTCCATCTCGTACTAGCTCAGGTGAGATGTTTTAATATTGAAAATGTTGTAAACTCTCCATAAACTATTTTGATAGTCAGAAGAATACATTTTTTTAAAGATTTTTACTACATAAAATATCTGATTAAAATTTCTCATTTTAGTATTATCATTTTTTGAAGTATTTCTTTTTTACATTTTTTAATAGTTCTGTCTAATATAAGCAAAAGTTACCCAGAGCTTTCATCCAACAATGGACAGGATCTCACATTTGACCAGACTCAGTCAGAGGAAGATGTTACTGACACACCAACACCTGTCAAGAAAATAATTAATGTAAGGGATTTAATTTTATGAAATAGAAACACTTTAAAATTCTATTTCTATTGTTTTGAAATACATGTATTAAGATTGTGAATTTAACAATTTTTGTGTTGCTTCTATTTTTTAAATCTAGCCAACTAAAATCAATTCAGCACCTCACAACAACCAGACACCATCTGTACCAAAACTGACAACACTGTCCAATCTGGAGGAGACATTGAGCAACAGATCTAGTTTTAAAAATTATTGGCCTTATTCTGTTTTTTTGGAGACCTCAACCTGTCCTTATGTTCCTTACAACATACATTGCCTTCAAGTCTTACCTGGAGTTACTCTGATACTTTTATCTCAGGTTAAGTAATTTCTCTTCTATTTAAAAAAATAATTTGCTGGTCTGGAATCAACTGAACAACCAATTTTTTAAAATGCTTTTTTTATTAAAAAGAGATACATTCTCTAAAACTTATTATGTTTTTACATCATTTTTATTTGTAGTGGCTTATAAACATAAGTGTTTTTTTTATTTAAATATGGATAATTTTGACACAATTTTATGGTGATTGTAATTTAAAATATTCAAGAAAATAAAATCAACAACTTCACCCTAGAAACAATTCTTTGATTTTGACAAAATGTTTAAATCGATGGCACAAAGTGTGGCAGATGATGAGAATTATAATTTCTTTTAACAACAAGAAGTCAATTGTTACCACTGACAAAGAATTATAGAAAGCTTTTAGAAATACAAATACGTGTATTATCTTTTTCCCACCAAAAATACTAATAATTTTTCTATTTACATTTAACAGGCACAAAAGCATACTTTGGCTGAATCTATTTATCAAGTAATAACCAATGTTCAGGATCTTTTATACAATAAGCGTAGTAAATTTTCTCGCTCTCGAAGCAATCAGGTTTATGAAATCATCAATTCTCTCTTGTCAAAACTGCATAACAACCTGAAAAAAAATAAGGTAAAATAAGGTTTTCCCTTTTTAATTGTGACAATACATGTATAATGGCAAATAAAACAATAAAAAAGGTCGACTAATATATTTAAAAAAAAAAACATTATTTTTAAGCTTTCATTACAATATTATTTTTTAAAGGGCATAGCTTCATCCATGAGTTTTGATCTTCATAGTCACTGGGAAAAAGATGACCTCAAACATAAACTCATTGACTACCTTGAAAAAGACCAGAAGTTCCCCATTTCAAAAGAGTATGTGCTTTGGTTTTGGAGTTTATTATTTTTTTTTAATTCATTCAAACAGTAATACATGTACATGTATAAGGTTAAATCAGAATTAGAATTCCCGTTCTTTTCGTTAATTTTTTATAATATTGTTTTTATTACAAGATAAAAATGTTAACTTTTGAAATGTCTAATACATTTGTTTATTTTCTTTCTGTTAACTTAAAAAAAATTGTCAATAGGAATTAACTATAATATAATCCTTGGTTATTCTTATACTTGAACGTTTATCTCATTGTATAGACTGGAGTCTCATCTGTCAGAAATCTACAAAAAACTTAAGGAACTTTTTTCACATCTTTTTCTGACCCCTGTACAATATTCACCGCAACTAATACAAGCATTGTCACAAGTTAGTGTAAGTTAATTTCTTGAAGTTAATTTCTTGTCACAAATTTTTTTCTATGTTGTCGTTTTCTTTGACATATACATGTGTTTAGTTTTTTTTTATACTAGAGTCAAAATTTGGCTTATCTCAATCTGGATAATTCCTTTTTTCACATCACACTGCCTAACAAGCTTTAGTAGATCATTTTGAGTTTTATTATTTGGCTTTTAATTTTTTTTTATCTATTTACATTCATTACAAATGTTTAACCCAGTAAGTTTCCCATTGTTTACTCCTTATATTTTTCTATGCACATATATGTAATGAAATCGTTGAAATCACTGATACATTTAAAAAGGTATAGCTAAATAATCAGTTATTAATAGATGCATGAAGATAGCTTGTTTAGTTACTTGCTACACTGATCAACATTTGGTAGGTCATGAGCCTAATTGCTTTCATTGCTACTTAGTATGTTCATTTCATAAACTATTTTTTTTAACAAACAATATATTCTCTTTATTTTAGATGGGAATAGGAAGAGATTTGCTAGATTACCGTGAATATCTGAATGTTAAAGCTCAGCGCAATTTAACTATGACCAGTTACATTGATGAGTTTCCTGGACTAATTCACTTCATTTTTGTTGATCGTCTTTTTCATCAAATGAGTGCTCCTTCCCTAAATATTTCTATGAATTCTAGTGTAAACATTGATGCCACCAGCTATTTGAAAGATAAGGTTATTATTAAAAGCTCACTAATTCTGGTTACAACTCATTAAAAAAATTCATTATAATATTTATTATTCATTATCTATATGCATAAATAATATTTTAAGCATTGTTGAACTTAACAGATTTGGAGGATGTATCAGAACATAATGTGTAAACTTACAGAAGGCTACACAACAGTACTTCTTCATGATGGGGATTTTTATTTCTCTTACTTTTTGTGGTTTGAGGATTACATGGTAAGTACTTAACTCTTCAGTGATACATGTATTGAAAAGGTATCTTATTTGCATTATTTTATCTATAGTTTATAGATTTTAAGTGTCTGTTTAAATTCTTATGATTAATTATTATTGAGCCATTCTTAATTTGCTGCAGGATCCTGATTCGGCTCTATTTGGTAATTCCTTTGAACAAATTTTTTTTATAATATAGGGAAATCCAATACCTGTTCAAGAAAGCTTTAAACCTTCATCGAAGATGTCATATCCTGGAATTTTAAGTGGATCTTTCTATAGGTAATTTTCTTTTTTTGGAATAAAATTCTAAAATACACTTAACATTTTTTCACAATGCACTTATGTTAATTTTTTTTCAGGATTCTTCAGCTACACTGCTTCCCTCATGCCATCCAAAATTCTGTCCACTGTTTTGAAATGTTCTTAGTACACCTGGGCACAGTCCATCCAGAGTATATTTCAGCACATTGTAAAAGATTGGCCCACAAAATGTGGGAAATGTCTGGTGAGGCCTACAGTTCTGTTAGTCTCTTATAAAAGTATTACTTATTTCATATATTTAGTTGACCTTTTCACGCTGCCTACTTGCAATAATATATAAAGACCTATTTAAAATGATTAAATTATTACTGTAGTACAGTCAGACCTTGCTTAACACTGACTGCTCTGTTTAGCGCATTTCCTCTATGTCACTGAATTTTCCCAGTAACACAGTTCATAAAAATAAAAGATAATTACCAAAATAATAAATTACACCTAAATATGTAGATTTCACAAACATTCGGCATAAAAAAGATTAAGTCTTGTAAAAACAGGAAACAGTTAAAAATGTTCTAAAAATTGCATAACTTCAAGTAAAAAAATTAAAATGAACACAAAAAGCGAAAAAAAAAAAAAGTTTGCTGACAATGAAAGTTTTTTTTTTCAATAAATTACTTAGATGAATATGATACCAAGTCAGCACTTAATGTAGTACCAGAAATAACAGATTTTCTAATTGTGGTTTCATTTTTCTTAATGGCTCTAATAGTGAATTCGCCTAAATTAAAATGTTTTCCAATTGTAGTCAATCTTTCCTTATTTTTTAATCAATCTAAAATTGAAATTTTCTGTCTTCTATGCTTTTTTTTTTCTTCATTGAGTAAAAAAAAAATCATTTCACTGTTTTAACTTTAACTACATTGTAAATAGTAGGTTTACCTAATTTAATAATGTCAAATTAAAAAAAAAAGACACATTAACTAGTATAAAGGATTTAACTGAAAAACAATTTCTGTTGGATGTTTCAGCTGTGAGACTTAAAATGATTTAAAAAAGACTAGTGATTATAGTTTGCTTGGGAAACCCCAATGGTGCGAATGATTACTCTTTTAATATTAAAATCTGGCATGCTGACATGTATTTTAAAAAAAATATTGTCAACAACATAAGTATTAGTAATTGTACTATATTTTGTTATTTTTAGTTACATAATAATTTAAAAAAAATAGCTGTACATTTTTTTTCCAAAAAATGATAATGAAAATAAAAACTATGTATCCTCCTAGTTAAGCAGGTTATGACTGTACTATTTTTTTTTTCTTCTGTATATGGAAATTTTTTTGATTCATTAAATGTATTACAACATTTCTTGGCTGTAGAATATATTTATATTCTAGAACATTTTTGGACTGTTTGAAAATTGTGCATTTTTTGTACTAAATGAAAGCTAGCTGATTTAAGTGCAATATTTTGTTATTCAAAAATATTCTTCAAGCTCTGAATTTTGTTGATCTACAAAATGTGATATTTCAATTACACTTGATACATGCCTTTAATTTCTTTTTTGTTTGTTTCCCAAATAAGAAAAACTGACAAATGTAATGCATGATAAACTTTTTATTTAGTCTGCAGCTCATTTCTGTTATTACCGCAGAAAAAAATTATACAGAAGTTGTATAGTCAGATAAAAAAAACTATAATTGACTATTTATTTATTTATTCTAAAAAATTGGGTTACACAGAACTTGATAGTTCCATTTGTTTTAAAAAGCTTATAATAGAAATAAGAATAATTTATACAGTCATGCTGCATCTGAAATAAAAACATTGTACAGTGCTAAAAGTATTATAATTGTAAAAGCGAATAATCTTAAAAAACAAATTTATATAAAACATTATTATTTGGCATATATCTGTGATGAAAATTATTCCACCAAATGAAAAAGAAATGCAATGGGATTTATTAAAACATGAAGTGTCATTTGTTTATCAGTTGTTTTTCTTACCGATTAAATTTAAATGTTTATCAAAATTATTATGTTTTTACATTTTTTTATTTAACCACAAGCCAAATAATATAAACATAAGCAATGAAAGTTAGCAATGCTTTTACTAAGTTAGCAGCTAAAGATGTAAATAAATTATAGAGAACAAAATAAAACAAAATGAAATAGCAAAAAAGAAATATATTTTTTACTGAGAACCTTTTATCTTAAAGATTACCACAAAATGGGCAAATCTTAGGCCCAGTATATAATATTATGTCCCTACACAAAATTAATCATCAGAAGAAAAAAATGCTTTTAATATACAAAGAAAATGAAAAACTGGTAAGTCAATAAATGTCTTATGAAATGCTGATTTTTTTACATTCATTGAAATTTACATGCTTAACATTCATACTCTATCCACTGACATATTTAGACCTGTAAGAAATTTAATTAGTTCTTTTTACAATTAAAATATATGCCAGTTTTTAAAAAAATTAATTAATCAACTCCACATAGTTGGCTGGGAACATTCCATAAGAACCATCAGGGGCAAACCCTTGCCACCAGCCTTCATCAATTTCTGCAATATTGGTGATAATCTGGTCTGGATCAAAGTTTATCTCTGTATCATCAGCTATAAAAAAACATTATTATTTCTATATATATATGGTTTATAAAAGATTAAAAGTGACTAACATTTTCAAGCAATCATAAAAAAAAAAAAACATTACTGGTATATAGAGAAAACCAGGATCTGGGAAACAGATTTTATAAGTTATAATATGTCTAATGGCAGCGGATATACCATAAAGGACATACGTGAATAGAGTTGAATGAAACAAAACCTAAAACATGCCAATCAAGCTCACAACTGAAGTGACACTGAGTCATCAGGATTCAGATAACGTTATTTATTGAAATGGGTATCGACATTCTTGGAATGAAGTTAAAAGTGTCTGGACATTATGCTAGACCAAAAAATCCCCAAGTATGCCTGTCATGTTTATTAGAAAAAGGTGAAAATTCAATTTTGCCAGCCCTAACAATCCGCAGAGCTCTTAAAGCAATAACTACTTTTGCTTAGGTCTTACTATCTCTTTTACACCATGAATGTTTCAGTGACAGAAACATTTATAACATAAATAGATTTTAGTTTTCTAGTTAACTGGACAAAAATGAATAGCAGAGGTTTGACTAAGAAGATGACAGTTTTGCTCTATCTGTTACTGTGTAAAATCTATGTAGTGACTGTTAAGTCAGTTTCATTAGGTTTAAACATTTTACACTTCACAATCTTATGAAATGGAAGAAAGGGGTGTTAGTTACATAAACATTGAAAACTTATTGATCAAATACTTTTTCTGAATTTGAATGATGGTACAGTGCTTTGCTTTATTTTTACATATAGAAATTGGTAATGAAAAAATAATATTTCCTTACCTGCTTGATAGTCATACAAAGCCCGAGCACATTTGCCCATTTCAGGTGTGATATTAAAACCTGTTGGTGCCTCCGGCTGTTGCTCTTCTTCCTGCTCTTCAAAATGTTGAACTCCACTGACACGATGGGATTGGGTATCAGCATGATGAGTTTCAGCTGAATAATCTTCGTGATATGAAGGAACTCTTTTCTCCCGGAATTCAAAATCTTCAGCTGGAGGTTCTAAAGAAAAAATTTTTTTTAGAAGGGATAAAGTTTATTACGTATGCTTTTTCTCTGGATAAATAAAACAAATTCTCTCTAGAATGATTAAATGTGTATGTATAAAAGCTCATAATTTAATTCATAAACTATCAAAAGCTGTCAGAACTAAACAATATACATGTAATGAAAATTTAACAAAGCAAAATAAATGACATAAAAATCCCACTTCATACAAAGCAAAAAAAATTAAATTAAAATTCTAAGTAAAACAAAATCTCTACAAAAAATATCTGTTGAAATAAATTTTATACACTCACCATCAACTCTGAAATCTTAAAAGATACACAGAAATTTTTAATGACATACAGATATAAAACACATTTATTGTTGATTAAACATTTCAATTGCATAATTAAGTTCAAGTACTGTATTTAGTTGTTTAAGATATGCTTACCATTCCATTCCTCTTCATTATCTTCTTCATTATCAGAGTCTTGTCGTGGTGAAAGATTACTTCTTAGTAAATCAGGTGTATGAGCGACAACGGGAGAGGAAACAGGTTCAGGCACACTTTCCTCATCCTGAGTGTATGTCTGGTAAACAGAAAATATAAAAAATTTAACACTAACAAAACTCAAAGCCATCACCTTAAAACAGTGCATAAAATATTACCATACATACTGTGATCACACATGGATGATCACCTGGAGGGTGCTTCAGGACTTAACCCTTTGGAGGAGGGGGTGGGGATAAGGTAGAGCTAGGTGCAGTCAGTCACAATGTGTTGACATCAAGCCACTTCTAAACAATGTCAAATGTGATTCAAACATTGAAACTGATAATGAAGTGATGAAGATGTAACAACAACTTGGGTAAAATTTAACTGTTGAGCATGATGGAATTTTGTTCATAAATACAAATGAACCAAATTGTAAAAATAATTAATACAGTTTAGATCCTACATTTATATATAACTGATGTACTATAGACTTTACAATTGAAATTTTATCTAAATTTTCATAAAACAATAATATTGTAGGCCAGAAAATGTCTTAAGGAGGACTACCTAGTAATTTTTTTTTATTAATTATATCATAAATAATTATTGTTATTACTTTTTTATTTAGCCATAAATATTTACAAGATCATTGCATTTCATACAGCGATGCCAAGAAAAAGAGGCAAACCAAAGACTTGTCAGCCTTTATGACCCTGTAGCTTTCTAAATTTATTTAATTAGTTTGCTGCAAATTTTAAGGGACAGAGGGCAAAAAGTGCCCCCATCCCCACCCATTGTCATAGTTTGTCAAGGCACACCAGAATTTCAAATTTATTGATTGAAATAATTATGACATGATTCAAATAATATTTCTGAGCACAAACCTCAGGTTCTGGTTCTTGCTGACTAACAGGTTCTGGTTCAGGCTGTCTGAATGATTCTTCTTTAGGAGGAAGTTTGATTGGTTCTTTCCCAGCAGAAGGGACAGGTTCAGACTTATTTTCACTTTCAATAAAGCCACCACGAATTTTTCTGGACAAAAAAGTTAAATACAGCTAGTGAGTTAAATTTGAAAACAAAACTAAGTCTACAATATTAGTGTGATAACATAATAGTGAAAAGATTATTGTAAATTTTGCACCACACAATTTTAATTTAGAAGAAATATTTTGTTTATTTATAAATAAATGAGAAATTATTATGATCAAACATGTAAATGTATTTGTAAGAAAATGGAATAATAAATAAATTGAAGACAATAAATCTGAAAGCTTCCTTGTGATGACATAGAGAAAATTAAAAATTATTATTTAAGAAAAATCCTACTTAAAATCAAAACTACAAACTTTGGAGGGGGTGGAGCTTTTTGAACAGCAGAAGGTCTTTCAACAGATTTTTGCTTGAAGAATTCTCTGGCACTAGATTTACTAGACGACACAAGTTGAGCAGCTTCCTGATGAAAACATTAACATTAAATTCAGAAAAATACACAGACAATATTTGATAGTTTAGCTCAAATTAAAAAAAAAACAATTTTTTTTAAATGATTTGTCATTTTGATTGAAGAGATTTCAAAACAAAAATAATTAACTGAATACAATTCAGAAAGTATATTGCTTTTACAGTTACAATTTAACAGATTAATAAACTGGATTATTGACTAATAATTTAATAGACATAATTCACTCAACAATTAAAGCAAATAGGTAGGTCAGCATTACATATGTTATAAATGCTAGCAACTTTTAATCTGTATATGAACTCAAGTAATTTAGTTGGTCTGCTCTTAATACATTTCATAACTAGAAAAAAGAATTTCTCGGTAAAGTGTTAACTAATTTTTCTTTAAAAAAAAAATTCATAGAATTTATTTTATTCTTGCTGATATTGACAGTTTGTCTTTAAATAATTACATTTTATTTATGACTTTTGCCAATTATAATGACTTAATAAGCCATTTAGAGAATAATAGCATAAAAAAGGCCAGATGAAATTTCAATGTGACATTTTCCCATTTCAAATTTGATTTCTTAAAATCCTAGAATATGTGCTTACATTTTATTATTTTAGATGAACCAGTACATTAAAAACAATGTTATTTTGATTTGCTTTTTATCTAATAAATGAATCTATTTGATCAAAATTTTTAAATAATTTAAATTATGTGCTTTTTAATGAATTTAACCAACAGTTTTGTTAATTTAAAAAATTTAAGGATTTTTTTTAGCTAAAGTTAAAATAACTACTTGTGCTGATAAATTAAACATTTTATTTCACTGATCAATTTATTGTAACTTATTTCTGACAACCCAAAAAAAAAACCCCAATTAACCGTATAATTAAAAAAAAATGTTTTGTAGTAGCTTCCTCTACATTTAATATATACATACAGCAGCTCGTTCCTTTCTCAGCTGATCACTTCGATGTCCACGTTCATCCTCATCTATACTTGACTCTTTTTGCATTTGTTCCTAAATTAAAAAAAAATTATTAGTTCTATAGTTTTACCTTATTCATCACAATCTTTATAATCATTTTTAATTGTAATATTAAATTAATTATCCCAGAATATTTTATGCACAATAATAAAAAAAATAAAAATACGAAGGACTGAAAAATTTAGAAATAATAATAGTAAAGTGCACTGGAAAATTTCAAAAATTTAAGTTCAAAAGGATAAACACGCAATGGTATATGCATTAAAAAATTTCTATACTTTCAAAAAAGGAAAAGGGTGATTTCTGCAGATATGGGATAATGCTGCTAAATTTGAAAGGGGGGTGGGGGTGAAAAAAATATGTGTACCGCAATGTTGGTCAATCCTGAGAAAAGAAACAAAAAACAATCTAAAACATTCTAATACATTTTTAAAAACTTTAATGCTGTTTAAAATCTGATGTTCTGCTTCCATAGTAAAATGATAATAAGTTCAATACATCTATATGAATATTTATAAGGTATTTATATTACACTCTCATAAAAATAAACAATTTGATCAAATTCTTACCCAGCGTTTTTGCTCTACTTCTTTTTTGTTTTCTTCAGCATTTTTTTCCGCTTGCCTTAGTTTACTAACTTCTTTGGCATGATCTGATATTCTTTTCTCTCTCTCTCTTGTTTCAAGGATCTAATTTCAATAAAATGAGGATGTCAGGACTAAGCTACTTAAAGGCGGAGCTAAAGTGAAATAGAAGGCTTGTTTAGGGCTAGATTAGTGCAATTACATATGGGACACAGAGGGAAAAAAATATTTTATTATTTTATGCCAAGATGAGGGTTAGACAGTGTATAGAGATTTTATTTTAATTATACAGAAGTGCCTTGATGTGGTTAGAGTTATTAAAGATCTTGCAACTCATAAAAGAAGTGGTGTATGAGTGTTAAAGGGACTTCTTTTTTCTTAATGAGGATATATCTTATTGGATTATTAAAAAATGCTAATTCACAGCTTAAAACTTTCTTAGTTTGTAAATATATTAGCTCATTCTTTAAAATATACTATCTTATATTTTATTAAACTTTAACAAGAAAAAATAATAAATAATATATGACTATAACTATACAAATGTCTTGCTATATAAAAGAATGTAATATACTTATTATAATTCAATAATTAATAGTGCAGGGTTAACAATAAAATGTCAAATTTAGCATGGTGAAAACATTTTTTGGTATGGCAAAAAAAAATTCATTATCAACAAAATCACATACATAAAATGCCCATTCCCGCTTTCTGTCTGTGTTTGTGTCCGCAAAACTTAAAATAGCTCATGAATAACAATGGGTTTTATAAAAAATCTTAATAAACATTTAGTTAGATTCTTCAGGAAAAAAACAACAACAAAATTAGGCAATTTTACATAGAGTTCTATTCAAATTAACAAAATAAAAAAACAAGAAATTTAAAAATGAAGCTGCCATGTTTATTTACTGATGTATTTCAGTCAAAAGTAAATCTTGGTTTCAATTTAACTATGGAATATCTTCGTTTGAGGATATTAACGACATCATTATTTTGAATTGTTTAAAAAACAGTACAGGTGAAAGTTAGCAAAGAGACTTAATAATACATTTTATAATAAAAGGAAAAAAAAAGTAACTAACTGTTAAAATATTTTTAAAGACTTTTGTTTTAAATTAAAAAAAACCTTAATAGATACAACTGAAGCTTATGTCTACATATATTTATCTAAGACACATGTAAGTTTCTGTTTTAAGTTTTTAAGCTGGTACAAATTAAGTCTAGAACCTAAACATAGTAATGAATTAGCAGTTTTTGGGTTGTTTATATATAATTCAGTGACCAAATACACATTACAGCCTAAATGATTAAAGAAATGCCATCATTATGATCAAAGACTTTTCAGGTTAATTTATTTTTCTTCAAGGTAATTCAATGTTGAAAATTTTTTTATAATTTTAGGTAAACATTTATGAACAATATCAATAAAGGTGGAAAAAAGAACACTTTTAAAAATGAATCAGTTATTTTATATGGGGAAAATAAATCACTATTTATTAAAGGTTAAAAAATATGAGCACATATATTAGGCAATGGGTTAGGCCTGAGGAGTGGAGTCAACAATGATATTTTAAAAATGTTGCTTACCTCCCTTTCTTTTCTTTCCTCTTCTGCTTTTTTGCGTTCTTCTTCTAACCGAATCCTTTCTATTTTCTGTCGTTCGCTCTCTTCTTTCTAAAAAAAAAATATACAAAATTAACATCATTAGAAAAATGATTTTAGTCACAAACATTTGCAGTGGATGTTATTTTCAATGATAAAGCAAGCATTATTTTTTTTTTTACTAGATCAACTGATATTTTGGTTTTTATGGTTTCATCAGTGCAGGATAATATATCTTAATTGATTACAACAAAAAAACAACCAATAATTAGGTCCACATCAATCTTATTTTTTAAAATAATTAAATAATGAAAACTTTTAAATAATTAAACTTATTACTTCTGCTTTGGCCCAAAATTTGTCTCTGGCATTGATATTTATTTCTTTGGTTGGAACAACTCTCTGATAATCAGATCCCTAAGAGAAGAATAAAATAAACCCATAAATAAACATAAAATGTACAATAATACAGTTCTTAGTCATGAGATCTGATTGGTGTATGTTAACAAAAAAGCAAAACATAAATCCAATAATTTATGTTTTTAAAACCTCTGAATACTTTCTTTAACATATTTAAACAAAATATAGTTCAAATAAAAAAAAAATTAACTTGCCACAGGGCCTGCTGGCTCAATTGGTTTTGCCTGCTCTTTATGGAAACTGTAATTTGCACCAGAAGACTTAGCTACTTTTTTAATGATATCTTCAGCATCGATGTCTTGCTCACACCTAGCAGGCACGGTAATGTGAATGCTCTAGCAAAAAAATTGAAAAACAAAACCTCAGATAAAACCATCAAAAATCCAGATTCTTTACTTTTAAAAATTGAACTATAAAATAGCAAACAAAATTCAATAATGTGACCAACCTTTAAAAAGTTTTGAACATCTCTAAGATGTGATGTGTACTTCAGCTTTAGATTTTCTGGAACACTTTCCCCAGTCTAAAATATCAAAAAACAAATATTAGAAAAATGCTTTCAAGTATTTTATCAAGTTAAAGCTACAAAACATTTTTTAATTTAGTAAAACACAAAAAGAGTGAAAACAAATAGTTTCAGTAAATTGTAGACCCATATATCTTTCAGTATTATGCTAGAAATAGCAATAAATTACCCAATGAATAAGAACAAATTTGAACAATCCAGTGTTTGGGTCTTGAACTCGGCAATAAGCATACTGCATTTTACCACTGCTGAGTTCTTCAGCCAACTCTTCTATTCCACCATCTTGAAAAAAAAAAAGAAAAAGTAATGAATTATTAATAACATAATAATTCATTTGTCCTTTTTCATACTCACAAATAAATGTAATGGCATTTTTCAAAAATAGTTTTAAGACAATTATTGTTAATTATTTTTAATTTGAGTACTAACTTCCATTGCCAAGAACTTTTAAAACAGTGGTCTGACCTTCATAACCAAATAATGCCCTAAAATTGAAAGGAAAAAATATTTTTAAACTGAACTTAATAATTATATGAATATATTTCAATGAAATAATTTTATAGATATTATTACTTAATTAGATATAAAGATACATTGAGAAATATAATACATAGATACTGATTGTACTATCTAATAGTAATGATATATTAGATAGATAAAAAGTAACATATAAATTAAACATAAGACAGTTACACTATTGGTATTATTAGGCATATAATTATAGATATAGGCAGAATCAAGAGAGTAAATCAAGTGGCTGTATTATTACCACATAAACATAAAATATTATGAATACAAGGAAAGTAAATAAATAAGGATGAGGAAGTGTGAAATGGGGATGGAAATACAAGTAGGCCTAAATTAATTAATATCAATGACATGACCTGAATAAAATAAATAAAATGAATGAATGACATTTGAATTTCAAGAATTTTGATAAATGATAATAATAAAATATGATTATGAAAAACATAGGTTTTTTGTTTTATTTCATTGTTATTATTGTTCTTTGCAAGCATAAAATATATATGTACTAAAAAGAGACATAAATAGTGTATTAGTAGTATACCACTTAGTAGTATACCACTCCCAAGTCAAAGGCCTCAGTTCCAAGTTAAAGATATTTAAAAAATTAAATGACAGTTTGATATTTCATATATTCAGGAAAGCCGAAAATTAGGACCTCCACCTGCATTCTATGCATATTCTGTGCAACCTATTTGAAATTAGGGGTAAATTCCCTTTTAGTTTATAAGTAGATACACAAATTTATAACATATTCAAATTCATCTCAATATCTCAAGCGCTTTTTAAGTTATAAGCGTTTTTGTGAAAAAATGTAAAATATTGGTCTCTAATTCTGACATTTTTTCGCCCTGTTTTCACTGACACAAAAAGTGTCCCAACTTCGCCTCTAATTGAGCTAGAGAGATAATCTTTGCTGTTTTGGAAATGGTTTAATGAGCTCTTTAATCTGGTATTACTCATTTTGATGAATTCTGAATTTTAATTTTATCACTGAAGTACCTAATGTTTGAGTTTTTCAAAATTCAATTATTTGCACCTTTCAATAGGCTATTATTGTTTTATTCTATGTTAAATCAATGAGATATAAGTTAAAATCCAATAGCTAAATTTATAGATACTTAAATACTACTGTGTAAGTTATCAAGATTAATGAGCAGATGTATAACCTACTCAACTAATCAATCAGGAAATCGTTTTAATTAGTTAAATTACACACCCAGAAGTTGGCCCGATGGCAGTATGGAATGTTTCATTTTTTTAAACTATTAAAACGAACAATTTAAGCAACCGATTCTTACCAGTCGGTATCATCTTTGTCGTCAATAACTTTTTCATACGCTTTTGTAAGGGAATCTTTATTTTTCTTCAGATCTATAGCCATTTGTGGGAGGTTACCAGTTTCTAAAAGCAGGAAGTAGAAGTATACACGATTTTTTTACTAATAGGCTTGCTTGAAATTAATATCTCAAATTTACAAGAAAGTCTATTTTATTGGATATTTTTTAATTATTTTCTTAATACTAAATATACGACTTTAAAAGATACACAAGGTTTGATAAGCAAACAGAATACAATGAAACAAATCAAATGTCTAGTTTTCAATAGATCATTTATAAATTTTAGCTTCAACAGCAGTATCAACTAGCCCTGTCAAATAGCTCATGTATTATGTCGTGTAATTTTATTTGAAAATCATAAATTATGAAAGTATAATCTAGATATCTTGTGTATTTATAATATTTTAATTATTCGACAATATTCTTATTTCATACGACTACTGTGTCTTAATGCAGGACCATCTTATCCTATGGGCACAATTGAGACCGTGCATAAAAAGCTACAGGGGGCCCAAGAAAGTCCTAAATTTTAAATATGAATGTATAGTGATCAATATCCCTTTACCGGTAGACTCAAAAAAGCATAAAGCTTAGGATTCGCACTGTTAATTACGTCAAAAATTCAGGGAGAAAGGGCGTCGGAGAAATTTTGACAGTTGCAAACATGAGGAGGAGGGGGTGTTAAGTTTTTGGACGTCAACAATGTAATTCTTTGGGATCATATTTTTGTGCGCCTCTACTGTCAGCATGATAGGATGTTGTGTGCCTGCCACTAGTGGCGTCACTGTGGTTGGTAACACTGGGTGCGGAAAATTCAGGATGTCACTCTCCCTCTCAAGACTTCTACCATGAACAATGGAATGTATTTCGAATTTTCTTGCACTAGACCATAGAAAACTGCCTATATTTGTAATATTTCAAAACATCAAATAGTGAGCACTCTTTGTGGCTTGGTCAAGATCAATATCTGCTGCTTTCAGATGCATTATCAGCTTTCGTATCTCTTTTAAAAGCTCAACTTCGGAGAACTCATCTTAGGAAAATGAGAGTGATCAAACATCTGGTCAGTGTATGATATGTCGTGTGCAGTGGCGCAACCAGCAAAAAATGCTGGGGGGGGGGGGAGGCTCACATTATGAAAAAAGACAGTTTGACAGTCTTTTTTGTAACTTTATAACGTAAATTATGTATTGATGATTTGGCCTGGGGGGGGGTGGCTCAAGACCCCCTCCCCTGCCCACCTGGTTGAGCCACTGGTCGTGTGTGCTGCCGAACACAATTCTAAAATACTTTACAGTCTTTATATCCCTTTAAGGACATTTATAAACTCATTTTGACTTACAGGTGATAGATAAAATACGGATGCTTTTACTTTATATGTTTATTGTCCTTTTTAATCTCGTTTTGTGCTTTTTTAACACCGAGTCATATTCGAAAGCATCTCAACCATTTCAAGAATGTTTTCATTTACCTAAGCTCCAGACGCTCTGCATGGTGGCACCCTGTGTTACTGCTCTGCATAGGTGGAACTTGTGATACTGCTCTGTAGGGTGGCACTCTATGCTACTACTCATGTTTTAACTATGAGCGGTTCTAAAACCCGACCAGCCATGGTTCTTTATGATATTACATTTAAAATTGTTCATTTTGGTGTCACCCTTATGTTGGTGTCACCCGGTGCGGCCCACATCCCCACCAAGGTATCAGATTTTCCTCATTGACCACACTCCACAGTACCACCACCTGGGACTTTTTTTTCTTGGCCAGTAGACCTGAATGATCTTTCCTCAGATCATGGTGTGTCTTCTAGACCAGGTCATGCACTCACAACAACAGCTATTAGGAAATGCACTTTGTCGGAAGAGCGCTCATTCAGCTAATTAAAATTGGTACAGTCTGTTTTAAGATGTGAAATGTCACAAGAATTGATATCAACTAGCGTTAAATGCTCTTCTGCTAGCCTGAACTTTAAGACTTTCTGCTCAAAGATAGTCTACGTTAGACATATTGAGGTCCAGCATAGATTATCTTTTCTGAGAAATGATACATTACATCTTTCAATGATTAGTCTTATTCAGCCTAAGATACACAATAGCCTACTTAGCGCCTGAGAGGCTCTGAGAGGAGCAGTGCTCGATTTGAGAAAAAAAACCGGTGCCGGGGATGAAAAAAAAAAGTCTATGGTTTCATCCCCGACAGGGATATGTTAGCTAAAGTAGAGCCGGGGATGACAGGTCTCAGTTCTCGGCGGTAAATCGAGACCTGGAGAGGAGCTCAATATCATAAGGTTTGTCACCCGTTTAACTCTAATATTTATCTAACCCTAACCCTAATTTTTGGGGATATGCTACATAATAAATTGCGTAACACTGAGCTTCAACATGTATACCTACCAGCAGATATAAAAGATCAATTGTACAGGTGGAAAGCTTGGTCGCAGTCAAAAGTGGAAGCATCCATTGAAACATAATCCACCCGGCAACCCCACAAAAAGAATAACATGTACATGATCGATTGGGATAAAATTCCTTTCAATGGTGGGGCAAGGGGGGCATTTGCCCCCCCCTACATTTTGAAAAAATGTCATATAAGAGGGGGGCATTTGCTCCCCCCCTTACATTTAAAAAAAATGTCATAAAGTTGTTATTTGCCCCCCCCCCCTTTCTGGAAAAATTCCTAGCGACGCCCATGGGTATATGTGCGTATACAGTGGCGTAGCGAGGGGGGCATCATGCCCCGGGCGCTACTCACAAAGGGGCGCCAAATGTATATTTTACATATAATATTATATGGTTTTCTAATTGGGGGGCGGGGCGCTAAAAAGTATTGTGCCCCGGGCGCGAGCTAAGCTCGCTACGCCACTGTATATGCTTCACAGGGGTGAATTTAATGAGGCGTACACGGAGCCCAGACTTTTGAAGTTCACTGCAGAACCCCAATTTTACAATTCCATTGATGTGTTTGATATTCATTGTCACTTTTTTTAAGGGGTCCAAAATTTAATTAATCAATACTCTTTAGGAATACATATTTTGTAAAAAGGAGAAAAGTGTGGTTATTGATTGGTCCGAAAAAATTCTCGAGTACTTCAAATGTACTTTGCATGTTATTGTTTTTAATATACTGTTACTGTTACGCCACTACGTGTTATGCATAAGCAAACAGATGTAATTTTAATTGTAAACCACTTTTTATCGATCGGCAAATCGCTCTATACAAATAGAAGATTTATAATCTCATTAACGTGCGTTGTGTCTTAATGTTAAATGTATTATGCACATTTACATTATTTAATTCTCACGGTTGAAAGATAGCGACGGACACACGTGCACATTTAGGCTGCCTCCTTTAAAACAACAAACAATGTTGACTGCCAACAGAAATAAAGAATTTAAGAGAGTCATATATCAAATGTCAGTGTAAATAGGTCAAGACGGAAGAAAGTCAAGAAGCACACAATGTATTAATGTCAACTGACACTCAGCTGTCCTATATTACGGGTTTGTTTTTATTCGCTGATAAAATTAAGACCTACGTGAATTAGAACTCCACTCAAAGGCTCACATTTTTATTTAACATTTAAATACATAAGCATGTATGAACGGACGGATGTAAGGCAGACAAATACAGGGATCGTCTGAATAACACATGTAGGCCATACATAACACAAAATAATTATAAACAATATATGCCCCCCTCCCCCATTAAAAAATGTATAGTTTTAAATTCATACTCCCTTTCCCTAATTATATAAGAGTACTCTCCCATCCACAACATATCTTAGAAATATTTATTAATTTATGTAATGTTTATTGTTTTTTTTAGTTATTTGACATATATCAACTACTCCAAACGTAAACCAACTACTCCATACACACACACACATCAACTACTCGAAACGTAAACCAACTACTCCAAACGTAAACCAACTACTCCAAACATACATACACTAACTACTCCATACATACAAACATCAACTACTCCGAAGATATACCAACGAATTCAAAATTTACATCAACTTCGCCAAATATACATCAACCACTCCCAGCCACAGAATTCAAAATACTCATGTGATCCCTCACCTCCATGATAAAAAATCAGGCCTGAGAAGATGGGCTGCAGTCGGTACATTGCACGGAGCTCACGATGTTCAAAGGTGCCCACGATGTTCAAAGGGGAAGATGAACAAAATCACAAAATACTTTTCAGTCTTTATAACCCTATAGGATCTCCTTCAAACAGTGGCGCAACCAGCAAAAAATGCTGGGGGGGGGGGCTGCTCACATATAGAAAAACAACAGTTTATATAGTTAAATATGTATGATGATTTGGTCTCGGGGAGGGGGGCTCTGCATGGTGGTACCCTGTGCTCTGGATGGTGGTACCCTGTGCTACTGCTCTGCATGGTGGTACCTTGTGCTACTGCTCTGGATTGTGATACCTTGTGCTACTGCTCTGTATGGTGGTACCTTGTGCTACTGCTCTGCATGGTGGCGCCCTGTGTTTCTACTCATGTTTTTAACTATGATCGGTTAGAAAACCCGACTAGACCGATTTATTTCTGATATGAAATTTAAAATTGTTCATTTTGGTGTCACCCCTATGTGGAAGTCACCCGGTGCGGCCCGCACCCCCTAGCGACACCAATGGTTCAAAGGGGACCACGATGTTCAAAAGGGATAAAGATGTTCAAAGGGGACCACGATGTTCAAAGGTGACTATTATTTTCAAAAGGGACCATGATGTTCAAAGGGGACCCCGATGTTCAATAGGGATTACGATGTTCAAAGGTGCCCGCGCTGTTCAAAGGTGCCCACGGTGTTCAAAGGTGGCCATGATGTTCTAAAGGGATTACAATGTTCAAAGGGAACCACGATGTTCAATATGGATTACGATGTTCAGAGGTACCCACGATGTTCAAAAGGGATTACAATGTTCAAAGAAGACCACGATGCTCTGCATCTCACCAAACATTTTATCAGGATTTAAAAAAATAAAATTATCCACTTTATCATGTATATGTATTTAATTCACAGAGGGCGTCTAAAATGCATGGCAATATTCCCTATGCATATTAAGTAAGATAGTGTAGTCTATTTAATAATTTAGCAAAGATAAAAATGCCAGAAAAGCACATTGATTCGATGAATCTTTTTAATATATCATTTGAAAAAAATTACATTTATAGCAGGCTATACATCTGTCACAGGTTCTGTGACGATTTGATTTAAAGGGTAGTGAATTTTGGCTTAGTAGATTTGAGCAGGAGAGGGGTGTGCACTCTGCCCCTTATCCCCCCTCCTTTTTTAGGCTTACCCACGCAATGGGTGGGGCCTAATACACGCTGGTCGTGAGATTAAAAAGGGGATGCGCAGGGCAGATAGGAGAGATAGTTGAGTTGGAGCTAGAGTTGAGCTCGGACTGCGAGCCAGTCGGGTCGATTTGAGCCTGGGCTGGTGAGCTAGGCTGAGCTGGAGTGGACCTGTGTGTGAGCTACATGAGGTAGACGTAACGGACTCAGCCCTTAAAAGGGCATACGGACCTCATATCGATTAGGTGGAATTCGCCAGGCTAGGTGCATGTAGACGCTTGGACGGTCCCATTAAGGCAGGGATGTCATATATGATGGATACCTCATGTCTCACTCAAGAGTTCGACCAGCTCAGTCATAGGTAGGGACCATTCGGTCTTTCTGTATTGTAGATGTATTATTGTTAAGGTAGCCGACAAAGCTACTTGCCCTTTTTAGGGCGCAGTGGTTGTCACATTATGTAAAAAAAAAAATACTATTCGTTGTATTTGCATGTGTCGTGTTCTCATTTCTTGTTGTGTTGTGTGCGTCCTGTGGAACCACGTGGCTGGGGTAAATACAGATACACGCCCAAACTCAGTAGGTGATCGTACACCCAAGACAACGGCTGTCGCAGATCACCCATGGTCTTGACAACATCGTTTATGTTATGTAAACGACGATGTAATCTATTAGTGTCAGAGAAAAAATAATGTAAGCTACACACCTAGGCCCACATCACATTCATGAGTGTAGAGTTTTGTTTGTGTGGCCAATAAGTGTCTGAGCCCTAAGTGATGGCAAGCCTTGTATTAACTATTGCTCTCTTAATTCATAAGTGAGCTTAAACAATACCAACGGTCGGCAAATTTTAAAACATCACTGGCCAACCTACTAAATTTATGTATCATACAATGCAAATGTCTATAATACACGATTGAAGACAATGTATTAATTCTGTGCTACACGTTTTCATAATATGGGGCTCAGTTTTATTTTTGCAACATAAAAAGACCCTTAAACAAATTATTATCAAAAGTAAACAAATCGATTCTGTGACCTCAATTTTAACCTAAATCAGAAGTCGGCAACCTTTTGTGACGGAAGAGCCAAAAGTCATAATTCACAATTTTCTCAGTTTTTAAAGAGCCACTAAAATTTTTGTTTCAATATTATGTTATTTGATTAGGATTAGTATATAAAATAATATAATTATTATTATTTTCACATGGAACTGGAAGGCCGCAATTTGACATCGAAAGAGCCGCAAATTGACATCAAAAGAGCCGCATGCGGCTCGTGAGCCGTAGGTTGCCGACCCCCTGACCTAAATCATTGTTAATAAGGAAAAAAAGAGTAAAAGAGATGCACATCTAAAGGCAGTATGTCTTGTGGTGATTACTTCAATTTCACTGAGGGATTTTTGTTTTGTACTGTGCTTGTATCACTTATACTAGAGCTCTGTGATGTGGATGTTCACATTCTATAAATAGTCATGTGACCTGTTTCATCACTTATGATCAAATAAATTCGGTACCATTAGAAGAAAAAAAGTAATAATTATGACATTTAAAAAAAAAACAACATTAATTCATGTCGGTTAGTTACTGGGTTTTAACCTGAAAGTGGATTTTGTATTTCGGTAAACAGATAACTCTGCTTGTGATATGCTTTCCGAGTTGTTGTTGCTGACATTATTTTGTTTTAAGACGTAGTATAAATAGAATTTGGTCTACTTGAATGGAATAATAAGTCTGGCATTGTGGATGTATTATTCAGTCAACATCACAATATGTATACATATATATTGTGGTCAATATTTCGCTCAACTATTTTGTTTTCCTCTACAAAACTCTGAGCTATCAAATACTACTAGGCCTATATGTTTTATTCATTATTGATGGTTACGACTTTTTCCAGCCTTGGTCTTGAAAATAGTAAGTATCAAATTGGCTTTTTGCAAATGTTTTTATAAATGGATAGATGTGTATATGTATGTATGTATGTATGTATGTATGTATGTATGTATGTATGTATGTATGTATGTATGTATGTATGTATGTATGTATGTATGTATGTATGTCATTTAAGAGGGGGGCATTTACCCCCCCCCCCCCTTACATTTAAAAATAAATGTCATAAAGTTATTTGCCCCCTCCCGGAAAAATTTTTGCCCCCCCCCGGAAAAATTCCTAGCGACGCCCATGTATACATATATATATACAAGGCCGTAGCCGGGGGGGGGGTGGGCTAGGGGCTGCAGTCCCCCCCCCCCCCAATACATTCTAAAAATCAAATTTTATTATAAAATATACTACTTTATCATTGCGTTCCAATTTTTTTAGAGCATTTTCGAAAAAAAATGCTCTATTGTCCCCTTTTTGTCTGTCTGTCTGTCCGTCCGTCATCACCCTAGATCTCAACAACCACAAGTCCTAGACCCATGATGTATATATCATTTTGTAGGTCTTGGCCTGCCAAGTATATATATATATATATATATATATATATATATATATATATATATATATATTGTGTGTGTGTGTGTGTCACAGTGTGTGTGTGTACAGAGAGAGAGAGAGAGAGAGTAAAGAGAGAGACCAGAGAGAGAGAGAGAGAGAGAGAGAGCGAGAGAGAGAGAGAGAAAGACATGGGAGGGGGGAATATATTGGATATCTATTTGTCATATAATACAAGATTCAGGAAAGTTTAAAGTACAGCCCTGGTGGTGCCATAGGTAAAGCGCCCCCCCTTGGGCCACATACCTATGGCACCACCAGTAGCTCTATATAGAACCCATTAGCCCGAAATTGGGCCATGCAACTCGATTTTTTTTTTTTGTGTTTGTCGTAAGAATCACATTATTATTATTTACCCGCAATGACAGCTGAAGTAAGATCAATATCACATTATTTGTTTAAAAACTTTGTACATTAAAATAACAGACTGAATGTTCACTTGAATCATGTACCTTTCTCCGAACTTTGAAAAATAAAAGCAGATGCTTTCTTACAAAACCGTTTGATATTTATAACTTACTTATAAACGATCTCTTTCAATAATGCCCTAACCAAATTTTAGGCGTGTCTTACTGACATTCCTTGAGCAGGATTTGTTAATAAAACAGGATTTAAAAAAAAAAATCGGAGCGGATAATAGACATAGTGGCTGAAGTTTTAATAATAAAAGTAGCTCAAGGTCATACATGTACAACAAAATAAAAACAACTTGCGTTCCAAATGTTTTGGTGTTGTAAACAGGAATGTACGCTTAGCAGTATACATGTTTATAGCAATCGTATTATTGTTGACATTAAGAATAATATTGTAAATTTATTTTTGATAATTAAACTGTTAAGAATACAGTTTAATATCATCATTCTGTCACAGAATACTTATTTTATTTATCAAAAGAGTTCTTACAATGATTAAAATCAAGTTATTCGCATTTAACTGTGACCTTTGAACTCTTCTAATTGTGTCAGTGCTATCAGTGCAGATTCTCGTATTTACCATTGACCTTGTAAAGATAAAAGATCTGAAAACACCAGTGAGGATTTCTAGATTCTCATGACCTGTGACTAATAATGTCATGAACACGAGTGGCAAATTTTCATTCAGGCCTGGCAGTTTTTTTTTACGTTTCTACAACTAACTTTATCATAGCCATAATCAGTGCCGACGTCAAGGGAAGTGTAGTGTGCCGGAGTATGCTACTAGCAGGGCCGACGTCAAGGGAAGTGTAGTGTGCCGGAGTATGCTACTAGCAGGGCCGACTTCAAGGGAAGTGTAGTGTGCCGAGCATGCTACTAGCAGGGCCGACGTCAAGGGAAGTGTAGTGTACCGAGCAAGCTACTAGCAGGGCCGACGTCAAGGGAAGTGTAGTGTGCCGAGCATGCTACTAGCAGGGCCGACGTCAAGGGAAGTGTAGTGTGCCGAGCATGCTATTAGCAGGGCCGACGTCAAGGGAAGTGTAGTGTGCCGAGCATGCTACTAGCAGGGCCGACGTCAAGGGAAGTGTAGTGTGCCGAGCATGCTACTAGCAGGGCCGCCACAAGGTGTGTGTGTGTGGGGGGGCTTTAGGGACCACCGTCGCTTTCGAATTTATTTTTTTTAGTTGATGGGTCCTTTTTGTAGAAGGGTGCCAAAGGGCCTCAGTTATCAGAGTTAATCATGGGGCCTATCGAAGAGCAATTCATTTGTCGCCTTACTGTGGTACTACACTTAAACTCTGAGCTCCGCAAATGCCAAGGTCCCGCGCACTGCGGATATCGTATAGGATACAAAGAATACTAAATTAAATCGTCTCGAGACAGGTACCGTTCTGTTTGGACTTGATTTCCGGATATAACATGGATGTATAATGGTAATGTTGTGTGGTGTCGGAGCTTTTAGCCTTCTGGGTGTAAGTGGCCTCTTCCTTATAGGCTTTGGCGTAACAATTGGATGGAAAGGGTATTGGCACTATCGATCCACTCCGGGTACCGCTGTACATGTGCTGTCATTTTTAATACGAATTTAGAACGTCTGAAGACAGAGTTTTCTATTTAGGTTTGCGAAGTGTGCCGAAATATGTGAATGTAATGCCAATTATGACTATGAGTACAATTTGTACAGTAACAACAGATTATCTTTTGTGTACTATTTTAACAGACAAATGGCATGATGTTGGATATTACTATAGATGATATCGATATGATATTTAATATTACAATGGTTCTTCAATTTGGTTGTGTTTTCTACACTGTTATCTTTACATTAGCCCCTCTCCTCCCCCGCCCCAATCCAATCCCTGACGGACCTGCTTATTTATCACCCTTAAAGGATCCGCCCATGCAGTGAACCATGCATAGAAGACATCTGGATGGTCCGCCAGACTTACTCGGTTCCCGTGATGTCAATGTTTGAGAGAACCATGCGATTAGCATGACAATATTTTAAATCTTGGAAAGTGCATTCACAAGCCTTATCCATAAGTGGAATAACAAGTGTTAATAATGCGGGTGAAATGTAACTAGAAAATAACCTAGTTACCTCCTCTGCCCCCCCCCCCATACACACCACCTCAATCTAATCTTTGAAGTGGGGAGGGGCAAATATTAACAGTTTGTTCAACATGTGTTAATGTTTCTTCATTTTATATGTACACTAGTGTGTCACATCATCACATGCCACATGTTATGCATTTCCTAAATATAAGTTTAACTTGTTCGTTATACAATGAACAATAACTTAATTATATAAGGGTTAGGCAAATAGACACAGTTGTATCACAATAGCAAGCATTTTTCTTACGCATTCAAATGAAAAAAAAATGAAGATATTTAACGCCTTTCTCCTCCGACCCTTAAATTCAATCTTAAAAAAAAAACGACTATAAATAGAATACGACTTGGTCCAACTAAAATATTTAAGTTACCCCGAAACCATTGGCATGGAACCGCATTTTAAATATAGTGGCGTTTATCATTGTCAACAAAACATTAAAATAATGTAGCGTGTTCATTTTTGTCCCATTTAACATTCTTTGTCGCTTCGCCGTGTATCCGTTACCGTTACAAGACAAAGGTATGTTTACTATTTAAATTTTAAAAAGACGTTATTTTTATTTATTATTTTATTTATTATTATTTATCGTATGTGGGTTCTTTATCTTTTTTTTTAGATTATCGTAGAATTTACTTACTATGTGTTAGTAGTAAAATGTAACTTGTCCAATATTTAGTTTATTATTTGCTTAATTAGTATTAGTGTGTTATTTAAAAATAATAATTATAAAACAAAGGCGAATGACTCATTTTACGTCAAGTTATATTTGTGTAGTTGCCAATGTTTACTAACAAGCGCAATCCAATTCTGAGGATAATGCTGTGTCTTAATACCTACTGTATAACTAGTCCGATAGAGATTTGTATGAATTTTTTTTAAATTTTAGCCTTTTTTAAGCAGTGCTATTTTAATTATAGAGCTTATTGATAAAAACATTCCCAATCAATTAATATATTATGTTTAAAATGAATCTACAATAATAAATACTTAAAATACTATAGTTCTATAGTCTAGTTAAGTATATAATATACTCTTTTTAAATAGTATTAAAATAGTAATAATAAGTTTCTTCTTCAAACTTTTAAAGCTTGGTTTAACAATTTTTTTTTAAATTATTATTAAATGAATCACAAATCTTGTTCTACTACATAAGTCACAATAGTCAATTAGGACCCAATGAATCACAAATCTTGTTTGTATTACATAATGATAAGTCACAATAGTCTCTATAGTCAATTAGGTTAGGACTATAGACTATGGCATACTCTATGCCATTTGGGCCATGGCTTTGCATTTTTATGTGATTACGTATATTTTAAAAAAAATATGTTAACTTTATTAAATTTAATCTTTACTTTGCTTGTTAATGTTAAGCTTCGATATTTTTATTATTACTTCTAATTATTTTAAATTTCTATATAAATTATAATATATATTTGGGGACTTCATTTTTAGATTCCAGTTAATACTTGACTTGGAGGGTTGTATTGTATAAATATTTAATTACATTTAAAACATATGTGAATAAATAATATATGAATATTACTAGGCATCTGTAACTACTACTCTACATCAAATGAAAAAAAAATTAATATACGAAAATGTGAGCCATATTCGTGTGCACTCCTCTAAGTCTACCACAGCAGTAATGGGGTGGACTTTCAACCCAGACCAACAACAAAAGAAAGGCTATTACCCATTAAAAACTAAACTTGAAAGATATAATTAGATATATTTTCCATTGATTTGTTAATGTTATCCATTTTTTTTTCTGGAAATTATTTTTCTAGCTAAAAATCCCAATTGATGAAACAAAAACAAAAAACTCCATAGTCACCATAGCAATGGTTTGTTTTTGTGTGGGGGTTTAGCTTATCAAATAAATTATTTTGAGCTAATTAATCAATTTATTATGGTAAAAATTGTGGAATATTATGCCAAAATGAATATACTTTTAATGGTAGTCAAAAAATGTCCTTTAAAAACATTCTTTATACTTTAAATTAAACTCTAATGTGCTTTGATCACATAGCCGCTGGCCTTCTAGAACCGTTTTTTTCCGTGTTGAAGGAGGTAGACAAAAAAATTAGTTGATAGTAAAATACAAGCTTAAGGGAGAAATAATGAAAATAAACATGCCCACCACCTTGGATATAAAAAAAAAATTGGGAATCTGTTCCAAAGTATTCTAAACTAAGTGGATGAATTAGTAGTCTTGAGAATTGATATTTTTTTATCACTATTTATCTCTTTTTAACAAATGATAATGTAAAAAGGATCACATGGTTTACCTCATCAAAAACATTACCTTATCCTTTAGCCTTAGAATGTTATTTTAATAAAAAAAATTCTCACATATATTTTTTTACAAATAGATTACACGAACAACCAAGCTTCATGACTGCAAGATCAAATCATGATAAACGACTCCATAACAGGCTTGGAAGAGGTTATCAAATGTGTAGTGGTTGGAGATTCTGGTGTTGGAAAAACCTACCTCACATGTGCTTATGCTTGTAATACCAAATATAGCTTAGAAAAGTTAGTTAAAACTCATCAAGCTACTGTTTGGGCCATAGATCATTACCAGCATGACAAAGAGGTTTGCTAATAATATTACTGATATTTGAGCAACCATATTTTCATTTTATTTTCAAAAAAAGATTGAGAAAAAAATAATTTTAGTTTCATACATGAATTTAGATATATTTTTTTTTTAATTTAATTTTTTTTTTTATAATTTAATTGTACAGATTCTGGAGCGCTCACTGTGTGATATCGATGGCTGTCCAGTGTCTTTAAGAATCTGGGATACCTTTGGATATCATGACAAAGACAGAGCTTTTGCTTATAGAGAGTAATTATTGTTATTTTATCTTCAGCAATAAATAAAAATGTTCAACTTCTTTAAAAGCAAAAATATTAAATAAAATAAATTGCATTACATTAATTTTAATGATAGCATTTGGAAACAAGAAAATAATAATTACCAATAAAAAGGTATGGTTTATTAATAAAGTAATTATTAATGAACTTTAAAAAGCATCTGAAACTTAGTTCTGGATAACATTTATATTAAAAAGTATTGATTCATATGGTACCCATCTTTAACCCACACATGGTTGATTAGTTTCAAAATTAAAGTTCTACCTTTAGAATCAGAAATTTCATAAAGATGCTGCTGTAAAATTATTTTTTTCTTACCAATCTAATGTATTTTTTAAAATTATCCTTTATAACTAAGCATTCTGGTAATGCTTGCTTATTAATTGTGAAATGCGTGATCCATTTTCGGAGTCTTGAAATGTTTGACAAAAAATTGAATTACTTAATTCTTGTGTATTATAGCACATTTGTTTATAGAGACTTTCGAGTTATATTGTATATAATTAGCTCATTACAAATTGTATTATCAAATGAAATAAAGAGCAACACAAACTGAGACTTATCTCTCATGCAAAAAAGGTAAAATTAGGATGACATGCATATGGCAATGAATTTAAAACTATTCTGGTATGGCAAACTGTTAACTTATATTGTAATTTTATTTATTTCAGGGCAGATGTCATCATTTTGTGCTTTAGTGTTCTACAGCCATTATCACTTCGTAATATTCAACGTATTTGGTATCCAGAAATTCGGCGTCACACTGAGAATACACCAGTGATTCTGTGTGGGACTCAGGCAGATCTACGCTATCTATGTTTTGATGCTAAGCATATTCAAATGGAGAAAGGATTACTATTTAGGTATGACAGAAAAGTAACAATGTCAAGCTAAAATTGACATATTTGAATAGGTTAATTACTAAGAAGTTATACTAAAGTATCATAATTTTTTGTTTTTTTAGTATTACTGAAGACTAAATTACTGATTAAAACATTTTCTCTCAGTGTTAATTAACGCTAACCAAATTAAACATTTTAAATGTGAACATTATTGCGTTTTAAAATCACACATTAAGAGTGCTTATATTTAGTTGTTTTATTACTTAACAGCTTTATAAATTATTGTTTTTTAATGTTACTAATATCATTTAAAATTATTTTCTTAGGCCTCTATCCTCAAAGGATATAATTATACCTTGTGATGCAAAGGCTGTTGCTCAAGACATTGGTGCCCCTTATTATGAAACTAGTGTTCTGAACCATTATGGTGTATGTGATGTCTTTATTAATGCTGGGAGAGCAGCTCTGATTGAAAGACATAAAACTGCATTCTGGAAAACTCAGCTTAAAAGAGTCAAACGACCATTAATCCAAGCACCAATGAAAATGCCAGTGCCAACATTTTCCATCATCAAAATTGCCAAAAACTATCTCAAAAGTGACATTTCATCTCTTCTTGGAAATAAATCAGAGTCTGACATTATCTTTCTTGTCCAAAATGAAAAAATTGTAGCTCACCGTATATGTTTAGCAATAGCATCTGACTTTTTTAATGGTTTGTTTTCTATGGAATCGCTTGTCAAATATAAAGTAAACAGAAGGAAAAGTGATCATTTGTGTTGCAAGTATCCACAAAGATTTACACCTTCAGAGAGAGTTTTCAGTGAACCAGACTTGGATTCCTTTTCTGATAGCTATTTTGACAAGCATAAAGTAAACATAAACGATGTTTCCGAAAGATTTCCCATGAACATATTGTATAATCATCCAGCTGTTCACGCCATTGAAATACATTTAGAGACTGATTTTTTTGATTCCCCACACAATATATTACAAACTTATATAAAACTAAATAATGAAATATCTCCTGAATCATTCTCTGCTGTAATTCACTATTTGTACACTGGAAACCTAGAATCTCAAAAAGTGGATCTTTTAGAAATTAGGAAAACAGCTGAGTTGCTTCAGGTAGGACTATTAGTTAATTTGATAAAGCATTGCTGATAAATTTAGACCAAATATTAAACCATTTAACTAAATTATTTTCCTTGAAATTTTGTTTTTAGTTGTATGAAAATTAAAGAAAAACTTTCACATAAAAATTTCAGCTGACAGAACTTATACCTATAATAGAAAATATATTGTCAAAACAAAGTTATCTCAACATTGCTTTGGATAAATTGTTTCATGAAAAAAGACTGAAGAATCTAAAAAGTCTTGCCTTGCGTCATGACTTTCTTGAAGGTTGGCAATATTTACAAATTCATTTTTAAATTAAAAAAAAAAAAACTATACAATTTTATTTTTTTAAATTCATGTGTCTTTTTTAGAATATTTGACATTTCTTGGGTTGATTTTTATATAACATTATATTTAGAGGTTATAATCAGAATGGGAAAAAAACAGAGAAAGATATTATAGAAATCCAAATATAAAAGGCACAGCAAATCATTTACGTTGTAAACTATAATACAATAATTTTGGGAGCCTGATTGTGTAATACATGTAATTATTTTCTTTTATAGATATAACCTTTCAAGTAGATAATGGTATTGTCTCTGCACATAAACCTTTACTGATGGCAAGATGTGAAATGATGTCTGCAATGTTTAGTAATGATTTTATTGAATCTGCCTCAGACATTGTAAGATTTGCAACATTTTTGTTAAATGTGGAAAAAAAAAAAGCTGTTACAAGTAATAAGAAAAATTTAATGTTTCTTATAAAAAGTATGGTGACTCAGGAAATTGCATTTAATAAATAATAATCTTTATTAATACATTTTAAATTTATTTTCTAGGTACATATTTTACTGACATTTCAATGAACATATTTTTTTTGTAATATATTTAAATTTCCAATAATTTGTTTTGGTCATTTATCACTGATATTTTAGATACCATTTCCTGGAATAACTGTTGAAACTTTTCAAGCTTTAAAAGAATATCTTTACACTGGGGAGTCTCCCAATTTGGGTGGAGTAGACTGCATTATGCTGATTGAAGTTGCCAATAGACTGTGTTTGCCTCAACTAGTCAACATGATTGAAGCATCTGTGGTAGATGAACTTCTAACTTATGAGAAAGATGAAATGTTGCAAGATGCAATTACCCTTTTAGAACCGTCTGAGGTATAAGAATTTACATTTAGAATAAAAATCAGAATGGGAACACTAGCAAATATTCAATGACTGTTTACCATTGATTTGCAAATTATTAAATAATTTTTCACAGACAGAAATCAGAAATATTATTACAATTATAACTTTAGACATTTTTACTAAAAATGTGATAATGAATTTTTTTTTCTGCCAACTTACATATTTTTTAGAAACAATGCATTTTTTTTTTAGCTTTATAATGCCAAACAGTTGTCCAAGTTTTGTCAGTATATATTAAGTGTGAATTATCTTGATGTGAAACAAAAACATCATAAATTGTTTCGGGAGCTTCCTCAAGAAAAACAGCAGCTTATTGAAGAGAACCAATGGCCTCCTACATGGTAAGATTAATTTGGCATATTTGCAAGTTTTTATATGTCCAAAATTACTGACATTTTTTTAATTGCAATTACTGATAATTTTTTTTGATATAACATTACTTTCGTGCATTGTACATTTTCTTGTTGTGATTAAATTGTTTGCTAACTGTTAATATAAAAAGAAGAAAAAAATGTTTTAATCTATGAAGGAAATTTTTATGCACAGGTATCTAAAAGAAGTCGAACAATACAACAGTTTAAGTCAGCCATATGCTGTATATCAACAAATAGTGGGGCAGGAGTGTAACAAAAGTTTAGGATGTTGGTGGTTCCTTTGCAGAGCTAAGCAGAAGATTTAATTATTCTTCTATTTATTAACTCTTTAAAAATTCTTCCTTTAATTAATGATTAAACATTTAAAATCTCATCTGATTTTTTTTTGTTGCATTTGTTTGTCCAAATTTGTCACTTATGGATCACTTTCTGTTTTAGACAGTATATTTTTTTGCTTAGATAAAATTAATATTGTATCTATATAGCAATTCAAGAGTATTATTAAATATTAAAAAAGAATTTATAAAAATGTTCCATTTCACAAAAATTAAAGAAATTTAAATTTCATTTATATGTGCAAAGCAAATCTTCAGTCTATATTAGTTTAAATTTTTATATGTATCTGATTTTATTTTTATTGCATGAAGCTACAAATTTTGAATCTGTTAATTATTTGAGCTGTTAGAGCTCAGTTATAAATCAGTGCCTTTTGTGAAATGTAAAAAAGACACTTTTTAGAGCAATTCTAAAGTTGATTTTAATTTTTTAGTTAACCTTTTATGCTTAAGTTGAATTTTTTTTTCAATGGCTATATATTTTCTATTTTCCTGATGGCTTTTTCAAAAATCAATACACCAAAAAATAAATTTCTAACCTTAGTGCTCAGGCAATATAAAAAAAAATAAAAAATTCTTGAATATCATCGTGCTTATAATGTAAGAGAAATTAGAAGTATCTATATAAAGCTGAGACCCTCCCCCCCCCTACATCTTACATAAATAGAAAGTGGTCTTTTATTTGTCATTTTATTGATTATCATTTGATAAACACACCATGCTCTGAACTGTTAAAAAAAATGGTCAGTATTTTATACAATAGGTCATGATTTTTTTATGGTAATATTACCTATGTACATGTAATTAGATTTTTGTGTTATTTTGATGAAATGTATGAATGTAATATGAAATGTATGGTTCAAGGAGTCACAGTTTTAATCATGCAATTTGTATTTCTAAAATAAGTGTAGTTTTCTTAAACTAAACACTTATCTCTTACAGTATTTGTTCATTGAAGAGCTTACGTATTAATTTTAAACATCATTTAATGAAAAGTTGTTTTTTTCTGACAGAGTTTTAATCGGACATAATTTTTTACTTGTTAAAATATAATGAACATTTGCTCCCTAACTGCCATTATAATTCATTTTTTTAAAGTTGTCATTCTGATGTTAAAGATTCATTTTGTGTGGAAATTTAAGTTTGATAGATTGGCTCAAGTTTCATCTATTGATTTGTGTCTTGGCATTTAAATCAAAACAATAAAATTAAAAATGTAGCTACATTTTGTTAATTAATATTTTATTAACATTTATGAAATCTATACCAAATTTAACTCTTTCCATTTAGAGAAATTTAAGTTGTGTATAAGTTGTGCATAAAAAAACTCAACACTCTCAAATTGCAACAACATCTGGATGTGTTAAAGATCATCCTATTAATTGGTAATTCATTTAAAAATACAGCCAGAAAATACACACATTGAAATATAACAAACTCAGGTTTTAAAGACATTTTAAGAATTTGTTTATTTTGGAATGTTTAGTAAAGTAAATAGATCAGTAAATTAGATTACATTGGTTGCTTTGGTTTAAGCCTTATCCCATGTGGAATGTTATTCCTATAAAACAAAGCGAAAAATGCATACTTTAATACTTTATTGTGCTCTAGGTTTGGATATACAAGTAATTTAAACAGTAAACTAATCTAAAAAATATAATACTAAAATGTATAATAAAGTCTAAGCATTTATCTAAATTTCAGTGATTAATAATGAATTTGAAAAGCCCTTAAAGTTATGGTCTCAAATTTTAGTACTAGAATAAAATTATTTGAAATAATTTAATAAATAAAAATTTACATTCAAAATAATTTATCCAAAATTACCTAATGACTTATATTTGGGAAGCCCTTATTATTTTTAGTTAATTTTTTAATCTGAGGTTTTAATAAATAAGCAGATTACTTGGTGCATCATTTTTCTTGCAATATGCCTAAAGGTAGAAAGTTCTGTATGCACAAAGATTTTTTTAATGACATAAAAATCCAAAAATGTATGTAAATATCACAGCTAATTTGACACATTTTTAAAATGAAAGCTAAACAATGTACCTAATAAATTCACCAAGACAAAGCAACAAGAAAAAAAATGTTCAGGACAAAAAAAGTAAAAGCATAATACATTTTTTTTTAGGTATTTACATTTAATACCATCAAAAATGAAAGAAAAAATGATAAAGAGTTACAAATAAATCTAATGAAAATTAAATATTTCTGCTATGCGAGGGTAAAATAAAGTTTGAATAATTGAACTATTAAGCAAATATAACCCATGAAGAAAAAACATTAATTGGAAACATAATTATCATATGTGTAATAATGTGTATGTGAAATACTTTAATATTGTCAAGAGAAGAAAAGATTTATGAGTTTTTTTCATCAGTAATAATGATTGATTAGCAAAGGTTACTAAATAAATATATATTTTGCTGACTATTATTCAACATATATTAAAAATGCCGACAAAAATTATTGTTAACAAAGAAAATGAATCATAGTAATACAGATTTTGAAATTTTGTTTTCATAAGGTGACCTAAAAGTATTTCATAGATTTTCCAGTCTAAAAAATAATCTGGAATAAAAAAAAATTAGAGTAATGAAGGTGAAATGTATACCATGGAAAAAAAAACAATCTAGTTTCAATAAAGTTTCAGCAGTTTAAAAAATGTAAATATAAATAACAAATAAAATTTCAATGAAATACAACAGATTAAAAAACATTGTTGGACGGTTTATCTCTGCCAAATGCATGTCTTCAGATTGAATAGTTCTTAATGAAATATTTGTTTTTTTTTTATCTTTATATTTACAACATGTTTAATGAATTTTAGTTCTGTTATTTTTTACATATGCCTGTAAATATTTTCCACATTTATATTTTTCAATTCCATGCTTAGTTAATAAAGTTTATCTCAAGATAAAAAAAATACATCAATGTAACTTACCAAGCAATGTTTAATTTCATTAAATTTTTAATGTCTACTTCATTTCAAATATTTAAAAAAGTTAACAACTGGTTCACTAACATGATCCGCTCTATTCACTGTGATTGCAGCACACTTTTTTAAAACTTTTTTTGCATAATTTTCTATAGAACAAACTGATAATATATATTATATAAGAAGTAACATTTTAGAAATTCTAAATTGTATTTTTAAATCATTATTGGTCACAAGAAATACCTTTCTAGTTCTTAATTCTATACCAGCTTTACACTTATAAACGTGAATATTATTAATTAGAAAAATGGATAACAAGAACAAGTATTGTTAAGTTGTATTAATGTTATGATTTTTACAGATAATTATCCCAAAAGGCATGAAAATAACTTCTATTTAAAAATGAAAAGAAACTAAATTAATACTCTTTGATGTAATAAATATAATTCTTATAACTGTTGGAATATAATTTTAAAATAGGAGAAAAATATCTTGTACAGCTGTATAATCCATCAATTGGTGTACGATTCCTCTTTCAGACTGATAGAGTGCATCTCACCATTTGTCTGTGTTTGTATCAGTGTGAAATACTTGGTTTCTGTGAAAAATATATGTGTGCTTTTTAGATATCTTACAAAATAACAATTCAGATATGCTAAATAACATCACAGATTTTTTGTTTAAATTAAAAAATGTGGAGAAATAATGAACAAATTTAACCATACCATAAAGCATGTATGTCAAATAGATGTATTAAGACTTTAGTACAAAAGGTTCTAGAAAAATTGAGCTCGCTTTGGAATCTAAAGTATTTTTGATATGAAATCAAAATAGTTAGTAAAAACTTACTTAAAATGGTGTACTTTTTCTTTTTCATGAGTGCTGTAAAAAATATTTTTTTTTATGATACAAATAAGTGCTTTTTACCAATAATGAATTTTGAATAAACGGCTCATCTTAAATAATATTTCAATACAAACTACAAACTTTTATTGATATAAAGAAATATATTCTGATTTATGAGAAATGGATATAATCAAATTAAATATTAGATGTTCTTAAGAATAAATTTTATTTTTGCAATAAAAAAAATTAATTAGACTAAAATAAATTTTAATTGTTCTTATTAGAAAAAAATCTTATTTACACATAATTTACTTACTCCAGTGGAGGCCTAGAAAAAAACAGAAAATAAAAGGTTATTATTAAATTTTTTTATTATATTATGAAAAATGTTTTAGAATTGTAAAAAGTGTGTACAAAGTTTTAAGTTACTATTAATTGTTTGTAGTTTTGAACAAATCAAGTCAGAAATAATATCATACAGGACAGTGGGGTCTGAAGCACTTCTTAACTTTAAAATTCACAATACATATCATATGGTTGTGAGAATTTCTCTGATAAAGATAGAATGCTTACTTAGATGATTGGTCACTAATGTATTTCATTCTGAAGAAATGTTTTGATGTAACAACTGATGAACAAGTTGATAGTAATAAGAAAAATATTGTCCAGCCAAGAGCACACCACCAACCATTCTTTAAAAAAAAAAACATTATTTTTCATGAGGTTAAACAATTATGAAGTTTAATATAGAAGAGTGTTAACTAATTTCAATAGTTTTTTCTTAAATAAAATTTCATTTATATATAAAAATCCATCTGACCAAGTTTTTCTCTTCATTTAAATATTTGGTCTATTTTTAATATTGCACTGAAAAAAAAAAGTAAAGACTGGTATCATTAGATTTCTCTTATCCATAAATTGTAGAACATACATTGTATCTTAAATGATACTCTGTATGTTTTATTTATATTCTTTTACTGAACAAAATCTTCTGAATGAATTATTAAAGATATATTAAATAATACCCACAAAAATTAAACGATGTAATTTTAAGTAAAATTTCTATAAAAAGGACAAAAGTTTAAAAACAATTAACTATGTATATTTATAAGAACAAAAAGTATTAAAGAATCATGGTTAAAATAGATACTGACCACAGCCCCTATGGTAGACTGGCATATACTTTCTTTCAGAACAGAGTTATAGATATTCCACAATGGAGTACACTTGCCAAGATCATTTTCAACCTTAAAGTAAAACATTTATAAAAAAAATTAATATCATTCGAAAATTTTATTAAATGGTTTAGTTCTTGCTTCATTCACACTGTCATATTTATTGGAATAACAATTTTAAAAATTATTTTGTTGTCCTGTCTATGTTCATAAGAATACAATTTTATGCCTAAAAAAAAATTCAATTTTATTCTAAAAATATTAAAAAATAAAAACACATAAGTGAAATTAACACATTACAACACTTTCTTTTAGGTTATTTTTAAATAATATATCTTGAAAACTAAGGTGATTTTACATGCTTATTATTTTTAATGCAATTTTAAATAGCATACTCACCTTTTGTTTTATATCATTGGTGAATTTGTCAAATATTTTCTTAAGTCTGCTTTCAAAGTTACTAATTGACTAAAAAAATTAAAAAAATATTTTTCTTATAATTAATTAAATTATATGTTCTCATAATTAATTAAATTCACAAGAAAATATTTGAAATTTAATGCAGTAGACTCTCAACTATCCTGTGTATTTTTATTTTTTAAATTATTACTTCTAGGACATTTATAGTACAGAAACATTGTACCATTATCATCTACATTTCATTTAGTAAAGCTTAAAAAAATTCACCAACTTCCAACACCCAAAGGAAATGCAAATGGTGAAAGTAACCACTTACTTTTGATTAATAAGAATGGTGTCAAAGTATTTATATGTCTTTAATATTTAAGATGTACCAGTGATGCCAAGATTTGTAATAATATAAAGGTGTTTTTATAAATTAAGTAATATTTTAAGCAGTGATGTTTTAAGTAAAGTGAAAAAAATTTAAAATAAAAAATGTAAATAACTATGTAGTAATAAACTTTTTGAAAAAGTGCATTGTAAGGTGAAATGCAATTTTATACCAGCCCAAACAAAATAAGAATTACATGAACTCTATAATGATATAATACAAATTAGTAATTCTATTTTCTTTAAGAGAGAATCATTAGTTTGTACTTACATTCCTGAATGTATCATTAGTGATTTTGGGCAGCTGTGACTCAATGTGAGAAAGATTACTTTTGAGGTTGCTGCTTCTAGCGTTTAGCTGTTCAAAAAAAAAGATCAATCATTATTACAAGAAAAATATTTTGTAGTAAATAAATACCTTCAAAAATATTTATTTTCAGTTCATTTTTCAAATTTCACTATAATTGCCATTTACAATTTTTTTCTGTCTGAAGAAATACATTTTTAACTGAAATATTCCTTGAATGTACACATTATTTTTTTAAACTCCTGTACCCTAATATTATGTAGAACAAAATAATTTAAAAGTATTATTTTTATAAAGTTTGTAAGGTGATTTCTTCAGAAAAATCTTACTGTATTGTTAGTTGGCTTTTGTGTCACATCCTTGATGGCTTCTAGTGCTTGGAATATTCTGTCCTGTATGGAAAGTGTTTTATCAATTAAAATAAACCATTATTTTGACTTAATAGACAAAAAGTGCAATGAGTAGAATATATTATTCATCATGTATACATTTCTTAATATTTATTACATCAGCAATTAGTATGTAATATATGTACACTGCTCAGCTAATTTCTTAAAATCTTTTAAGAATTTTTCATCTGTGATAAATCCTAACTTGCACTGAGCTTTCATGATACCAATTTAATTAAGAGTTTAATATTAAAATAATATTAATTTATTAAATGTAGTAAATTAATATTTATGAAAATGTATGTCAGTAAATATGAAACAAAATTACATACAATAGAGTTTTTAGCTATTGAGCCATTGCCATGAGTAAGTTCATTATTCAAGTCATCATTTATACTTTTTAGGTTAGTCTGAAAAAGAAATAATAACAGATGTGTTAATAGCTACAAATAATATAATTCAGAAAATGTAGATAAAAAATAATACAAGAAAAGAAAAAGAAATCATTGAGTCAAGAGTAAGCTACAGTGAGTGCAAAGATTTATTTAAAACTTTTAAAGTAAAAATAATAAAGTTATATTTTTTGTGTTTTTCTGTAAATATATAATTTTTACAGTTTCATTTCAGGCATTTATCAGTCAAGTAGATTTTTCAGGATTTTTAAAAAATATATCTTTTCAATACATAAATAATTATTACTTTAAAAAACTCTTTAACTAAAGTAACTAACTTACTTGTGTTCCAGGATATTTCTTCATATAATCGCTTAATTCTTTGAAGAATGTATTACTCTGATTCACTTTATTATTGTTGAGCTGTGAGATGTAAATAAGTTAACTTTATCATAAACTAAGTAGAATTTCATGTGTCACACGTTAATTAGTATTTTGGAATGATTATTTTAAGTATTATATCATTTTCCTTAAAATTATTCCTGCAAGGTTGGAAATATAAGGACCAAATCAATAAAACATAAGACTAAAGAAAGATTGCTAATCCGAGCCTGAAAACTTAAGGAAACAAACAAATCTGAGAAAAAAAACTTATTTCTTCTATCACATAAACATTATCCATTCTATAAACAATAAATGACAACAATTTAAATATTATTGAAATACTTGTAATTATATTCTATAACACCAAAAAAGGTTTAAAGAAAATGTCTTTTATTGCTATTAAGTCAGTAACTATTAAAAAAGTCACAATTCAAGTTTAGTTTAGAATCACTGAAACTATCTATTACAATTGTACAACAAAAAACATACAATGCTGTCATATCCAGTATAATTCATATTGTCGTCAAATGTAGTCATGAAGTCTATAAAATCTATCATGGGTCCAGATGTAATATTCAAACCGCCAAAGTTAACATTAAATTGGCTAATCTGGTCACCAAAGTTGATTGACTATAAGTTGGAGAAATAAAAAGAAATATCATTGTAAATGTTATAATAAAATAGATAATATGCTTTTTATCAATAATATTAATTATATTGGTTATATTTAAATAAATTTATTGATTGATAAAATTAAGCTATGTATAATACTTTTTTTGTGAAGATAACTTATTTTAAATATATAGAGAGAGCTATATGGCATGTAGATGACAGAAAATGTTGCATTATATGGTATTATACCTGACTGTAATCTGTTATTTGTGATAAATTAAATATATTGCCTTCCTCCATTTTCAAAGATGTATAGGCAGATTTGCCAGATTGGCATGCCCTGGAATTTGTTATAAATTATGTTATCATTATTTTGAACAAATTAAAAAAATAACTTACATAAATTATTTTGGTCTTAATAGTCACAATGTCCACACTGTTTTAACTTACATCATAACTTCAGAAATTGAAAGATTGACTCCTTTTCCTGGATAAATCATCTCTCCAAGCCATGATTTTCCACTAGTTATGCTCACCAGTTTCAGGTCAGTAATTACCTTATTATTTCAAAAAAGTATTCAAATATGACAAAAAGATGATAAAAGCATGAAATCACACAAATTTTAAAGGAGTGCTATTGATTGAAAGACAGTGGCAAAAATTTTTTGTCAAAACATCTTTTGGATTAATAGCAATTCAAAATGGTCAAAATAAATCTAGAATCTATGGTATTAATGTAAAAAAAATACAGTAATTAGTACATAAAAATGTTTAAAAAAATTAATTTAATATTGCAAAAAAAAAAAAAAAAGAAAACAAAGGACAAAAAACATCTGAGCCATTTTGTTAAATTGTATTTTTTAATAGTTGGCATAAATAATAATAAAAAATTATGGAAAAATAATTACTTTTTCTAGAGTAGATAAATCATCCAATGTGCGGCAGCCAAACTTTTCTGTTGGAGCTCCAGCAACAAAAAGAACAGTTGTGACCAACATAATCAACCAAGCAAATATAAAGAACAGCATAATGGCACTGTGAATAACATTGTTCAGTAAAATAGAACACTACCATTTTGAATTATAACTTTTAAAAATTGTACTTCAATTTAGTTCTAGAACTAAATTGGTGAACTGTTGCAATATATTTTAAAGAAATAAATCACATTTAAATAAAAAATTTCATGGCTCATTCAAAATCACTTATACATTTATTAATAGAATTGCTTACGATGTCAGTATGTTTCCACCATGATTAGAGATGGCACTTCTTTCTGTTGGATCTGTAAAAGCATTCCCACCAAATAAACCACAAAGCAGTCCTAAGCCCAGCAATAAACTTATCAGAAGAGTAACACAAGCTAGGCCTATGCCACCATACCATCTGAAAATGTGTTATGTTAATCTGAATGGTTTTAATTGAAGAAAGCTTATTGCTTAAAAAATTTATGCATTATAAAACTATTATAAAATCACAAGAATAAAAAAAACAATGAATTTTAAGAAGTATGATGATTTTTGAAATGGCAAGATTCTTATACCTGTATTTATCATATTTTATACCAAAATCCATTAAATCTTTTGCATTTTTCTTAAAATTGTTGAAATCTAAATCGCCAAGGAACTAGTGGAAAATAAATAAATGTACATATTAATTATAAGTTTATTTAATTACAAACAAATATTTTCAAAATTGCAAAACTAATGTCAGTTTATTAGTTATTACTACACTAGATCAAAGGCCCGGTACCCGGACCAGCGAGTGGGCACACAGTTGTAGTTGAAAATAGTGAAAAATATATTTGAGTGCATTAACAATCAATCTATATACTCTTACATTTGAGAATAAGGACACCTAACAGTAACCAAGCGAGTTAACTAATACAATGATTAGTCGACTCCTTATAATTGAGCTGTATCCCTTTGACCATCTTTACAACTTTACATAATTTGAGCGCTACTTGGAATTCCCAAGACTATTATAGCCAAGCAAGAGTTAACTCCCCTTGAGTGAGACGAAAATTTTGGAATTCCCCAGTCTATTTTTAGCCGCAGAAGTTATACACACGCTCGGTTGGTCAAACGTACGCCAGGCTAGACGATTATGTATTAGTTAGTCATTGAATTTTTTTATTCAAATAAAATATCTAAATTTCTTTATGTTTCTCAGTTGTATTTAGATACGTTTTTTTTCATCTGAGCATTAAAATGAATACATTAAGTAAATTTTCAGGAAACACAATATATTCTACACAGTCAATAGAAAAAACATTTGATGTCATTCAATATCGAGTAGCCTACATTATAAGGTTACTGTCTTTATCTTCATCTTCCATTCTGTAACAAGTTCTTATAACCTCTCATTACTAGACCACCATAATTGTAACAGAGGGTCTACTAGTTGGGTATAGAACTTATCGTTTATAAATGCTGAGTGTGATCAGAATCTTAGCATCACAACCATTCTAGCAGCTGACAGCATCAGAATCTCATCAGATGTGTCAACATGGTAAGGACTTACATAATATTTCAACTAACTTCATAGGGTAAAATAATTTTTCCTTGACTAAAAGGACATGGTAACTACATGTATATGTCTAGAAAAAATAAAAACCTCCCTAAAATAACCTTTATAATAGTATGTAATATTTACATTTCCATACTCACATCATCACGAATTTTTTGTACATTGTCCGTGATTTCTTTGATTTTATTAGTGTAATTTCCAGCCTGGTTTTTCACATCTGAAGATAAACATACACATTGTTAGACTGAGATCCTATTTGGGGTGTTTTAGTACAATTTATAGTTTTGTAGACTAAAGTATCATACAACATGCATGTTTTCCGACTCATTTAAATATTAATATACTAATTTTACAACCTATTACCTTCTCGTTTGCTCTGAGTTTCATTTTGAATTCTTTCTGGAATAGCATTCAAGTCATCTCTGGACTATAAAAAAAAATTCGTAAATCATTTTTGTTTTGCTTGAAAACTACATATTTTCAATAATGGTGTTTTTATTTATAATTTATGTACGGGACCAGCACTGATAATGATTGGATGATGTCAAAAAATATGTTCTCAGCAACTCAACATTGTCATGTAAGATAGCCAACAGTGGAAATCTACCTTCATCCTAGTAAGATGCTGAACCTGTTCCACCTAAAAGACCTTAATGACTAGTGGACAATAAGTGCCAGGACAAAACACTACCCATTATGAAGACCACTACCAAGTAATTTGTGTAATACTGACACAAAAGTATCTGACTTGTGTAAGACCATTACTTTTTCAATACTTTTAGAGACATTTTTTTAATAACATACTTATTTTTGTCATAATCATTTTTATACTACAATATATGTAAAAAAAAATGTAAACATAGCTACTAGTAGTGATATGTAATGAAAATATATTATATTATGATTTAGGAGTTAAATAATTTTTTTATTTTGGCTATTCTCTACAACAAGTGAAGTGCCATGTATGAATGTTTTATTTAAGCGATGTGTTTATCCATTAATGTTCCAAACAAATTGTTTATGACTACTTACTTGTTTTGTTAATGCACTGATTCCTGACTGAAGGAAGATACTCAAGGCCACAGACTTGTTTACTTCATTTGGCAGCTGACATTATAACATTAAATGTATTTTAAATTAAAAGTTAAAGTTATCACATTCTAACATAAAGTTATAATTTTCTAGTTTTATTTGAAAGGAAATCATGCATTTTAATTTTTACTTTAGAAACAACATGTACATATATAGACATTCTGCAACTTAAATTTCAACTGCAAGATTTTTTATTTTTTTTGGGTTGAAAGTAACTACCCCCCCCCCCCCACGTGACATCAGCACAGCATGTACGCTTGCTTACCTGATCAACCTTGAAAGATAATGATGTAAGATTGTAATGTGGGCATTCTGAAGTCAAATTTGGATAACTAGTTATAGCACTATTAATACTGGTCTGCAAATGATCTATAAATGTATCAAATTTTGGACCAGCGCTAAGCAGTTTTTGTTTTTCTTCATTCAAAATTTTTAAACTGTCATTTAATTTTTTGGCATCTGTAGAAATAAAACAATAAATGCAATATAAATATAACTTACTCAGAGTAGTTTTATTTTTGGATTATTTTATCTGGACAATAACATAAACAAATGTTTTTTTATAAATATTTTTGAGATAAATAGGCTTGTCATACTTACCCACTTCCATTGAGTCAATTTCATCATAAGTTGCCTGTAGACCTGAATTTTGTATCACATCATCTTTTATGGGCTGCCCCAGGAGATATCCAATATCTGTTCAGGTAAATAATTATATTAATAACAGGAGTGTATGTAATTTTTTTTAGCCAATACAAGATGAATATTTATTTTTAAATTTAGTAATTTAATGATAAACAGTAGTAATATTAGGCTCAATGAGCTCCCAATGAGCCAGTTTTTTTCAATTACTTCATTTACTTTTATTCAGGAATATCTGCTAATAAGGTTAAGCTCTTTGAAGTATTTTTTTACTGTGTATAAAACGGGACTGTGGTTCTCACCAACCTCATGCATTGTTCATAGCCTCATTATAGGTCTACATGTGTAATTATATTAGCAAACCCTTTCAACGAAATTTCCTGATATGTGTTCATATTAACTGTGAAGAAGCTAAATCATTTTCTTTTAAATTATATATTATACAAAGCATATCTTCTGTGTATGGATCAGTATTTATTTAGTATTTGGAATGAGGTCTAACAGTGGTGTGGTGAAACAAGGCTGCCTAGGATTCCATGGCTATTGAAACACTATAGGCTACAGCAATCTGCTATGAAATGACTTAGGGATTGGCAAGTGGGTGTAATCAGAGGGCCAGCTGTTGGGAACTCAGAGGCCCAAGATTAGCTGATGACAAACCAGGGTTGAAGTTGGAATTTGTATGCAAGCAAGGATGATTTCTGAATGCCTATGTGATGTATTTATTGCCATTACATAAACAAATGGAGGGGTATAGAAATGACCTTATAGTATTAACAAGATCAATATAATACCTGAAGTTTAAAGGACGTTACATATAATCTAATTAATAATAAAAAAAAAGGAACATAAACATTCCCATTTTATTCTGACTTTAATGTTGAAATAAATGAAAATATTAAAAACATAAAAATAAGATAATTTATAGATGAAATTGTACGTAGCAGATTTTCATTGTGCTTAATTGCTATTATAAGTATATATATATCCCATTCTAAAGCACCTTATTAAATTAACACTTTGGACTCTGGCCTTAAGTTTTTATATTAACTTAAATGTTTGGTAAGCAATATGAGGTGAATCAAATTTTTTTTTTCAATGTTTCCTAAGTATAACAATGTGATTCTAAGGTTTAGTTTGTTTCCAATGTTTAGTAAGTATCATGATGTGAGACACAGCTTACTGTCAAGGTCACGGATTAAGACTTTCCAGGTAAAGTTGAAGTTATCATGCACAAGAACACTGGTTTGCTGAAAATATAAACAATGACAGTACAACATGTTGCAACACATTGTATCTGGTCTTACACTATACCAGGGGTCACCAAAACTATGGTTAGCTTGATGGATCTGGCCCATGATTGTATTTCATCTGTCCCACCGACGGTTCTTTAATTTGCTTAATAAGACAATTAAACAAGAGGCATTGTGATACATTATAAATTTAAATACACCTATCCCCCGATTTATACGGTACTTGTTTTACACGTTTTCGCTTTTACACGGTTTTCCAAATAAGTTTTTTTTTGTTTTTTATCGCACTCTACTAAATGCTACTGTGATTGAACACGTGCGCTGTGTACACATCTCACGGGAAATCCCGAGCTTATGTGCTGACTTGCTGCACACGCACACTGTGTATTTCTTCGCATAAAATTAAAGTTTTATCTACGGAAAATTGTATTTGAGTGAAAGTTTCTCAGTTTCAGAAAGATTTAATTTTCCATATTTGTAAATTACAAGTGAGTGCATAATTTAAATTATTATAAACGAACATAAATTAAAAAAAATTATAGGCTTATAATGTCGAAAGAAGTTAAAAGAAAAGTTATTTCTTTAGAAACTAAAATCGAAATTTTGGATCGCTTATTGTAATTAAATAAAAAAATAGTGTTTGAGTAACGTATTATATATTTTAACCTGTCAATACATTTTATTTTTATTTCTGTGTACACCTAAAAATATTGAAAAAATCAAAACTGTTAAATAGTAAAATTATGCATTTTCTGCAAGCTTTTCGATTTACATGGTTTTGACTTGAAAATTTTTAATTTTCGATTTACATGTTTTTCTCAGGAACGTATCTACCGTGTAAATCGGGGGATAGGTGTACAATGTTTAGAATATTTGGAGATCTTCACTGATAACAGTTTTTTATAATGGATCTATTTGTTATATATGTTACAAATTTATAATATTGTCATTGTGTGCAATGTGGGGGCTTGTGAGAAAAATTTGATCGTAAGTTAACGATGTCAAACTGTTGTGGTGGCAAAGTCACTAGGGATACAATGGACTACTTGTATACAAGACATTGCAGCCAGACAGCAGATTTGTGGGAGAGGTTGCGTGGTTAGCACAATGCCCAGCATGCCTTTACTTCTCCAACTTAAGTCAGGTAGCTATTTAACACTGGGTGAACTTGTTAGATGTTTAATCAAATTTCATCAGTACATGGAAAAAAATGACCTTGGTTCTCACAGAGGATTTAATCAGGGATTCTCAGGTCAACAATTCTTTAAATTATCTGGCCCACTGTGAAAAAAAGTTTGGTGACCCCCCCCTGCACTATACTAAAGAGATGTGTGCTGAACAAGAAAAAATAGAAAGAAGGGAGAAAATTGAGCTTTAAAAGATGATAGAAAGATAGTGAGAGATACAAGCAAAGAGAGAGAAAGAAATTATCTCTGGCTTAGATAAAGTAATAATAAGAACGCTATTTCTTACATCAATGACAGAATCAAAAAATGCAGTCACATCATCCAGTTTGTCAACATCCTGATCTTTGATTCTTTCAAGTGAGTCAGAAACGTTTTCATTGGTAGCAAACATTAAGGCACTTCCAGTCCTATCAAGTCAAAAAAAATTAATTAAAAGAAAAATCAGGAGTCAATAAAACAATAAAAAGAATAAAAATAACAAAGTCTGCACCAAACTGAATTTTTGACAAAAAAATTGAATTTAAATAGATAAATGCTTAGATAAATAATAGTAATCTTGTTTCAATACTCCACTGCTTTACCAATTTACCACACTAACATCCATCTCCTAAAAATAGACTAGTAGATACAGGCATTTGTTATGTAACATGTATTTTAGTGATTTTTTCATTAAAAGTGCAATTTGATCTATTCTGCACTGATATTATTACTAAAAACAAACATTATATAATATTTCAAAATATATTTTCTAAAATTCTCTTAATTTACTCCAATCTTTTAGTTTCTATATTTGTAGGTAATGTGGTTCTTTTTTATTACTATAAATAAACTTTTAAAAAATTAGTAGATGCATATAATTAGTCAATTTGCCAAGATAAAATTCTCTCCCTTGAAAAATAATATTTTCAAAAGGCAGTTTTTTACTTCGGGTACCAGCCATAGATAATATTGCTCCACACCCTAACCCTATCCCTAACCCTAATCCTGAAAAAAAAATGTATATATGCCATGTTCCTTATATCCTAATATAATGGTTTTGGCTGGTGCCCGAGTCACTGCGTCTCATAAAAAAAAATTCCATTTTTCAGCTAAAGAAAATTATGCTTGCAATTATTTTATAACCCTGAGAAAAAAAATCTAATTTTAAATGTATAGATTTTGTAAATGGTCCGAAAAAAGTTAGCATGTTAAATTATTATATTATAATTAATTTATTGTAATCAAAATGCTATTCAACATTGACACTATCTATTCCAATTTATTACATTTTTATTAATAAATTATGTTTTATAATAAAAATAAGATGAAATAACTCACTTATTTAAATTTTTTAATGGTTAAAAGTCAGCCACATGGTAAAATTCAATTAAAGATCCATTTAAGTTTATGCCATCTCACGTACATAATTTTTTTAGAAAACATCTGCATTTTATTTTTATGTGCTCACTTACCTATATATTTTTTATGAAATTAATCATACGAAAAAAACAACTTTGAAAAACTTATTTTCCTTTGTAGTCATACGTGCAGAGATGTAACTAGGGAGGGGTCCCACTTCGAAAGTCCCCCCCCCCCCGGGCTCCAGCTTGAGGGGGGCTCCCAAATTTTTGTACATTAAATATTAAGTACATTATCTCATGTCATGATGTCGATTGTCAAAATGCAGGGACCCCTAAAGAGGCCAAGCCCCCCTCGGGCCACCAAATCCATAGGTTCGGCACTGCATACGTGTACTTGTTATGGGTCCTTATAATGATAATACGTGTAGAAGGTGTAATAATTCAGACAACACGAATTATGAAGTTAACTCCAGTGAAGTAACATCAAACAATCATTTAATTCTTGAACATGAACTGACATAAAGGTAAATCCAGGAGGAGTACAATAGCAAACTGTAAATTTGCATCCATCTACATCGATGCCCAAAGCTAGACTAACTAAAAAACAAAGCATGTGCTCCCAACTGTCGGTTTGAATATACGTCATTTGTACCAAATGACGTATACACTAAAATCTACAATACTACAACACGAGATGGCGGAATGACGCCATAGCTACTGCGGTGGGCGGAGCCTACCGAATTGAGTCATCAAGCTTCATGCTATACTATTTCTCCACAGTACTGATGTACACTTTGTATCAGTTATTCAACGTAAACACATAAACAACAACAAGTGTCTACTTACAGTGCCATCACAGTAATCACAGTCAATATAATGATCCAAGCTCTTCTAGCACAGACTTTTTCAAATCCAGCATCGTCAGGGTTCTTTATGTAACGGCCACCACCACAACGACCACAGCATCGGCAACAACAGAAGCAGAACCCGATGATTGGACTCAGGATGATGAACAGAAGGCCAACAGCTATGGCTATGATGTAACCAAGGTAGTCCTTCACTAGCTAGAATGCACATATAACGAAAGATACTACAACTACATTTTGTTAAAATATTTTAAATAAAAATAGCATATCTTCAAAAACTAAACAAAATCGGTTGTTCTTCTTTAAAAAATTACACACAGCATATGACCTAACTATAGGACCTAATCAAGGCCGATGGGGGGGGGGCGAACATTTGTTATGGGCTCCAAACTTCGGGGACCATCGGTTTCAAAACTGTTTATTTATTTGTAGACGATGATTCTGGCGGCTACCTGTTAAAATGTGGTTAAATGATATCTAAGATCAATAGTAAAGTAAAGTTTCCATTATAAAGACTACACAGACCATCGGGATTATATCAAGTAGAGTAGTTTCTGTAGTCACTGCTATTCTATGGCTAGTACAATACCCAACCGCCTTTTTTCGTGAGCAAGCTGGATGGAGTTAGGTACATCAACCGTACCCTACGTGAGACCCTTAAGTTAGGTACATCAACCGTACCCAAACTTGAGACCCTTCAGTTAGGTACATCAACCGTACCCAAACTTGAGACCCTTCAGTTAGGTACATCAACCGTACCCAAACTTGAGACCCTTCAGTTAGGTACATCAATCGTACCCAAACTTGAGACCCTTCAGTTAGGTACATCAACCGTGCCCAAACTTGAGACCCTTCAGTTAGCCACGCATCCCTTAAAGCTACACAAGTTAGGTTTATCATTAAATAACTTTTTCCAGTTATTAATGCTGATTTTGTTAATGATAAATTACGACATCCATTCATGTATATATCTGTACTGTTTCATTCAATTTTTTAAATGAAACTAGATATCAAAGGCCCGGTACCCGGACCGGCAAGTAGGCACACAGTTGGAGTTGAGGAATGGTGATATATATTTTAGCGCGTTAACAATCAGTCTATATACTTGCAGTGGCCCCAAGGACATGAACAGATTATTGTAGCCAAAATACATTTGAGAATAGGGACACCTAATAATACATCAAATAAAGTTCATATGTTAAATAGTTCCTCCCAAAGAAAATAATCCTCACTATGGGTAAACATAAACAACAACTCTTAAAATCATATTCCTTCATAATATTTTAATGGACTCCTTTCCAAACAGTTATTCATTTAATGTTTTATGATGTTCAACATGGCGTATTTAAAAAAAAATAAAAGAGAGACGTGAGTGAGTGCTTGTGTTAAGCAAAACGCTACATGTTTAACAGGTGGTTTATTTACTGTTATACACATCGTAGCATAGTACAATTAACTAAGAAAAATTGCCGACCCGGCAGTGCAGAACCTACGGATTTAGGGGCCCGGTGGGGCTTGGCCTCTTTGGGGCTGCCCCTGCATTTGACATGAGATAATTTTTTTGACGCCTCAAGCTTGGTCCCCGAGAAGGAAAGAATCGTTGTGTAGCTTTTAGCTGTCCTTCAATTAAAAACATAGTATTCCATCAATGCGGTTGAGGCCGCAGAACGCAGAAAAAAACATTAGGCCTCTTAAAAAGAAAGACATATCAAAGCTTTCAACATTATAGTTCTGTAAACTAATGCCGAACCAAGGGATTTTAGGCATCTTCGGGAGCCACTTCTACATTTTGACATGAGATAATGTACTTAATATTTAGTTTAAAAATATTTTGGGGTCCCTCCTCAAACTGGGCCCCCTCCATACACCCTCTGTGTGAAGCCCCCATCATAAATGGGTTAGTTTGCATTGTAAACATTGTGTACGGCGCTACTCAAACTCAACCCTTATTCAATTCATTCATGTGACGTAATAGTCAAAAAATGAAAAAGAAATGTGACGTATTTTAGGTTAGTAATAAAGGGAAATAATTGTACATTAGAAATAGACATATTTTAGAAATAATAACAATTTAAACAATATAAATATTACATTATATTAGGTAATCCATAATTTGGTTTTAAAATTTAAATTGTGGAACATAACACAGAATATTAATTGAACGATTTTTGTAAATATTTCTTTTATGATCGCTTCTCCTTTAATAACAAATTGAACACCATAAATTTATTACGATACTGTGAGATATACATAGGCCTATGAACCATGTTTTGTTTTTGAAATTTGTTTCGAAGAGTTTCACATAATATTTTGGCATGAATTTGTGTTACCTCTCCTAAGATCGCTTTTTGCCCTTTGGTAATGATTGAGGCGGTCGAAAACAGTATTACATTGTGATTACCATTTGGCATTCACGGTCTTACCAGCCGTATATGGGCATAGTATACGGTATTTGTCACCTCGGCACTAAACGTATGGCTGGTCCAATGTCATTTCTGGCAGCCATGTAGGAGACAATTCTTACTCGGCTGGCCAGTTGGTAGCCGGATCATGCATGTTAAGAAAGAAACAGTAAATGTTTCTGCCATCTTTGATGACAGACGGAAGTCGCGATGACAGACGGAAACCGGAACATATGATGTAAAATTTGTATTATAGATATCTGATTAATAAAATAAAGTCTAACGAGTTTTATAAAGTTGAACAAAGATTTACATTTAAGTGAACAAATAATTGGTCAGAAAAAGTGTTTAACTGACATTGGCCTGACCATGAGTAGAATGCTGGGGTCGATGGTCAACCCCAAAGCAGTGGCGCAGTGGGGTGGGGGGGAGGCAAAGAGGGAGGGGCATCATCCCATAGGAGCTACTCACAAAGGGTATGCTTTACATATAATGTTATATGGTTTTCGAATGCATAGGGGGTGGGGCTAAAAAGGTATTGTGCCCCGGGCGCAAGTTAAACTCGCTACGCCACTGCCCCGAAGGGTTCAAACCCTGTTGTGAACCAGGTCTCTAAGTGAAAACAAATTTTTTAAAAAAGTAGTGGGCTTGACATTGTGCTAGTCTTAATTCTCTTCTTCAAGTTCCGCGTGAGTTTAACAAAACAACTTTTCTTTTTATTTTAGTGCATGCATTGCTATTATAAAAATAAACATTTAGCTATGAATTGTTTTGGTTTCATTCTGCATGCTGGTGTGTATATGTATATTTATTTTTTTTTAAATTGAAAGAAAATTGTTCTTAAAAAAAAAAGGTATCCTCAATAACTGCATAAAACGATTTTATGTTTCAGAGGGAGGAAAGGAGGGGAGGGGGGTCGTTCAATTATTGCATAAAGTTTTTATTTTTGAACCCTCTCCCCCCCCCCCTTTTTTTTTTTACCTTTCCTCATCCCTGTGCGTCATACTTCCGCGCGGAGCGCCCCCCCCTCCCAGGTGTCAAGTAATCAATGTGTAGCATTTGGCTGTTTTTTTTCCCCATAAATAAGATACATTTTCTATCTCACCCTAACCCTTTAAAGAAAATGTTAAATCGATTCATGCACAAGTTTTATTAGGAAAGAGGCTACAATGGCCTGTTCCATAAAAAAAAGTCAATTATATCACAACTGTCATTTTTAATTTTTAAGCCAAATTACTTACATGGTAGTAGTGATATTAAACTTACCGGTTGCCAATCATCTCCAATCACCAATTTGCCATCTTTTATTTTCAAAGCCCAATCTAAAAAAAAATTATAACATTTTTTCCAGAATTTTCTATCAAAGAAATAATTTAATAACAACAAGAACTTAAATAGTTTTTTTTTGTTCTATACCAGGTGTGGGCAAACCTGATAGTCGTGGGCCACATTGGATTTGTAAATTTGATTATCAGGCTAGATAATTGTAAAAGCCATAACATGAGAAGATATTTATTTCAGCTCTTCACTATGGACAAGTAGCGGGTCGGATAAACAGTGTGTCGAGCTGGACTTGGCCTGTGGGCCATTATTTGATCATGGTTGTTGTATTGCAATGAAATATTTAAATCCACAGTCAACGGTTTGCCTACATAATACATTTTCACACACAAACACACACAAACACATACACATACAACACACATACACAAATGAAACACATTAATTAACTACCGGGTACCTTATTAAAAAAGACTAACACAGACATTTTACATCTCGCATGCCAGAAAGAAAATTTACACATACATGATACGTGTGACTCATGTGGAAGAAAAAGAATTGTGAGTGCTGGGGGAAGATAGGAGGATAATGACGTTTTACTTTTTTTTTATACATCTTACAGACCTTCACTCATTACGTTTTTTCTTCAAAAGAAAATATTGATAAAATTTTCTTTAAAATGCTAAAATAAAACATTGAATGACTTAAATTTGTTATTTATATAGTAATGCACGGAATATTAATAAACTATCATTAAAAATGTAAAATTTTAAGTTGGACTGTAATAATAATAGAAACAACGACTTTGATGAGGATCAGAAGACTATATCTATCGGTTACCTAATAAAGTATCAAAAGAATGAGAGTAAAAGCCACCATTTTTTGTTTTGTTTTGCGATGTTACTACTCATCTCAGTTAAGGTGGCACCCACCTCATGTTACCTAAATATCTTTTTATAAACAAAACAAAAAAAAGTTCACTTTATTATAGTTAACGCAACAAATTATCCTGGAAATAGAGAATGGTTTAATATGGTTAGACTTCTGCTTATTTTAATTCACCTCTAAAGAGCTCCCCAGGTAGTAATGTGGTAATGTATAAACTAACTCACCTATAGGAAAGTCCCCAGGTAGTGAAGTAATGTGGTAATGTATAAACTAACTCACCTATAGGAAAGTCCCCAGGTAGTTAAGTAATGTGGTAATGTATAAACTAACTCACCTATAGGAAAGTCCCCAGGTAGTGAAGTAATGTGGTAATGTATAAACTAACTCACCTATAGGAAAGTCACCAGGTAGTGAAGTACTAATGATACTCCGAGCCAGACCGTAGAAGGTCTCTAGGGGTCCAATGTCAACTTTTTGTGCTGCCTTGTAAGAGTAATCATCCTTGATCTTCTTGTAGGTAATGTTGCTGTCTTTATCCGCAAAGTTCTCACCATCTTGGAGAGTTTCAGGGTCAAGTATAGTGACGTCAACAGAACTCACAGAAACAAAGCACAACACCAACCAGGCACCAACCAACAAATACATCCGGGCCATTCAATACTTTAATTAGGAATATTTTTCCCTCGTCTTTGTTTGTTTTAATTCACAAGTTGACCACATTAAAAGAAAATCCCATTTTGGCAGATATCCGATTAGGCCGATTAGAAAATTTGAGCTAAGAATGTGTTTAGAAGTTTGTTGAACGAGAAAAAAGTCCAGACTTTTACTTCACAAGACAACCTTAAAGAATTGTCATTTAACCTGTAAAAATACAAAAATACTACGGTGTTTATAATTGAAACTTGATAAACATATATTTATGGGATGATTTTTTTATTGTTAAATGACAAAGCCAACGTATCTTGAATGTTTATTCTTCAAATGTCTTTAAAAATATAATATGTTTAGAATAATTTCCTTCAACTAAAACTATGGTATAAATGTCGTCTACGTTCTCTTTAGACTAAATATACACACAGCACATGCGATACAACTATTTTCGGTAACATAATACCTTGTGAGACACTATAGACGTTATATTAAAAAAGTCATTGTAGTTGTGATTGAAACCTAACTATTTTATGGTCACTATCAAACACACTTTATGAGCCACTATCCAACACACGTTATGGTCACTATCAAACACACTATATGGCCACTATCCAACACACCAGTATCACCCCTGAAGACATGACGTGATTTAACACACGTTATGGCCACTACATACGATTTAATTAATTCACAGACCAACTGATCGCCGTAATACATTAGGATAGGATCAGCATGAACACGTTCTAACTGACCTTTAGCTTTTGATGTATAGGTAGACTAACTAATAAGACATTTCTAATATAAAAATATACGTAGAACATTGTGGTCAAGACATATCTTATACATATTGGATACATACAACACAGTGGTCAAGGCATATATGATAGGCCTACATCAAAATGAAAACATTATGGTCAAAGCATCTAGCCATAAAGGGGCTGTCCTTTAATTACGTCAACAAAATAGGGGGAGGGGGGGTCAGAAAATTTTTGACAATTGTTGACAAGGGGGGGAGGTCAAGAAAAGTTGACGTCAACAATGTTACTTTTTTTTAAATTTAATATAATTACTTAATAAAGGAAAGTTAAGCAGCGTTTGTAGTCCTGTGTTAAACACACTCGCTTAACATTCAGTATTTTAATTAAACTAACTATATTCCTACTAATTTTGCCACATAAACATTTTGGAAGCCACCTTTTTAGGGGGGGGGGTAATCAAATGTTGACGTAATTTTATAGGGGGGGGGGTTCTCTGGAAGTTTGACAAGTTGTTGACAAGGGGGAGGGGGAGGTAAAAATCGCCAAAAATTTGTTGACATAAATAATGGACAGCCCCAAAACAGGTCAACATTACGGTTTATTTGTTATTAATCACCAAGAGATGTTGTTGTTATGAATATAAAAAAAAACCGTCAGGGTTTAAACACAATCTATCAATTGCTTTTAATACATCGCGTATTTTGAAACTATGTCACAGGCTATGAATAGACGGTCGGCCACTAATGCTGTTTATTTATACCAGTAGTAGCTATAACTACAAAGTACAGAACACAAAATTAATGAGAGAACTGAGCAATCTAGTTCAAATGAATGACTCATTGTTACAACAAACTGTCAACTGTCAGTCAGTCAGATAGCACCTCTCGTTGTTGTTCTACCTCGATAAATATATTTACTTTTAATCACACAATTAAATCATTTTTATAAATCTTTCCTCTGTCCATTCGTGCTCAATTAACTCTTTTAAGTGAATTATTTCGTCTATATTATGTGTGTAATTAATAGCTGTATCAGGTGTTGTCCGCCATTTTTGTTATTCAAACCTTGCTGAAATGAGGAATAGCAACGATATGTTGAACAATTTACTAAAATTAAATAGGGAAATATTCTAAATGTTTTTTTTTTATTTGACAACACGGTTTAAATTATTTCACATTTTCCGTTCAATATATATTCCTATATAATATTTAGTTTTCTTTCCCGAACTTAAGGATATCGACTTAATCATTTTACTAGCAAAAAAAAAAAATTAATGAACATGAAGAATTGGTTAGTCTTACGGTCCCGTGCCATGCATGTTCAGGGTGACTATAAAATAACAACAAAAAAGTAATAAAATCAACAACCTAGTGAACGTAGAATGACACAGACAGGAATGTTAGTGAGCTTGAATATTAGAAATAAAACGTACACTGTGACATTCAGTGTTGAACTGTTCATAGTTGCCAATGTATTACCGTACTATTGCAACGTTAAATTTCATAAGGGACAATTATGCTCTCAAATACAACAAGCTGAAGAAGCTTCTTGGCAATTGTTTATTTGTGGTCAATTTTTCTTTTTCTTTCACCCAAACCACCCCATGAGGTAGGAACATTAAAGTCGAAGTACATTAAAGTCGAAGTATAATCCAAATTGTGATTTAAAAAATGAACGGTGTAATGGGGGAAAGGGGGGGGGGAGGGGGCGGTTGTAATTTGTGGGAGGATAAGATTGATCTACAGCAGTCGAGCAATGAGAGTCATGTTGATTGAATTACATGGGAGTAGCTTGAGCCCTCCAGAAATAATAATTTAAAAAAAAAACACGTTATCGTTCAACCAAACAACGTTGATCTTTCTGTCTAATAACATTTATTAAGAACATTTATTAAATACTTTTTTAAAAAGACTCTTTGCGTTTTTTTTTTCAAATTATCTTTTCAATTAAACGTCGTGCTGTAGATTATTTGTCAATTATTGATTGGGTTATTCTTGCGGAAAACAAAGCTACCTCAGAGTACACACACACATACACACACATATATACAACGTACATACAGATTATACCAACATTGGGTATTTAAATTACCTTTTTGCCACGGTCGATTAGGTGTTAAACTGAAATCATTAATTACACAATGACAGCTGACTCTAGAATACAAATTACACGAAACTCTTTATTTGGCTGTAAGATATTTTTTTATTGAAAAGATAAACACATTGGTATTGATTTTTTTGTTTATTATATTTAGGGCAGGCGTTATTTGTACATACAATATTAATACATGTTATTAGTTTAGAAATGGCGCTAAGAAGGTGGGGTGGGTATGGGGGTGCAACCTGAACAATCGTTTTCTCTTGATCCTATATCGAACCTTCGTCGGGCCCATTGTTGATGATAAAGTTTCTACGTCACGAGACTGCTATTGCCTGGGAGACATTTTTTTGGGTATATGTTGCTGGCGCTGGTATGATTATAACATGCACCACGTTGGTCTTACTCATCATACTATTTATTACAATTCACGGCAGATAAAGAAATGAACACATTGGTGGGCATAGTCAAAGTAATACTCTGGGGCCCTAAGCAAACTTTTGTGAGCCCTAAGAAAAAATAAGCAAAATTACTTTTAGTGTCCTAAAGTTAAGGAATAGTTAAGGGCCATATAAAAAGGAATATTAAAAGATCCCAAGTGAAATAACATTTGAAGGCCCTAGGTAATACAATGTTATCGCTTGCTATTCCTGGGACTCCTGTTAATCTTTGACAACAGCGGCTCTACTGATCCTCCCCAACTGTTAAGTCATGTTAGACACTTTAGATCACGGTGAAATTGAAGTACATGTACTAACTGAGGGACTCCATGCACACGGCAGTAACGGGGGGGGGGCTTAGGTAACAGTCTGATTTGCCTTTTCATAATAACGGCTCTGATAATCACAGCCACCCATGTATTATGTCACCAATTTAATGCATTATGTCATCAATGTATTGTATACAGAAATCCTTCTTATGTCGAGTTTGTGCACAAATTTCCTATCCAAAGTTTATGTTATCTCATTACACTCTTCATTTTGTTGTCTTTCCTTAGCCACCACTTTTTAATTAAACCATAGCCAGATGTTCTCCTTGATTTAGGTTTCTGCTGCTCACATAACAATCTACTGGCCCGACTGAAGTATCTACTGGCCCCAATGAAGAATATACTGGCCCGACTGAAGTATGTACTGGCCCGACTGTTCACGACCCCACTTCCCAATCTAACAAGTTATATTAAGTATACGCCGTTCGTGCGGATAAGCGAATTAGACGACAACTTAGGCCGCCATTTTCAAAGGGGTCCCCTTCCATTAATATTCTAATCAGATCTGATGTTTCAGAGGCCCACACAAGCACTTTTGCCTAAAGCAACTATATATATATAGGCCTACAAATATATATATATATATATATATATATATATATAAACCTCACAACCAGTTTACATATGTAGGCCTATATAGTGACTTGCAACCGCGTAATTGAAAGTGATGATTGTCTGTGAACATAAACTACGAATAGTGATATTTTTTTTAATCATTTAATTACAACTGGATTATCGTTTATATAAATATTATGACCGTATAGATTATAAATAAAACGAAACAAAAATAAAAAACTACTTTATAAACTTGAGAACAATGGTAGAGAAAAAAATCAATGTAACAACATAACAACACTCACTATTTCAACAGATAGTCAGTCCCTAATTGAAGTCATACAAGTTATAAGTATTGTGCTCTAGTAAAGTCAAGAATTCAATTTTATTTATGGTCACTTGATCCTGACAGAAGGAATACAATCACTGGCAATGTCTGTATGTTTTTTTTTTCCAAGCTAATTTTTTTTTTTTTTCAAATGGTCAAAGAAGCTCCGGGATAACCTAAATACACACAATGCACATTGTCCCCCCTGTGTAAATCATGGTCTAAATTCACAACGTGATACAACGAATCACCCGATATCGGAGGTTTATTTGAAGCATGACTGGCGGGGGGAGGGGGGAGGTAGCCGGTGGAGGGACGCGTAATGAATGAAGATTGGTGGTAGGGTGGAGGGAAGTTTATTTATAGATACTAAGACAAAATAAATCTGCGTCACAATGAGATTCATTCATTTGGTAAATAAGTCATTTTCTAACTGCTTAACTTTAAAACACAGCTTAAATTTAATTTAAAAATTAAAAAAAAATCATGTCTGTGCAGCAACACTGAATATTGTGCTAACTATACAAGAATTTAATGATTATAAAATTAACGTGCACGTATGTTCTGTGCACGAGTTTAAGGCAGCCATTGTTATTTTATACTGCTATGACGTTTTATTTGTCACGCAGTCGAGCTGTAACAATGTAATACAATACCACGTGAACTTATACATTGAAGTGTGTCATGTAATTAGAAAAAGAAACATAAACAGTTTTGACTTGAGTTACGTTGTATGTGCATTGTCCAACTGCACATCATAATACAAAATTGGGACGAGGGGCTATTTTATTGTCAAATTAGCATTCAAAAGTGATGACACTTGGCATCAAAAAAGAAAAGGAAGTTGGGGCAAGATCATAATTTTGGCACTGACATAGAGATTACCCCCCCCCCCCTTGGCTCTAGCTTTAAACCTCACAACCACCATGCCGGGGGGGGGGGTTAAGGGGGCTAGTATATGTTAAATAGTTCTAAATGTGCTTTCGAATCTAAAGCTAAAATCATTACGATATGACGTAATCATCAAATATAATGATAATAATACAAACATATGAGCATAAACATAACTTCCTTGTCATGCTTCAGTGTAACATGAGTTCTTTGAACTGTCTTCTGTGTCGATACTTAATGTAACATTAACTTTTTCTATGCCTTTATACATTGTAACATCCGTCACTTGACATGTCTTCAATGTCCACTACACATCCCACTTCAAAACTTTTGATTACAGTAACAGAAAGTAAATCATAAACTTCTATGTCAGTTATAACAGTGAGAGAATCAAAGCAGCAGAGAGTAAATCATAAACTTATATGTCAGTTATAACAGTGAGAGAATCAAAGTAGCAGGGAGTGAATCATACACTTATAGATCAGTTATAACAGTGAGAGAATCACGGTAGCAGAGAGTGAATCATAAACTTATAGATCAGTTATAACAGTGAGAGTATCAAGGTAGCAGAGAGTAAATCATAAACTTATAGATCAGTTATATCAGTGAGAGTAAGATATTTAATTCTCCTTCTCAATGCCCCCCCTCCATAATCATGTATATAATATGAACTGCACAGGACGTATCCAGTGTTGGACACAAGTTACAGATCTACTGCAGTGACTGTGTACATTGTACATTGGCACTGACAGAATACAACAACACACAACTGGTCTTATAAAAACGTGTATCGCCAAATCGTGAATGTAGTTTTCGCCAACAACACAATAACATTTTAACACTTTGGAACTCATAAATTTATTCCATCTGCCTGACAGGCCCGTAGCCGAGTCAAAGTAAGCAGGGGGGGGGCACCAATACCCAGCAAGGGGGCACCTTTACTTTTTCTTTATTTTGTCCTCTTTTTCTTCTTTTTTAAGCCGGGGGGGGGGGCACTCCACACCTAGCGGGGGAGGGGGGGGGGGCGGCACGGCTACGGGGCTGCTGCCTGATACTCAGATTTCTGTGGTTCAGTTATTCTCAAAATGTGGGTCGTGAATACTCAAGGACTGGGAACCCCTGCTTTTACTAATTTCAATTTTATTGTGTCACACATTTACCACTTGAAATTTAAAAAAAATAATACTCTTCAATTGCAGTATTGATTATTTTCAAACACTGTAATACATCGTGTTGTGTTTTAATGTTGTTTAAAGGTGGTGAATAAACAAAGTAACTAAGTTAACCCGGAACTTAGTTGCTATGGTTACGATGTTTTTAATCGATACATTGGATTTAGCTCCCTTTTTATCTTGAAATCCGTCAGGTAATGTGCCCTTGACAATGGCTGTAAACCACTGGACCCCCCCCCTCCCCCACCGCTCCCTCCGCGATAGCAGTTACGTCGCGGTTACGTGAAACATCACTTGATCACAGTTATCAGCTCTGAGGGTGGGGCATGAATTTCTAATCCAGATAGCACATAGATAGCGCCCCACAGAATATAAAAGTACATTCAATGGAGCGACCTTTTGTTTTAGCCAGATACCTGTCATGATTAATAATACCAGATATAAGGAGAGATATTTCCTGGAATTGTTGACAATGAATGAGAAAATGAAAGGCGACCAAATTTGAATCACAAATCTAAGATTAATTATTGGTCTCTGGGTTATACAAAACGCATTTCTTTCAATCGCGGACATGCTCTTCCCTTAAAGCATCTGACGAGCAGAAGTAGGAAAGTCCCGGTGGACAACTGTGTTGAAAGAAATAGCAGCCATGACAGTTCGAAGTGACACTAATTGTTAAGTATGTTTAAAACATTACATTACATAATTAATTACATTCGTTTATTTTTTTTCACACCAAAAGGCCAATGACGAATGTTTATCTCATTCCTGTTTTTTAAAGAACCTGAAGAAAAAAAAACCCAGACTCTATACACCATATAAATCAATATTGAGCTATAGGTGATGTCTATCACTGACACGACCAATTGCGTGGATAAATCATAATATAAATGATCAGTGAACACAATCACCACCAATTTATAACTGTACTCACATTGGTCTATTCAAGTCTATCACCACCAATTTATAACTGTACTCACATTGGTCTATTCAAGTCTATCACCACCAATTTATAACTGTACTCACATTGGTCTATTCAAGTCTATCACCACCAATTTATAACTGTACTCACTTTGGTCTATTCAAGTCTATCACCACCAATTTATAACTGTACTCACATTGGTCTATTCAAGTCTATCACCACCAATTTATAACTGTACTCACATTGGTCTATTCAAGTCTATCACCACCAATTTATAACTGTACTCACATTGGTCTATTCAAGTCTATCACCACCAATTTATAACTGTACTCACTTTGGTCTATTCAAGTCTATCACCACCAATTTATAACTGTACTCACATTGGTCTATTCAAGTCTATCACCACCAATTTATAACTGTACTCACATTGGTCTATTCAAGTCTATCACCACCAATTTATAACTGTACTCACATTGGTCTATTCAAGTCTATCACCACCAATTTATAACTGTACTCACTTTGGTCTATTCAAATCTATCACCACTAATTTATAACTGTACTCACATTGGTCTATTCAAGTCTATCACCACCAATTTATAACTGTACTCACATTGGTCTATTCAAGTCTATCACCACCAATTTATAACTGTACTCACATTGGTCTATTTAAGTCTATCACCACCCATTTATAACTGTATTCGTATAAAACTTATGAAATAAACCAGTGATCTGTTTTGTTGGTGAAATTTGTGTACTATATGAAATAGTACTTGCACAGCCATAACTAGGTCTTCAATGGGAGGGGGGCTAGGCAGAGTCTTTCAGGGATATAAGGGCCCCTAAGATATACGTATCTTCAGGGCCCTGATTGCATCATATTTAAAAGGAATCCTTACTGGACATGACGGTGCAGTTGTAGGGCAGTCGCCGAGTTTACCTATTCATACGAACGGCTCCGTGAATGTCTCTATTACAGTTCAGCCTTTTTTCTATACAATAAAGATCTTATGCTGCATGTATTCGCTGCCAGCTATTCAGAAGTCAGAACTGGTTAAAACATGTTTACGTTTTACTTTTTAAAGGAGTTTTTTTATTTTTATTTCTGCAAGCATGTAACTTTAATTTCAATATTTATTAGAATCATTCAAACGGTAGATAACAATATAATATCTTAAGATTGATTCGTTACTTCGGAGTTGAGGAAATCGTAAGATAAATAGCTGCAACACTTTTATGAGAGGTTTACATTTTTTTTTTACTTATATCTTATCTCTATGCATACACGTATTTATGACAAGTTGAGGAAATGTACACACAATAACATTGATTGGCACATGCCCCTGATATATTTAATAATTTAAAAAAAAATGTGTAGGAGTAGGGTATTTGACTGTGTTTTCTTTTTTAAGATGAACGCCAATTAATCACGAATGTATCTAACTATTGCGTAATGGAAACATTTAAATGCGTTTGTTAGTCGGTTTTTAGGATCAGGACCGACCTTAGGCTACTGCAATATAAGGGTTCGCAGTGGGTCCCACACTTTCATAGGCCCCGCGCTTTCATAGGCCCCGCGCTAATTCTTGGTGTAAATTATTAAATATAACCTTTCTAACCTTTTTTTGGAACTATACGACGTGTGTACACTATCTTTTCAGCCTCTACAGAGAGACGGTCATTATTCAGAAAGAATGTTTCCAATCTGTCTTTAAAACCTCTGTGCGAAACAAGGTTGGAATGTAGAATAGATAGTGTCAAAGAGCTCCGTTATCAATTGCCTGAAATTTGTGACGCACTCGATGAATTAGCTGAAGAGTCTAATGATGTGATAATTAAAAGTGAAACAGAAACACTTTAGGAAACATTGAAGCGGTGCAAATTCTAAGTGTCACTTGTGTTATGGTACAACGTGCTCTTCCAGGTCAATTTTGTGAGTAAAACTGTAAGGTGAAACAGTAGATTTGAGCACTGCAATGGATTCGTAAAACAACTTGATGACTTGCAGAGACGTACCTAGGGTGGGGGGGAGGGGGTCCAAATTCGAAAGTCCCCCCCCCAGGGCTCCAGCTTGAAAGGGGCGCCCAACAGTTTTTTTCACATTAAATATTAATTACATTATATCATGTCATGGTGTCGAATGTCAAATGCAGTAGCCCCCAAAGTAGCCAAGCCCCCCCATGGGGCCCCCAAATCACTAAGTTTGGCACTGATGACTTGGCTAAGGAAACTAAGAGTTGATGGGTTTGTTCAGATTATTGTTACAGCAAAGGAATTGGCTAAAAACATGGAAGTTGTTGCAATCTTTCCAGCCAAACGTCATAGGAAAAGGTAGTATGATAAATCTGTGGAAAACTTCACACCTGGAAATGCTGAAGATGACACAGGATAATTTGCTTCAATAGAATTGTGGACACTGCTATTCAATCCATGCAGACGAGATTTGAACAGCTGAAGTCAAACCACAATCAATTTGAGTTTCTTGTCAGCTTCAAGAGCCTTCAGCGTGATGACATACGAATGTTTACAGCGAGGCTCGAGCAAGCATTGACGTCATCAACAGACCAGTCAGCAGATATATGTGGGCGAGAATTAGCAGATGAAATGGAATCTTTAAAGCACATTCTACCAAATACCGCCAAAAACCCCGGTAGAAATTTTGGCTTATCTGTTCACTAATGAAAGATATACCGCTTCCCAAACTACTTTACGGACAATATCCGTAACTGTGGCATCTGCAGAAAGAAGCTTCTCGCGCCTCAAACAAATCAAGAATTACTCGAGGACAACAATTCACGAAGATAGATTGAACAATTTGGCAATTCTTTCTATTGAGCGTGATCTATGTAGGAAACAGAATTTTGATGATATACTGCCTTCTTATCATAGAATCTGTCAAACAGCCTGTGCAGCTGTTTGTCTTTAAGTCTGTCTGACTTCCCTACACGCAAGGCTGGTAAAGTAAAGTTAATTTGATCGTGATTTTGTACTTGGTAAAGAATGAATAAAATACTATAACAAATTTATTTTCCAACACAAAATCTTAATTTTCACGCAATCCGTTTCGCATAGCCCCCCCCCCCCATTGTTAGGACCGGCCCTGCTAAGGATAATCTAAATCATAATAATACTGAGAGATAATCCCGAGTTAATTATAAATACAAAATATTAAACCAATATTGCAACAACAATAAACGTTGAACCAATATTGCAACAACAATTAACCTTCAACCAATATTGCAACAACAATTAACCTTCAACCAATATTGCAACAACAATTAACCTTGGACTTTCGATCGTACTTAAGAAAAAAATATCTTCATATCACAAAGGGAAAAAAAAAGTCTTTGGCCTACTTGAATATTTTAGGTGCAGCCTTAGCGATAACCGAGAACAGGACGAGTGTCATTTTGTGGAGCCTGTGACGAGTGTCATTTTGTGGAGCCTGTGACGAGTGTCATTTTGTGGAACCTGTGACGAGTGTCATTTTGTGGAGCCTGTGACGAGTGTCATTTTATGGAGCCTGGGACGAGTGTCATTTTGTGGAGCCTGTGACGAGTGTCATTTTGTGGAGCCTGTGACGAGTGTCATTTTGTGGAGCCTGTGACGAGTGTCATTTTGTGGAGCCTGTGACGAGTGTCATTTTGTGGAGCCTGTGACGAGTGTCATTTTATGGAGCCTGGGACGAGTGTCATTTTGTGGAGCCTGGGACGAGTGTCATTTTGTGGAGCCTGGGACGAGTGTCATTTTGCGGAGCCTGTGACGAGTGTCATTTTGTGGAGCCTGTGACGAGTGTCATTTTGTGGAGCCTGTGACGAGTGTCATTTTGTGGAGCCTGTGACGAGTGTCATTTTGCGGAGCCTGTGACGAGTGTCATTTTGTGGAGCCTGTGACGAGTGTCATTTTGTGGAGCCTGTGAGAGTGTCATTTTGCGGAGCCTGTGACGAGTGTCATTTGTGGAGCCTAGGGACGAGTGTCATTTTGTGGAGCCTGTGACGAGTGTCATTTTCCTAGGGATGGAGTGGAGCCTAGGACGAGTGTCATTTTGCGGAGCCTGTGACGAGTGTCATTTTGTGGAGTCCAGGACGCGTGTCATTTTTGTGGAGCCCAGGACGAGTGTCATTTTGTGGATGGGACGAGTGTCATTTTGCGGAGCCTAGGACGAGTGTCCATATGCAGGCCCACCGACAGAAATTTCGGGCCCCTGGGCAGGGCTGTCACTGGCCCCTGGGCAGGACTGTCACGGGCCCTCGTGCTGATAATAATATTTTCAGTCCGGGCCCCTGAAACTCGCCGGGCCTCTGGGCATTTGCCCACTGTCTCCCCCCCATCTCGGCGGCACTGGTCATACGCATATTTATTTAAAGAATCTACAAGAGTGGGGCCCGGGCCGTAGTCCAACTTCCAAGGCCGCCACTGAATGTTTGATTTGTCAACGTGTCTAACATTTAAAATATATATGTATGTTTTTTTCGAAGTTGTCTTTGCATAATTTTGGTAAGATCAATAACCTATATGACTAGAAAATGAAATAAATAGATTTACATTCAAGTGATCGAAGTTCAAACATTGTGTATTGTTATTGCTATAGCTGTAGATAAGAAACACTGGCATGAGGATTGTGTATAGGCCAGGCCTGGCTTATCGAATGGGGTTCATAAATGTTGGGGCCCTGGATGATTAGATACTTCCTTGTGAGCAGTTGTTATAAAGGGGGGGGACACTAAAACGTGTTTGCTTTGAAGAGGCCCATTAAACGGCCCTGGTTTATGTAACAATATCACGGCTTGGATAAATAAAGGAAAGAGTTTTAAAAAAAAAAGTTTTGAATAAAAAAGACTAACATGATGAAATGTACAGAGCAGTTCTAATGTACAGAGCAGTTCTAATGTACAGAGCAGTTCTAATGTACAGAGCAGTTCTAATGTACAGAGCAGTTCCAATGTACATAGCAGTTCTAATGTACAGAGAAGTTCTAATGTACAGAGCAGTTCCAATGTACAGAGC